>JAHHFK020001076.1:0-414153 GCA_024533555.2 Aedes koreicus
GATAGTCAGATTTTAATTTTGTTTCCACGCAATTGAAGAAGCTCTTAGAGCACGACCTTATTTCAGTTTCATAGTGTTATACTCTTTAAATACGATGTCCATGGATAATTTAGTTGATTTAAAATGTCTAAATAAACCACTTAATTATCACTTATGTTGTTTTTCTTGTAATTTTTGTGCGTTTTTTGATTTTTTTTATTTGTCTGTTGTACTAGACTAGTTATTTGAATTTTCATGATGTCATTTTTTTTTTCTTTGTTTAAACCTCTTCATGGATAGCTTCGAAAAGAATTCTGTAGAAGACTTCGACAGCAAGTTCGACATTTGTTCGATGTCGAGTACCGACTGCCAGTTTACACTGCTTAATCTGCGTTTAATGTTGTCATAGTGTGCATTTTGGTTTCAAAGACTTCCTCAAATTCAAAATCGTTGGGTCTTTTGTTTTCATGAATAAATAGAGAAAATTCGATTGCTGTGTTTTTAAGTAAGACGGACAAAACAATACGACCAAAGCCCAATTATCATTCAAATTGGTCATTTTTTGAAGGTTGTCTTTCATTTTCCCGTGAACTAATTTAGCTGAAATTTGACTATCTTGGTTATTCGGAATTTTCATCTGTATTAATTCATAATTTTTCTTTCATCAATTTAGAAGTCACAAACACCACTTACAACGCAACAATAAGACCACCTTTTGATTTCCACAGTTTAGGATATATTGATGAATTTGAATTATAATAAAAAATTGCTTAAGTAGTGACACAATTCGCTCAATGTATGTGTTATGAAATGGAGACCATACAATGCTACAATATTCCAGAATAGATCTAACATAAGCAACATACAGTGTTTTTACTTTGTAAGGGTTGTCAAAATTGAAGCTCAATCGAAGTATGTTATTTTCCCTATGGATAATTGTGTTGTAGTGCTCATTTAAATTGAGTTTAGAGTCTAAGATAACACCTTACTTAGCCCTAGGATGACCCGTACCTCACAAATCAAAATTCAGAACCTAAAATTTGAGCATTATTTATGAAAATCAAAAGTAGATTCATACTTAGGACGCTGTGAAATCTGGAGCTGTCTTGTCTTAAGACGTTTTGACATTTTTACATAAGCTATCAATTCGTCTGCCGGAATTTTCTAATCTTCGATAAAATTGTTAGAAACCGAAAGAAGGTAGGGAACATTGTTTCAACAGCATCAAATGAAGGTTCCAGAGGTTTGTTTTGCATCTGTAAAAATATCGAACATGACAAGAAGTGTATGAAGAACATTCCTGATAGCGGTTTAACGACAATAGTATGTAAGTTATTCAATACGGTATTTCAACAACCACCGAACAATAAAGGAATATGCTCAAGTATATACTGTTATTGAAAATACTATAGTAAAAAATCCAATCCCTTTTCTCTTGAATTCAAAACACTATCACCGGCCACGAAGCCTTTATATCATTCCGTTGAACAGTCAGATTCACGCAATTCCAGTCTCTTAAAAGGATTACATCAGAAACAAATCCTTTCTCTACCAATCGCTTTTTTATGTAGCCACTTTTCCCTTTCCTACCACGAACCCACTGCCAGGGTTGGACGTGGCCTTGCTGCGAATGAAAAACGATGCAAAATTAAGATCGACACTTTTTGTATCGTCGTCGTCGTCCCAGTCATGTCTGCTGCTTGGGGTTTCCTTTCCCATAGAGCTCTGGGCGTGACTGAATACCAAGGACTGTATTCCGATACAAAGTGTGTGTTTCTGTTGGCTGCTGCTGATTTCCTCTAATAGAATTAATCTACTTTACATGCTACTGGCGTTTGTCTTTGGCAAAAAGGGCTTCCATCTGGGCGTGAAATAGACAAGATGTTCTATCTTCTTGGTGGGATGGATAGGGCGTTGGAACTGTTGCTTCTCTTTTGACACTTGTTGCTTCAATACATTCGGGATGCTTTGCAACAGCTTTTAAATGCGTTGATAGAGAAAGTATTAAATTTTATTGAGTATCCCAAAATGCGGTAAGAATTTCCAGTGTATTGTAAAAAGACGGTGCAGGTTGAAATTGCGGTACTATCCCGGTCAATACGGATAGTTCGATCAGCCTAATAATGCGCTTATTAAAACCATCATTCCCTTTTTTCCATTCATGAGAATGCTCCTTTTATGTTAAGGAACATTGCTTATAACGTATTTATTTTTTTATTTTTGCTTTACTACGGTACACACTTAGAAATTGTGAATTTTACACGAGACGTAATTCATGTTTGTAAAAAGTCGAGGAACGTTAAGAAAGATGTGGTGCAAAATTATGTCTCCTGAAACTGACACCTACTCTATTCGACGAAAGAAGTTGTTTTATTGAATTTATTTTCTCATCTCTTTGAACTCATTCTTATGTGTTAACACAAGCAAGCGTCCTGAGTCGGTCTCAGGGGACAGAATTTTTCAAGACATTTTGGTAGTGTGTAGTTGAAACCTTTCAAGATTTGTAGCTGCCACATGTTAAATGCTGTTACCGATAATTAACGTTCTCGCTATGCAAACTGATGCTTTCCCAAATACGTTTCGCTTAGATATGATGATATTGGGGGTAATTCCGAGAGTAGAAGTGACTTTTGTTACTTGGTGAAGTGACGTAGTGAAGTGACTCTTCTGGGTTAATCAAATGGAGAGTCACGTGACTGTTAGTGACTGTTCTCACTTCAGTAAGTGACAGAAGTCACAATGATTTTCGGAATAACCCCCATTATGTGTGTGTCCAAATTTCTTTGGAAAAAAATAAAAAAAAAACAAAGTATCAGAGTCTATGCCTAAGGGCATCAACGGGAACCTGCCGTAGAATCGTGTTTGGAAGGAGTTTTTTCTTCACTCCACATTTAAAAAAAACAATTTAACGAGTGGATAAATAATACGATTGTAACTGGAAAACTAGGAAAATTCAAACTAATTTTTCACTTGTTCACTTTTCAAAAAAAAATAAATCAAAAAACTATTTAAATTTATCAGTAGTAAACGCGAGCAAATTGATTTAAATTCCATTAAAAAAAGCTTATCTTTTGACATATAAGTCTGTCTGACAAAAAGTAAGCTTTTCCAAGTGGAATTTAAATGAATTTGCTCGCAATTACTATTGATAGTTTGAAAAAATGTTTCAGTTTTTTATTTTTTATTTTCACAGAGCAAACAAATGACGTGTTAGTTTGAATGCATTCTTTACAATATTTTCAAAAAGCATTAACTTTACGAGCCTGAAGAGAGTAATATTAGGAGTAGTAATAACTATTGATTACGGAAGTCGAAAACTTTTTGAATCATCAATACTCTGATTAAAAGGTCCTTTCATCCTTCGCCTCCCATGTGGTCATCCGAAGTATGCGCTTCATCATGGCCCATTATTTTTCAAATGAACGGAGTTCAGGAAAGTTTGGTTGGTTTTTCGATACAAAATCTACATTATTAACAATATACCACTTATGGTTTTTAAGTAGTGACGTGATCTGACCACAACAATGCTGTTTGATCGTGCTGTCTCAAAAACGACATAAAACGACATAACTCTTGTTCACGAATGGCTCACTCCATTTCCAATAAGTGCATATGATTTGTCAAATCAGGTACTCGAATGATGTATATTCATCAGCTTTCCTAGGGCGCGATCCGGCAACCCAGAATTTTGTTTGTGGATAGACAAAATCCATTCGCGAACGATATGGTGATTTTTTTCCATTTCGACAGGAATCTTAGTGGCAACTGCCCAAATGAGTGACTGTAAACAATATACTTTAAAGAGAAACTGGGCAAAGAGAAACTGGTTTACTTCGGTCAAGTACGAAAAAAGTTACACAAGTTTGAAAGTGTCGCAATAATTATCGACTCACCCTTTGTATTTCATTTAAAAAAACACTTTTACGAGTGTATCAGTAGATAAGAATATAGGTGACGAACTAACCCAGGAGGTTAAAAGTGACCCTAATAAAGACTAACAATAATAAAAAAAATAGAGTAGAATATAATGATAATATACATCTATTGGAACTACTCAGAAAAGTGTGTTTTTTTTTTAAATAAATGATTGCAAATTATATGAAAAAAAGACTTTCTTCCAACAACACTGCTTAGGGAACGTCCATCAATTATGTCACGCAAAAAGTGATGTTTTATAATCCCCCCCCCCCCCCCCCCCGTCACGTTTTTTGTATGGACCTTCAAAATTTTTTGTACGGATTGTCACGTTTACCCAAACGCCCCCTTCCCCCTTACTGCGTGACATAATTAATGGACCTTCCCTTAGATTTTAAAGTTTTTTTTTTCTTAGAGCAACAGCATACAGCAAAGGAATGGAAGAACTCAGGAACATAGTAAGAAACAAGAAGAGAACAACATTACTCAATAGGTTTTAACCTCAATTTACAAAACCAAAATTAATTCGCCGATGGTGACATACAACTTCTTCTAAAACTAATAGTTAAACTACTTTGTAGTCCAATTCACGCCCACAAATTTTAATCAATTTTGAGTTTGACTAATTTTTGCCAAAATTGGAGTCACTCTTAAATCAGTAAATGTAACTGGGATTGACAAGTTCACATATCTAAGACATCAACATAAACCAGATGGATGATTTAGATATGTTGACTTGTCAATCCCAGTTAAATTTTCTCATATATGAGTGACTTCAGTTTTGACGCAAGTGAGTCAAAAACGAATTTAAATTTAGTAAAATTGGTGGTGGTTTATGGCATTTGGTAACTTTTTATTCCTCAACATTCATTATATATAACCAGTGTGGTTTTGAGTTTTATCGCCAATCTGGTTGTTGAATCCTCATGTGTTGCATGATGGGTTTTGTTCTCAGTCTAAAATTGGTCACTTCTCGTGGAGTACCCGGAACACGCCCGAGTGTATCCAATGTAGTCCTTGACACTTATGGTGGTATGCTCCAACAAGGAATAACTTTAAATAACGTCTATTTGATGTACTGCTGCAATTGATCTTGTCCAATATTAACATTAGAGTAACCGGGCACTGTTGATCGAGAATTGATCCGAGGATATTGCCGGTAGGAGATGATCACCATTAATGTTCCTACTATTGATCTTAAATCTTATATTATTTGAGGTATCGCATGATGTGTTTATCGTGACTGAGACCTGATTTAGGCGATATTTGGCTTAAATGTACATGCAATATCCAATGATGTTATGCCAAATGCCATACATAGAATATATGTGCATTAGATAACGCATAAATTATATCTTTTTGCCACAAAATAGTTAGTCTTAATACAAAATAGTTTATTAGAAGAAGAAGGGTAATAACAATGTCTACAATTTCTTAGAACATATTGAAATCGTGAAATTTGAACAAAATACTAATTATCTCAAAAAACCGGTTTTAAGGTAGTGCTGAAAGAAAACCAATTATATCTATTTAACGTTTAACATTATTTAACATCTTCAAACAACCAAAATATGTAACTTAGTGTCTTCAGCAATTTTTCTTAAAATTACTTGCTCTACAACTTTGTCGAAGACAATAACCCGTTATCTCGTAGCTGGAAAAAGTTAGGATTTGAAAGTGTAGCTAAGCCCTTATGAAAGGTTAGGCGTGTTTTTTCAAAAGATGCGGAATAAAATTTTGAGCAACTCTTCTGAAGACACCAAGTCGATAAAATGATGACAAAAGGGTAAACATGTTTTTGACCTTCTTTTTTCAGAATTGTGCCAATGTGCTACGGTGCGAAAGTTGAACAATACGATGCTTTCTGGGAATATGAACTGTATAATCGTGGATGACGAAACGTACGTGACATTTGACTACAAATTCTTGCCGGGGCGCAATATTATACGGTGCGTGAAGGGGAAGTATTGAACCAGTCTGAGACATCCATCCAAGTCGAAAAGTTAGGTACGAAAGCTATGGTCTGGCAAGCTATTTGTGGCTGTGGTAAGATTCCGCAACCCTTCATCACAACTGCTTCGATGAACAGTGACACATACATCCAAGAGTGCTTACAAAAATGACTTCTACCCATGTCGAAGCCACAAGGATCCGGTTGCCTTCTGGCCAGATCTTTCGTCCTACCATTACCCGAAATCAACGTTAGAGTGGTATACCACCGAGAATGTTTCATTCCTAATTGCCCGCAAATTCGACCAATTGAAGAATTTTGGGCATTGACGAAGGCACACCTTAGGAAACATGTTTCGGCAGCAGATACCATTCAACAGTTTGGAAAAGATTGGAACTAAGTGTCGAAGCTTGTCCCTAAGAAGTCTGTACTGAATGTTATGAAGAGCGTTCGCAAGAAGGTGCGCCAGCTAGCATACAATCGCAAATATTGAGAACACTAACCTGATGTGATACAATAGTATCAAAAAGTACCAGGATGCGAGTAATCTTTGCACGGACTGCTTTAATCACGTTTGGCGTACGTGAAAACCGCGGACCTTTATTTTTCGATAAACTGTGGCCAAAGAACATCCTACCACATTGGCAATCATCTTCGGCGTCTTCTGGACGAGTAGCAAACTCGTAATCACTTCTTCGGTGTACATTTTCACAAATTTACAAAAAAAAAAAAAATATTTTCATTGTTCTGATGCAGCACTTGAAAGTTAACATAAACAAATATACTGTCAACAGAAATAAGTCATTAGTTACACAAATCAACCCAATACTAAACCTTAAAAATTTTCGCTGTTATTCCTGCCGCACCTTGTATAACAAAATTGTGCGTGAAAAAAAAAGCGTTAGAAAACGTGACTTGTTAGCGTTACAATCCTTGTGTATTGTACTTTCAACGTATAGTAAAAAAAGGCGTAGTCCGGCGTCAAACTTACTTTTGGCTTCTGTAGGGGTAATACAGTAAACATTTCTTCCTAGCCGTGTGATTTGAAGGGTTCGATAGAGTCAATCGCCCATTCGACTTTTCTATCGGTTAAAAGTTTACTAGCCAAAGTACAAGCATTATCCTTGTCTCTATAGAACTCAGTCGTTTCTTTAATCATCAGATAAACATCCATCCTGATTTCATGATGGCCAGGCACTTGAAATTACATTTGTAGACGAAGAAGCTAAACACGTATTTTAGTTGGAGAAACCCATTTCAAATTTCAAAAATATTAGAAATATTAAATAAAATGATTGTGTTTATGTTCTTGGTTTTCTTTAAATCCTAATCCTTTCAGTCCGAAATGACGTTGAGTTTGGTCGTTTCATCAATTGGCTAGAAAATACTCAGCAGGAGCTTCACAAAAGCCCACATAACGGCTTCTTTTCTCGACATCCTTGTAGAAATTATCCCTAAGGTTTTTACAACTGCACGGATAAAATGATATATGATTGAAAATGTGCAACTTAATTGCTCTTTATGTTTTATCATAATTTCTTCTGCCATTTCTCGTACGATTACCGAAGATTATTTGCATAATTAATGCACCATATTCTCAATTCACTAAGCGTGAAGTGGAATATAATTTTTTCTTACGTCAATACCGACGCTTGCCAATGTTAAGCAAGATGATAATTTATTTATGTCTGACGAAGTGTCAAAAACGTACACCCAGTGAAAGTCAGTGCAAGCAATCGAAGTGTAAAAGAGTGGTCCAAACGGTCCTGCCGCTTCGACCAAGTAAGAAAGCCTGTATACGCACACATCAAAAAGTGCAAACAAATCCCTTGTAACAGTTTATCACTCATTAATTTTTGACAAGGCATTATCTCGTCGACGTTCTGGTGAGTGAGGGGTGAATTTCAGCTCTGGATAAGGTGGTCCTGACGAAGATAAAAGATTTCGGCGCGCCGGAAACGTACGTGCGTATGCGGTTGGGGCGAACATGATGGCTGAAGGAGGAGAAACTCGAGGAGTTGGTGTCAGTCAGGAAAGATAAAAGAATGAATAGCGGAATCTTAAAGCCTATAACGTGTCACAACATATCATTATTTCATCTGTCAATATGTGACAACAAAAGAAATCCTCCCATGTGCGAAAGTCTTTGGCAAGTGTGGTTGAATAGGTGGTTGATTTGTGGGCGGGAAACATTATACTTTAATGTTGATGATCTGCGAGCGGTTCATAAATGTAATTTATTTATATGTCTTGTGTGATATCAATGAGCTCTCGAAACAAAATTAGTTCAATATTGAGCAATTAACATTTGTTTATTTCTATTTCTCTTTTCAGGTGAGCAAATGGATATTTAAGTCATACCAATTGAGTAAGAACAAAGAATTTCTGTTACAGTCGATAAAATGACCTTCAAAAATATTATAAGATTTGAATAAATGGCAGTATCCTTTGATGGTCTTAGAAACAATTACAAATTTGATCCTGATGACCTCAAAGCGAGGAATTACTAAGACAAGCTTATAAAGAGGAAGTAAAGAATTAGGGGAGAATAGCCCAAACTCTATGCTGCTTAAATTTATATCTGTATCAATTTAAGCTGGTTACGCTGGTTGTGTATGATACTTCAATAAAGTATAGAAAAATGCGATGTTGGGGATTGAGGTCTTTAAATTCTTCTCTATATACCAGAGAATACAGAGTGGCATACATAAGACTGCGCAAAACTCGAGAATGGATCATCTGATTTGTTGCTTAATTTTTTTGTCGGACTTGTTTTTTGAGAGGGGACTTTTATCAAATGTTAAAAGGAAAATTGCAGTTTCCATGCACTGTTAAAGTGGATATTTGTTTTTAGCTTTGTTTGGATTATTGTAATATATTTCAAAGAATTGAAAGAGTTCAAAAGTGGCAAAACTTTCACGGAAAATTGGTAACTGTCGTTCCGGAAAATTAGAAAATTCCTCAACAATTGTGTTTGTATTTGTTATTATGTATGAAGTATTTATTTTCATTTTTGATCGGATAAATACAGTTTCTGACATATTAATCGGAAAACCGCTTTAACAATCACCAGCAACAACATTGCCCACACATGCGTTTGCAATTATTTTTGCATTTTCTGTTTGATCAATAACAAATGAAACTGCAGTGAGATCTTAGATGGCGTTGTTCATCTACTGGACAATGCACTGTTTAAGAAGATGTTGATGCTGCATTACATTACGTTCTGAGCATTAACTATAAGATTTTTAATTAACAAATTGTGCAAAACCAGTCGTGAAAGATAAGTTCATCTAAATTACACAACACAGTGGCAAGCAAAAGACGGCTCTGGGAATTTATTAAAATGGAAAAATTTCTCGGAAAATTGTTAAATTCGACAATGTTCATTTTTAGTACATTAAGAATGGAGAATCTTTTTTTTTATTTTAATTGGAATAATTGTCAGACTGCCAAATTTAAGAAATGTTTATCGAGAAAGGCCTTTTTTCACATTAATTCACTTGAACCAACCTTTCCCAAATAAAAGTATGCAATGATTTTTTGTTCGCAAGAGTAATTAAACCTGATATCATAGATGGCGTTTATAGTCCAATGGGAGTTGAGCGATTTTACATGTGTCCTTTATGCTCTGTCATGCCATAATTATCTGTTGCATTAAAACTACGTTTTGAGCGTTAATCATCAGATTTTCATTTTACCAATTGTGCCAAAATCATTCTTGAACGGTTCAGTTTATTTAAAATTGTATTTTTTTGGTAATTAATGAAACATTGATTGTTTCTTCAAAGTTCAACTCACAGTTATACGTGCTTTATGCAGTTCCGGTAAAAATCCGTTCATCTACTCTCAAATAAGAGCACCGACAGACCAACTATCTTCGTGAATTTGAATTTTGAAATGACAGTATTTCGAAGTTTCGAGTTTCGAAGTCATTATTTGGTTTTGTTCATTCGTCGATGGATGTTCATTATGGCCTGCGCTGTTGTCAATATCAATATTCAATTTCATCTAGGTGGGGATGGTTTTGAGTATAAAATGAAGAAATAATATTTGTTTCTTTTGATGTAGAACATGATAAGTATTTTTTTAGGCTCAAATCGATAGGTTACAATTACTGCAAGTTGTAATTATAATAGAGGGCAGTAAGACTCTGCGATTGACATTATTCAAAATAATCATTTTGGTTGAATTGAAAATGACCTCTAGATGTGTGATGATCACTTGCGATTTTAACAAAGCTGACCTGGAAACTCAAACTCTAATGAGTATCAAGAAATGAGTAGTCATAGAAGCATAATGAGTTTATTTGTTCATCGCTCTTGATTTTGACATCTGAGGTTTTCAAAACAAATAAAAATCATCTACACTGACTCGAAATGCTTTTCATTGCATATGATAGTAAGTGATAAAATTAGACACGGGTTGGTTGTCTTCAGGAGGCTTCGTCTTCAGTTCATGTTTTGTGATTTTGGTGATTGAAGTAGAATTTTTGTCATTCCGATGAGTTTATTGAAATGATAGGTTTTTCGCATTTGCGTTTGCGTTTGTTTGTCATTACATTTGCGAATCATATAACATTAGGATGATAATAAGAACTCTTTGACATTGCAATTTCAATGTTTGAGAGTCATTCCGCCGATCATAAAATTGAATATTGGCTGGCGCAGACGAAATGCACTAAGAATAGCGATTCGCCGTGTAAATCAAGCTCTTGTTAAACGCGTCGAAGTGTTGTATGAACAGCTATGAATGAACGAAACGCCAATCTGCAAATAAGAGAAAAATGCCGTTTGGGCTCATGCATGTGAGTTGCCAATGTTGGAATGCGCTAAAATTTCGTTCGAAGACGCCAGGATTGGCCATAGTCACATTACCACCGTTAACTAAACCACCAGCATAACGCTTCACGGTAACTTACTTGAATGAATAGAAATTCAGATGATCAAATCATTAAGAACCCGACGTTTTTTTTATAAATGCCTACAATGCAACAATTTCTTTTAAATTACGTTATTCGGTGCGAATAATATTGAAGAACGTAGAATTATTGCGACATTTAAGGTAACTTTATTTTAAATAAGTCTATAATTGAATTTATGATCCAGCCACCTTTTATACAGATTCAAGAGGAAATTCACCATCGATCCGGATCATTGTAGCTGCCAGCTAAAATAGAAAACAAATTTCTTCGAATTTATTTTATTAGAACTTCTGATAGCGAAATAGATCACCGTTGTGCGTTTGATCATGAGAAAATTGCAATTAACTTCTTCACGACCACAACACACTGGTTCGGTTATTCAAGACGGCATTTCTGTCCACCACAAAATCACCACTGGAAGTTTTGTGCGAGACGAAATTCACCGGGTCAACAAGTTATTTACAACTATGCTTCGCCATTTATGACTTGTCCCTTCATGCCCTAGTTTTTGTATAAGGGTGATTTTGTTTGGAACAGCTGATGTGCATACAGGACACTCGCCTTTGAACCTCGATTTTCCTAATCGATTTACGGAAGCCCTACAAATACCCAATACGTACGAGCAAATGACATAAGACATAGTAAATCCAACACCATCAATGAATCGTTGTTACAGCTATTTTTTGTTGGCAAAGCGACTATCGAGTGGTTGACTATCCAGTGGTTTTCAATCTAAAAATACGGCATAGCTAGAGAAGATGTAGAAGTATGGTATGAGAAAATAAAGCACTAAGGCCTATTTGTTTAGGGTTTATTTAATCCTGTCGAAAAGTAATCCGCATTTTTTGATGACGAGAAATCTCTTTGGAATGCTTTTACTTTTGCAACTATTTTCAATGAACACATATTAGGATAACACATTTGCTGTGGCCTAGTTCGAGTTGTTTTCTTGGGTTTGGATCTTGATTATAAATATTATGGTGTTGACTCATTTTGCGAATGCTAATATCATTCGTATCATGCATCATATGATAGTTTGGATGTTTTGCATCCATACAAATTGACTCGAAATAGTTTTCTGCTTTGATTTTCACCACATTTCCAAGAACTCAAATGCAATGCTAAATATTCATGGGTGTTTAAGTGCGTTGTATTCAAAAATGAATCCTGTGCATTGTTTTGTAATTAATCTTTCAGCACCTGCGCCAACTTTTGTAACACGAGCACTCACGTGTTGTTCTTCGTAGTGCTAATTATTTTCAGGAATATGCTATATCTTGGTACCTTGAGCAGATAGAATGTTTCTGTCTTGGAAAATTTTGTTCAGTGGAACAAAACCTTTTGAATGATGACCAGTAGTTCACAATCTTTCCACTACGCGGCGTTGGTGTGCTAATTACTTTTAGGAATATGCTTTATCTTGGTATCTAGACCTGATAGAATGTTTCTGTCTTCGACAATGTTGTTCAGTGAGTTTTGAATAGTGATTAGCAGTCAAGGCATCGCGTGATTAGTTTGATGGAAAGAAGTACGCATAGTGTTTGTAAATGCATCTGTGAAGTACGCGTAGTGTCTGTAAAGGCGTTGAACTACTTTGTTGAAGACAGGAACCTTCCATATGGACAGGATAGTAAAAAGTACATTCTGTTCAGGAAACTCACTAGTCACTCACTTGAATCACCAATGAAAAGGCCATAACCCACTGAAGAACTATATCTAAGACATGAATGTTCTATATGGCCAGAGTCCCCAGAAATAGCATATTCGGGAGATTTACTTACACACTAGCGCCACATATCGAGAAAATTCTGATCTTCTGTTCATCAATAATTCGGGAGTCCCGCAAGGCAGCAACCTTGGTCCACTGCTCTTCTCGATCTTCATAAACGATGCCATCTTGCTATCCCCACCAGGGTCCCGCCTCTTCTACGCAGATGATTCAAAAATTTACAAAACTATAAAAAGTCTATCAGACTGTTCCGACTTGCAGCATATGTTGTGTATTTTCGCCGAATGGTGCTCAAGGAATCTGATGGGCTTAAGCATCGAAAAATGCAAC
This sequence comes from Aedes koreicus, assembly GCA_024533555.2. Classification (NCBI taxonomy): domain Eukaryota; kingdom Metazoa; phylum Arthropoda; class Insecta; order Diptera; family Culicidae; genus Aedes; species Aedes koreicus. Next base: position 12,829 of record JAHHFK020001076.1, read on the forward strand.
ATAATATCATATCACCGGAAAAACGCACCAATCATCTTCGACTATGTCCTCTCCGGGCAATCGCTCACTCGCGTTCAACACATCAAGGATCTCGGTGTAATTTTGGATAATGGAATGACATTCAGATTTCACTACAACGACATTGTGTCCAGAGCCAATCGTCAACTGGGCTTTATTTTTAAAATTGCTGACGAGTTTCGTGACCCGCTCTGCTTCAGGTCACTTTATTGCTCACTTGTACGTTCCATACTAGAATCATGTGCTATTGTATGGTGCCCTTTCCAGGCCATATGGATCGCCAGAATCGAAGCAGTTCAACGAAAGTTCGTAAGATACGCTCTTCGCTTTCTCAGTTGGCGTGATCCTACGAACCTGCCTCCGTATGAAGAGCGTTGCCGTCTGCTTAATATCGAGCCACTTGAGGTGAGACGAAAGGCCGCTCAGGCTTTGTTTGCTGGGAAGCTGCTCAGGGGTGAAATTGACTGTCCGGCACTGTTGTTACAGTTAAATTTGTACGCTCCCGAGAGACCTCTTCGTCAACGTGTATTTTTGCATCTTGAGCCACAGAACAACAACTATGCACTTCATGAACCAATTCGAGAAATCAGCCAGCGTTTCAACGAGCGTTTCAATATGTTCGACTTCAACTTATCTGCTGACGTGTTTCGTCATCGGCTACTTGACTCTTTCCGTACTTCTGGCCGTAACCAAGTAATTTAAGTTTTTTATTCATTTAGACATTTGTTGTCAGTTGAATTATTGTGATAAATAAATAAATAAATAAATAAACATACCTTGGCCCGTGAAAATTTGTTGAAAATGATACCATCCATTTGGTAGATTGAAGATAAAGTTTTTTAGGAATTTTGGGAAATTTTTATATTGTTGTTAGGGGATGAGATATTAATTTGATTATTTAGTTTTTTTTTTTGTTTTTTTTTTTTTTTGGGGGTGAGTTTAATAAGTTCTCGAAAAAGTGCTAGAAAATAGTTAGTGAGCTAAGTTTGGCTCCAACGCAACGGTACCACATGTTAGCGCTTTTTGGCAAAGGGCTGGTGGAGACACGTGTCGTGAATCCGTCATAAATGTAAAATATTGATCGCGTCGACACAGTAAATATTATAAATAGCTTTCACACAATAAACCTTGTAAATAGCTAGACTAAAACCATATTGATGTAATAATAAAAGAACGAAATGAGTTAACTTTGGAAAACAGAAAACGGACAAAAAAAGCAACAGCTATTAATTGCGAACTTTTGATGCTAAACCAAACACATGAATTCATGTATTGGATGATGCAGTATTTGGAAAACCTCAAATCTTTAAAACTCCTATGTGATGCCTCCATGAGTTTTTCCTTGCTAAGTTTATCGACGCATTAATTATAGATGAGGTTTCAGGTTAACAAATTTAAGGTATAGTATTTGGGCGTTGAACAATGTTGTTTTTAAAACAAAAAAATTTACACTAACATGACATGTATAGTCGTACAACCAATTCAAGTCTCTGTTATTTTTAAAAGTTCTAAAACGGAATGATTATGCGTTTTGAGAATACGCATGGAAATCTCAGAAGATTTGCTACGGAAATTCAAACAAAAATGTATTCTCACAAGGAGTCTCAATGAATCTAATATGAGAATGATTTTTTTTACAACTGATTTGATGATAGTTTATGCGCAGCGAAATCGAAAGAAATGCCATTCATACCAATGCATATACTGGTTGCTCTAGGCAGTAATCTGATCATCAGCAGACCGCTGATATCTGTACTGTTTATTGCCGACGACCTGAAAATCTGCAGAGCAGTGCTCTCACGTATAGATGGATGTGTTTTGCATCACGATTTGGGGACTGTCGTGAAGTGGTGTGATGCAAACGGAAAGAAACTTAACGCTAGAAAATGTAAAACAATTTCATTCACTCGATCACACGCGCCGATGCAACATGACTACTCGGTTGGGGGCAGCATATCATCAAGTGCAAGGTAATAGAAGCGAGCGGATTCAACGATCCGTCGTACGATATGCTTTGCGGCGATTGCCGTGGATGATCCTGTCAGGTTACCACCATATGAGCACCGCCGCATGCTGCTTGGTTTGGGCACGGTGGGATCAAGGAGAATTTTTTAACAGGTTAAATACCTAGGCGTAATTTTGGATGCTAAGCTGACCTGGAATGCACACCTTGATTATGCGATAAGCAAAGCTATTAGTGTTTTATGGTTATGCTCCAAAACCATTGGCAGAAAATGGGGCTTAAGACCAAAAATGATTATGTGGGTCTATACATCTGTTATACGTCCAAAAATATCGTACGCTTCGTTAGTGTGGTGGGCGAAAACCAAGGAAGCTATTGCAGAAGCAAAACTTCAACGAATTGCATACATTGCTATAATTGGAGCTATGCGCAGCACACCATCGAAAGCACTAGATGCAATTCTCAATTTGCTGCCGTTGCATGAATATGTGCAGTTAGAGGCGGAAAGAAGCGCTTGGATGTTGAAAAGGTCTAGAAATATATTGTTAGGTGATCTTACCGGTCATCTGAGTATATTACATCATTTCAAAAGAGGACCGGTGATAACTATGAACGGAGACTGGATGAAACCGGAGGACAACTATGACGTTCCATACAAGGTATGCAAAACATCGCGTATAGATTGGGAAGCCAGAGGGCCCACTGTTCGCCAAGGTTCAAACATATTTTTCACAGATGGCTCAAAAATTGGAACCGAAACTGGGGCAGGAATCTATGGTCCTGGATTCAAAATGTCAGTGGCTATGGGACAGCGGTTTCTCAAGCAGAAATCTTTGCAATACTGGAATGCGTGAATGTTTGCCTTAAAAGAAAGTACAGATATGCAAATGTTTGTATTTTCTCGGACAGTCAGGCAGCTTTAAAATCATTATGCGCTATTAAATATACCTCGAAAATTGTCTGGAAATGTATTCTGTCATTGAGACTACTGTGTCAAACGAACTCAGTAAACAAGTATTGGGTTCCGGTATACCGTGGCATTGAAGGGAATGAAAGAGCAGACGATCTCGCTAAAATAGGATCTAGGTCACAGTATATTGGCCCAGAGCCATTCTGCGGTATATCAAACTGTACTATTAAAATGAAAATGCTGGGATGAACTAAAGATGATAACCAATTGGTTGGCTGTCCGAAAGTGTAACCAGTCAAAGAGATTTATAATTCCAAACGCAAATAAAACCAAAAAGCTCTTAGAGCTCAATAAGAGAGCTCTCTCTATATACACTGGCCTAGTAACAGGGCACTGTCCGAGCTGATATCATTTGAAGAACATTGGCTGGGTTCAGAATTATATATGCCGCTTCTGTAACCTAGAAAGCGAGCGAATCATCGGAGCATCTGCTTTGCAGCTGTAGTGCATTGTATAGGCGCAGATCAAAACTTCTTGGTAGTGGTTGTTTACAGCTCAATGAGCTTTGGTCTGCCAATCCTGGTAAGGTGATTTATGATAAACCAAATCATACCTGACTGGGATCTTGTCGTAGCAAGCAGCTGATCACCCAACAAATGGTGGTCAGCTTGCCCAATGCGTATTCAGAAAACAGGGATATACCTACTACAAAAGTTCGTATCAATGGACGCAGTAGCGCTTAAATCCCAAAAAAAAAGAGAATTTTGTTACAGAGGCTTTTCTGTTTTGATCTTTTGTCTGGTATTATTGACTGGGAAAATTTACTTTGACTAGTGAACTTTCATGCCCCACATCGCCGTCTTCGATATGTAATGTTATTTATTTATTTAAAAACACTTCTGCTCAACATACCAACACATCGCACATATCATGGGCATCATAACCCTCAGACGTTTAGTGAAGTGATTAGACCCTGCCGACGTTTTAGTGAAGGGATTTTTGTTTTTTAATTAGTTCATTTATTCGTACAGGCTCAATCGAATTTACTTTACATAGCCAAATTTTCTTTTTCAATATACATTAATGATTTTATAAATAAAGTTAAAATGGGAAGAACCGAATAATCGCGGCTATCTTGAGGTTAGAGGGAATGACAATTTTATGAATGGGAAAAAAGTGGAAGTTTAAACTATCATTTACAAAACACATGTATTGTTAATTCTGGTAGTCTAATGGAACATTTTTTTATTTGAACATTTTCAAAGAAAAAGAAAAAAACACAAACACTAAATTAAAAAAAAATACACATAGTTTAAACAACCTACTATCCAAGCCTAATGTTAGTCAAAAATACATAAAATACAATAAAGTCCAGATCACGGTGAGCCCGAAGGGAATCATAAAGCTCAGATATGACTCCACGATGCTCAGCACATGACCAAAGAGCATGATCTGCGTCCTAGTAAACTTGTCTACTTTTACAGAGATTGATGTCGCTCAGCTCAACACGGTATAAATGAGCGTTCAAAGAATAATGATTAGACATTACACGAGTGAAGTCTAGACCCACATCCGTTGCTCCAAACCAAGATTTCTTCTTTAAAATTTTCCTGCTATGGTTTGCGCTAACACCTATGTTGCAGACATAGGAATACATAAATTATGTGGAATTATGTAACAAAAGAAAGACCAGAACAACTTGGTGAAAGAAATAATATTTGCTTTTACCATTGAGCAAAGTACGCTTCGATCGTTATTGAAATGTAACTGATATTTCACCAAAAAATACTTTGTTTTCAGCGATACCGTAGAATGTCGCTTGAATCAAACTTCATTTTTGTTGAGATTTAAGTGAATAACCCTTGAAAGAGATCGGCAAGAAAATCCATTTTTGTTTATTATGTTTATTTTGCGTCAATCTATTGTTGACCAGTTTTGTTTTACAAATAGTACTTAAAGTTTAATTTATTATATCTAAATTACCCTGACCGCAAAAAGAAAATTTTCCTAACCTTTTTTTTATTCATTGTCACATCTATCATATCGCAATACTTGTTATAACAGGACATCATTCTATTTAAAGGCCCATTCTTTGCATAGTTTGTTCTTTGAGTGTTTATGTAAAACAATTGTCTATTTCTTAGGACTCTCGCTTCCTGGCATAGAAGTTAAGATTTTCTAAAATCTCTTGTGTGTTTACTCTCTGCATAATATCATCATTCAGGAAAGCTATCATTGCGATGATAGCATTAAATTTGTCAATTTACGATTTGTAAAACGGAGTTTATACCAGCCGAAAGCATTCGGATACCGCGTGCAATGGAAAAAAAAAGTAACCGCCAATTCAATGTTTTTTTCTTTTGTTTCTTGATTATCGAGATTTTCAGCCTCGAGCCGGTTTATCTCCCGTCGCAGTCTCTCTAATACCTCTTCTTGTGTATTTTCGTAGCTTGTCGTTGTTTTTGGAATATTGAGAGTTGCGCTCAAATGACAGATTGTTTTGAAAAGTTTTCTTGTATTTTTTTTTAAATTAAATTGAACAAGGTACAGGTTCCTATATTAATTTAATTGCTTCAAAATTCATTCTTCTCGTCAAACAGAAGATTGTCACACGAGAAAGCATACAGTATTACGAAAGGAAAACACAGTGTTTGCACACAAATTGCTTGATTTAGTACAGTATGCATGGACATCAATATTAATATGGGAACAGTAACCCTATATAAAACAATGCTGAAAACAAGCAGGTTTAATGCATTTTCCACCTCATTATCACAGGTAACGAAACCATGATGCTGAATTGAATAAATGTGTTCAAAACATTTTCTCAAAAAGAGGAAACTGAAAGATGTATTACGCCCTTATCCCTTATCTATCTAGAATAACCTTCACATTGCTTCGTAAACCTGTAAAGATTTGTAAACTTGTTACGAATCACTCTCATAATGTTAAAAAAAATCAGAATCTTCACCATCACGAAACACTGACTGACATAAGGCGGTTTATAATATTCGGTGAACTCTCGTCGTCTCTAAATCGCTCAGTTTACCCTTTCTTTATGACTAACGGACCGACAACGTGCTAATTCTATCTGGATAGATTGTTGAACTTTTTCTCGTTACCCTCTCCAAGCTACAAGCAGATATAGAAAAAGGGACTCGTTAAGAATAGTGCTTTCCTTTTTGCCACGCACAGCATCTGAGTGGCATAATTACAAGCCACAATCTGCAGTCTGCTTACAGAAGACGCAAAGACAACCCCACGATATCATAAAATCTATGTCACATGAAGTATGAATGGTCAAATGGGCGGAAAATACAATATCGCGTAATCATATTCTCCACAGTCTAATTTACTTCGATATTGTACCCTGCTATATTGTGTGAGTAGTTCGCTTCTACAAGTCTTCTTCTTTGATAAGTGCTTGAAATGCACATTTTTCGTGCTTCCGCATAGCAAGTTTCATATAAAGACTATTTCTTCGATTTTCGACTCAGAGACGGTGATTATCATAAATAGAACATAAATTAGTCTCAAAAGTTTTGCCAAAACTTTTTTCGTCCAGTAACGTATGTGTGGAAGTGAAGAAATCAATATTAAAGTACGATCTTTGGAAGGTGACTTGACCTACAAAGAAATTGATTCTTCCCATTAGAAATCATGGCTGGAGGGATTTTTTTTACATCGTACTATACTCAAAATTATACTCATGTATACTTATGTTTTTTTGTAGGTTTGATCGAGTGACTTATAATTCAAAAACATTCTTCGTGATTCGTCTGATGAATTGTCCCGTGACAAGGTGTAATTACAGAAATTTGTGGTTACGCTTGCTTCTACTAGCGTAAACGGAACTTTTAATGGTAACAATGGTCAAAGGGATGTGAATGACATATGAATCAGAGAAAATAGCAATGCACTCTCAATGTTATCACAATTTGCATAGCATTATAGTAAAAGAAAATATTATCAATTTAAAAGAAACTTTCTATCCAAATCCCATATCATATGTGTTGGCTCATAGTATGGGACGAAGTTGTTATTCCAGAAGACAGTCAGTCGAAAATGGCATAAACAGTGTACATATTTCAAAAGATTCAAATCGAAGCAGTTCGAGAAAAAGGGGGAGCTGTATATCTACATACATTTGCACATCGTCATCACTTGGATCGTGAGTGAATTCTGTTCTCCTCTCTTCCGTGGTTGTCACTTTCGCTTATCCACCGTGTATAGGACGCGTTTACATATATCAGATTGCCAGCATTTCTGTCCTCGAAGCGATAAAGCGGCGAAAAGCCGAAGAAAAGTGGAGAAAATAAATAAACACAAAATTGAATTAGATTACACACATAGGAAAGTTTCCCACTTTCTGCGGAAGCCGTCCAAAACTTCACTTCGTTTTGCCGGGAGATCTGAGAGGCATTATTCCAATGATGTAGGGAGCTCCAACCTCGAGAAGCCGTCCGCCTGCACTCCGCACTTATACACAATCGAAATAAATCACAATTTTATTTCGATTTCATGCTCAAGTTTAACACATTAAATTTATTGTGTAATGTCGTTACGCTTTTTGCTCATTCTTTTCGCAAATCTGACGATAAACGATGATTGACGGGATTCCTGAGATGGAATGAGATTTTGAGTGGCTTACTGGTGGAATTCGATAGAAACCAGCGCGAGTATTGATGGATCAATTGGAAAATAAAAGAACACTTTGGAAATTGTTCGGGATCAGGATGATATGATTTATGCTCAGGGTATCTTCAGTGTCTCGTTTGTTGGTTGGTTCACGACTTTATAACACAATTGCTTGCAAGGTCAAGGATGATATTGTGTTGCAAATTAAGCTAGTAAAGTTTTTTCAATGAAACTATTAGTGGATCAGATATTTATTAAAATCACATTTAATTTATTAGAGAAACGCTCCATTGGGTATTCCAGGAAAACCAGAAAGAAGCCAGAAATTCAAATTTATCTGTGGAATACCAGTAAACTTTCGGGAATTCTATAATAACTAAGACATTTTGGGAACATTTTTTGAGAGGGGGTTTGCCCAATCAGTTTGCAGTAAAGAGTAAATAAATTATGCATTTGTAAAAAATCTTTTTTTTTTTTTGCAAAATTCAAAATTTTCAAAACTTTGTATGTTTTTATTTTCTTATCAGATTTAAATGAATTAAACATGTGCATTAAACATACTCTTAAAAAATTTTCTTCGTGGCAATGCCTTCACTGCAATGTTTTTGTTTCGTCTTTGCAACAAATATTTTAAAATGAAATGCTTGAGCTGGCAATTTCGTGTTCAACGCATGTTCTGAAAAAAAATGAAACTCTGGGAATATTTCTAACTTTCTTATATGTTCGAATGGTTTGCAGCATGGCTAAGTCCATGCGGATATCGAGAATTTTGCAAATTTGCATTAGGCTTGTGTGAATTTTGCACGGTTAAGTTCTTCTAAATCTAAATTCAACTCATATTCAATTTGTATGCTCATATTCAAGTCTGCGTGACTTAGGCTTGTTCGCGACAAAATACGGACACATACATTTTGGAACAAAAAAAATTTATCAGGTCAATCCAAGATTTATATTTTTATCACTTACGTTGATCATTAAAACTATACTTAATTAGGCTACAAAAAAAAGAAATAAAGAATTTTTGAGTTTCATGAGGGTTCGTGCAGACTCGATCGCAGTAGATCTGGTTACAAGTGGACGTGTTTTCCTTCGCTGTCAATTTTTTTTCGTAAATTTATGAAGATTTTGGTTTAAGAATTTGTCACGAGTGAAAGTGCGATAGCTTGTAATGCTATCGGCAATGGAAATGAATCCCGATGAAACAGATGATTTTGAAAATTATGTTGAAGAAGAAATGCTGGTATTTGCTGATTTCAAAGACTATTTAACTATCGAAGAGCTAGCTGCTGCTAAGGTTCGAGTGAAGGTAATCGGAATTGACTCGGAGAGTCCCGTTATACAAATCAACAATGATGTATACAGAGGATCGTACGGATTTTCTGGTATCTTTGAACGGAAGGTGCTGCGTACGAATTACGGTGGAGTGCAGATGGAAGACGGAACGTGGAGGAGGCGAATGAACCACGAATTGCACCAGTTGCTGGGAGAACCTCCCATCGTACACATTGCAAAAATCGGTCGACTACGATGGGCTGGGCATGTCGTAAGAATGTCGGACGACAGCCCTGTGAAAATGGTTTTCGAAAACGAACCGACAGGTACAAGAAGAAGAGGCGCGCAACGAGCAAGGTGGATCGATCAAGTAGAAGGCGACCAGCGGACCCTCCGCAGACAGCGAGGCTGGTGAGGTACAGCCATGGACCGATTACAATGGAAACAACTTCTGTGTACAGCAGAGGCCACGCCGGCCTTAGTCTGATTGGTAAGAAAAGCAACATATTTACTGGGAACAACGCCAACGCTAACAACGAATCGGGAACGAAAAAAACGACCGATCCACTACCAAGATACTCAGATCCGCCAAAGTTTTATAAGTACAGCGGTCAGAAAAATGAAGAGATTGGCCGATCGTCTGAGCAGCCACCGTCATCGTCGGGAGAAAACGCTTCCATTTTATCGTCTCTCCGTAGTCATCCGTCCGTCGTACGCCGCTTTTTTTTTGCCGGGAGAGTGAGTTTGTGAATTCTTTTTTTTCACGATTGAAAGATCCAATTTGACACGATTTTTTACACCGCTTCCGGTTCGAAAGTGTCACTAAAGTATAGCTTTTTCCGGTTGAAGTACAAATTAGGTGGTTTCCGAGTGAGAGAGGAATGTTTTCAGGTGAAAATTGTAGGTAAAAAGTTTTGGGTTCGTCTGTGTTGCCGTCACCGCTACAGGCGCTTTGGAAAGGATTTTTTTTTCTGCGGATTTGATGCTGCTGATGATGGTGTTTCATTAGCTGCCTGCTTTGCTGGTTTATGGATTACTGTTTTTTGGGGGAAAATAGTGTGTGCACTTGTGAAGAACGGGTAAAATTCTACACACTTAGAAAATTTTACAGTATTCGGTAATTTTTTACCGAACTTTCAACAGCTGAATGTTCGGTGATCCGATTTAAGGGATTTCGGTAAAATTTGACAAGTTCCGGTAAATTTTTTACCGGAATACTGTAAAATTTCACCGAAATCCGGTAAATCGGATTACCGAACGTTCAGCTAAAAAATTACCGAATACTGTAAAATTTTCTAAGAGTGTAGTTGCAAAAACTCTGACCGATTTGTGTTTGGAAAATATTGCGGAAACTTAAAATTTACGTTTGGTTTGTTACGTTCTATGAATTATTCTACCACTAAAACAGAACTGTGACCACTGCTTTCTAGTTGGAAAGATGCAGTGCCCCTTTAGATTAAGCACTTTTAATGTTAACAAAATCTGTATACTTTAATTTGTTTTTGCTTTTTTTCAAGAAAAGATAAACATACCACTCTACGAAGTATTCCACTTTTTGATGAGATATTTCAAGAAATATACTTGTCCAAAATTTGTCGCAAAGAACCCTGACTAAATTATTTCACAAAAAAAAATCACAAACCAACATATTCACTGTTTGCACTGCATAAAATTGTTGCTAAAACTCACTCACTGCATTATAAAGTGCTTAAAACATTTTTGAAAGTACTTTCAACAAAATCAAGTCATAAATCGTAGTAGGTTCCTTTTTTAATTATCTCTGTGTTTGATGGAATCCTAAGCCAATTTATAGCATATTGGTTCTCTGATTGTTGTTCTGGGATAATCTTGTTGATCTTCTTCTTAGTATTACTGAAAATTACTCTGAACATTCGTCATTTTATTATTCATTAATGGTCGTGGGGCCATTCGTTACTAAGCCGTTGAAATGTTCGATGGAAAATTTCAGGATAAAGTTACTTAAGCAAAAGGCACAATTAAAATTAACGTTCAAAGACACACACTCATTTTCAATCCAAAAAGTGATAATGTCCAACTTTAAAACATCAAATTTGTTTATTTCAGGACGGAAAAACAACTACGTGTCATTATGAGAGTTACTGTATACTTGCGTTGAATTATTTGCTCACTTCTGTTGGTTCACGGTTCCAATATAGTGCCATTTTAGAAAAAATGTGATTTACCTCATCCGCAACATTGTCATACTTACTTACTTTTAAGAAGAACATTTGCCTAGAAAATTTGTTTAATTTCTTGCCTTCATCTACTCAAGTGGTCGGTAGAATCTGAGAATGCACCGTTTCACCGCAACCATTAATTTCGCATAAATCATGTTCGAAAAAATGCTGTGCTATAAGGGATCTGTCGGTATGTAGAAACTTGAATATTGTTTGTATGTATGTATGTAAGGTAGCCACCATCCCTTCTAAGACCTTGTCATGTATGCAGCTCCACTTAATAGCAAGATCAAATTGAGATACCGGTTTGCATTCACAGTAACGCGGTATGAAGGGCCAAAAACGGTGGGGCGGACCCGTAAGCAGAGACACTTACGCGAAATCCACGGGAAATTAAGAATCTCCTTCCAACGATACGATCCAACAAATCGAATAACCCAATTCGCAATACTCATTAAGCTTTCTACGGGATGGCTTGTTAAGAAGGGCGCGTCACTCTCACTGAAACTGTTGGAGTAGAATTCACAGCATCACAATCGAATCGGTAGGATAAAGAAAATGATTCTGTTTGTTCCCTCCTAGACGCCGGTTGTCATACCACTCCATTGTCCAATTCCAGCTTGAGTGATACCCTGATGCTCCCTCCCTTCCCAATATATATTTAATGTCATATAGTAATGTAAAAAATATAGTGAATTAATATTATAATTATAATAAATATAGCGAATGAATATTATAATGACAAATTATATAGTGAATGAATATAAGAATGAAAATAACAATTCCATTTGTGGACCTGAAAGTTTAGACAATGTAGCTGCGAGAAAAAAAATTGATTTAAAATTATCTCATCAAACTTGGAATATCCATGTATAATCTGAAATTATATAGCAATAGAATAGTAAACCTAAAATTTCGATGTGCTGTTCCGTTTCCTTGCAATAATTTATGTAGTGAGTCTCATCTGAAATAGCGATTTTAATGAAATGAATTTAAATGCAATTATGTCACATCATTTAATAGCACAACATAAAATAATAAACTGACGTTAAAATATAAAATAATAATACCAGCAAGCCAGTAAACTATAGTAGAATACATATATCCGTAACTAATCTGACCATCCACTCATCGAAAGACTGTTGCAGTTTCTATTGAAATAAGATCTACTAAGATTAGAATTTGTTTTCACAATAATAGTCAGAGAACATAATAAGCGTAGGTACAATATATATATATATGACATCTACTGGTATGTTACTGAAAATAAAAATTAGATGTGTATTAATATCATAATAATATTAGAAAAACTGAAGACAGCTTAAGGCGAAATAAATTTCAGATGAGTATCAATCTAAAAACTGAATCTTAATAAAACTAAAATAAAAAATTAGGAAATTGAATTTTTCTATAGCTCTTGTACACCCATAAATGATTCCTCATGTCTGTGAAATAGGAAATGAATGATTGTAAACTGTTAGGTTTTGAATTAATATATATTTCTGATGAAGAAGGAAAGTGCTGTTTTAAGTAAAAATTTTCGAATATGATCCTTTCTAAAAAAAAAAAACATTAAAAACCTTCCTATCTTTTCAAATACATAACGTACATGCGAAGCTGAAAATGACTTATAAAAAAGAATACAAAATGTAGTGAATGGATGTTATAATATAAAACGATAATAATTTCATTTGTATTTACGTGTCTGCAGATTGTGGTCCTGCTGCAATTGTATACGGACCCGCACATCCACCATGAGCCTGAAAGCTTAGATAATGTATCATGGCCACCAGAAAAAAAAATTGATTTTAAATTATTTTACAAAACTTGGGATATCCATGGATGATCTGAAATTGTATAGCATATAAAGAATAATGAACCTAAAATTTCGATGTGCTACTCTGCTAATAAATGTGATATTACCACAATGGAACTGACTCTTAGCTTCGGGTCTTGATCCCTACTGAGCCCTTGCGGCACGTCAAGCCGGCCAGTTCAGCGCAAGGGCATGTATAAATTTGAATATTGTTTGCTTGAAATAACATTGCATTGGAGGGTGTGATTCGAAGACCAGAGATAGACACGAGTGGTATGATCTTCAGAAAGCCTATCCTACTTTTTCGATTCGCCAACGGGGCGGTAGACGAATTCATGTATCTGAGTTCATTGGTGACTGCCGATAACGACACCGGCTGAGAGATACAAAGGGACATTATGACTGGCAATCGTGTCAACTTTGGACTGTGAACACAGTTCACCGAGCTCCTAAGTTGACCCTTTACAAGACTTTACTTAGATCTGTAGTCCTCTATGGCCACGAAACATGGACATTGCTTGTGGTAGAGTATTTACTCTATGATATCGAATAACAGTACTCAGTGGAGGCGATGCACTTACAATAAACATTGATTTAAATATACCCATGCATGTATATGGTCTCCAGTTTGTATTTATATTTGCTTTGAAATGCGATTCTGTATGTTTAAAGCGCTGTTACTAGTTTCATGAAAAGCAAAACAAAAATGCAAAAAAAAAAACTTAAACTTAACATGATTTCCACTTTACTTGCCAAACTTTATGTCGTGCTGGAGATGACTGGATTCCATTTCTCCAGCACGTCAAGGAATTTTTCGTATAAAAAAAAATATCTCAACTCCGTGGACCCCAATGATTGTACTTGGTGAACAATCATACTAAGCCAAAATTGGTACGTGGCATTGGAAGCTCTCAATGATTGAGAAAGTGCATTTTGAACACAAAGTTAAGGAGTAGTTAAGAGGCCGGAAATTTGCTTGTTATGGAAAGCAAGTGATCAACGAAATATTATGAATTCAAAACATATGAAAACTGAAGCGATTTCTTAACGGCTGTCAACTGGGAAATGGAACACAAGTCTTCAATCATGAAAATCCATGAAACGTTTTAATTTATCTATGTTTTGAACCAGTCTAATTTGTTTAATCATGGTCTGTAGAACCCTCATAAAACCAGAATTGTTACTTGGGCATGTTGTACGGGCTGTATTATTTTGTTGTTTTGGTCGCTGTATAATTAATTCAATTCAAAACATTTTAAACGTCCTTACAACCTGTGGAATTAATTGAATTCTTTTGTTTTTTTTTTTCTAAATAGGCTTATACATGTTTTGATGTTTTAAACATAGGCTATGCCTACCAACGTCGTGCATATGTATAGTCGTAGTACATATTAAAGTATACTGTATAGTACATATTCAACTGGCAAAAAACAAGATTTTCAATATCAATATTGCCACAACCTGTTCTGGCACTGACCAATCCAGCAATAATGACGGTACATTATTTCTACAACATTTGATAATCCTTACTCTATTTGCCAAATCAAACAACATGATCTCATCCAGTTTCTGGTAGTGTTTGCATATTTGCATCTGGTTCATTTGAATGCTCAGAATCCACAAGCCAAAGTATACGTTTGCAAATATTCAAATACGGCGAATGTCCATTCGAACAAGTCCCAGTGGACTTGGGTACTGTCTGCACGTTTTCATGTGACTGTTTTATGTAAACATGCAAAATCTGAAACTTTTAAAGGTAAATATTCTTTCCGAGAGCACACATCGTCATCATCATTACCATCCTCAAACATAGCTTCCAAACTAGTTTTATGACGCATGGGGCTCTTTTTTGACTGATGATGGTGAAACCACAGTACAGAAAAGGTACACAGATTCGGTAAGTGCGCGTGGTCAGAATCAGGTATACATACAATTGGGATATTTGGTGGTCCTCATCCATCCTGGGAAGTGTAATAAGCTTGAATCTGCACTTCATAGCCAAAAGCTTAACTACTTCATACAACATCAAAGGTATTTTAGGGCTATGTCCACAGGAAAGCGTTATTTGATGACAGGAATATTACATCAACGTATTTTCTTTTGACAAATTCGCAACCAAAGACGTACGTAACGGGCTTCGTCGGCAAATTCAACTTAAAGCTCTTACCAACGCGAATGTCAACGACGCAATAAAATACCACATTCCTCCGTTCAACTGTGTTGCATTTCCGAACACTCCCGGCCGCGTGCTTCTATGCAAATAATGTATGTCAATTATAAGTTATCGTGCCACAAACTATAACCATCACAACGACGCAGTGTTTCTGTCTTCCTTGCGTCCCTCATCCTCTTACACATGTTTGGCTTCTAGGGGAAGGGATGCCGTTTTTTGGAATATTTGAATAAATTTCCAAATTTTAAGATGCTCCTCAAATGCAAATATTACCCCCCCTCATCGTTAAACCCTCTTTAAAGAAAGCTTTGATTTATCCACTTGTGATTCCAGCTAACCTTTCTCACGTGACTTTTGCATGAGTCATATGATGTGGTGGGGTATGTTTTATAACTTTGGATGCGGTTGAGAATATAGGCTCAGAAATAAGAATACTTGCCGATATACGATACTTACAGATTACCTGCAGGAGGAGAAATTAAGCAATTGTTTCTTGAAAATTCCCCCACGTGCTTTGGGATAGTTCAAATTATGATGTTTATATGAAAACTACGAATAGCAGGTGCAATGTTAGCATTATGTATAATGTATTATATATACGTCTTACGCAACGCTCATCAATACCTACTTCAGCTATCGAGGTGTTCGATCCTGCTCGGGTATTATTAAATCGTTCAATATTTTAGAAATAACCAATTTTTAAATGATATTATTTTGATTACGGAAAAATAACTTCATTATATCAAGATATGCTATGGTGGCAAAATCAACTATTGATTACTTCTTGTTTTTTCCCGTCTATTCGGGATTGTTCAAGCATCACCGACAAAAGGAAGGAAATCTTACAAGGGAGTTTTTCAACATTATGATTAGTAACGACGAATCGAATTCGAATTGTTAAAAAGTTTAACAATATGATTAGTAAGCTCAGAGCAGTGGTGGTAAGAATACTGCATTTTAACATTTTTTCGGCAAAATTTTACCTTAAATTTACCAGAAACCAATTCTTAGTGTACGAAATTCAACATTTCGCAGCAGGCACTGGTTTTATTAGAACTGGTAGCAGGCTTCTTTTTACAGAGGAACTATTCATAAAACCGTATACTTTTCTGGGGGGAGGGAGGTGGGACCAAAGTCTACGCTGTATTCCAAATTTCAAAAATATTTATGGAGTTAAGGTGTTTCACCTCCGTGGGGAGGGTGACTGTCTGAATTTTTCATAAATGAGTCTACGAGGCTTATGAATAGGCTCAGATATGGTCACTTTTTTAACGCTGGTCTCTGAAAAAAATCCGTTTTTTAATGAAAGGTCTCTAAAGATTCTTTCCCGATCAAAGTGGTATCTAAAGCCACTTTTTAAATTTCTCGTGTCCATTGTCTTTCTTTGCTTCTAGACTTTACTGACGCCAATTCCCGGTTAAAGAATGTCATTTAAAAAACGATATTCAGGATATCGATGTATAAAAAAAACTATGTCCAAGGAAATTTCTTTGAATGCCATTTAAGATGCATGCAACTAAGTAACAGTTTTATTCCAGCCGTATAGCACTCCTCCCGGCTTTGTTGATAAACCTATATTCAACAATGTTTTGTCTACCAACACCTCCTCTATGCTTCTTTAAATCCAAAATGTGCACAAAGTGGCCCGCTCTATAGACGGTTGTGAAAACAACTTAATAAAACCTTTGTAGGACCATGTAGATTTTGAAAATGTTCTAGTGATAGATGCTATGACCAATTGAGAACCTTCATAAAACCTATTGGCTGCCATGAAAACCAGCATACGGCCAAATGGCCACAGCTGTCAAACTTAACGGTGATATCGTGATTGGTTTTTGTTGTTCTGCTTTGTTCGATTCTCTGCTCTTCTGATTCATTTAGCAGTAAAAAATAAGGTCAAGTGTTGCGGGAAATTTTGTTTGATAGCAAAATATTCAAAACAAATTGTGTTTTCTACAGCGTATTATGCTCCAAATTATATGCGCAATTATTTGTATGGTGAATATTGGCCCGATAAGAGCCGAAAATTAATGCGCCTCGGAAATTATGCGAATTTACAACAACATAAATCTAATTAAAACAAATATATTCGATAAATGATTCTTGAATTTCCTGAAAAGTGCTTGGAATTGGATGAGATTATCTAAAAGAATGCCGAAATTAGTCTCCGATCAACAGTTTATTTGCATACCATTGAAAATTTGATGCA
Source organism: Aedes koreicus (assembly GCA_024533555.2). Taxonomy (NCBI): domain Eukaryota; kingdom Metazoa; phylum Arthropoda; class Insecta; order Diptera; family Culicidae; genus Aedes; species Aedes koreicus. Next base: position 30,026 of record JAHHFK020001076.1, read on the forward strand.
TTTCTTTTTCCACATTTCAATTATTTCTTAGATTTCAATATGGCGATTGGAAAAAAATCACAGTTTTGCCATAAAGTCAATTATTCTTCGCAATGACTATTGTAAAACTATTTGGTCTTATGGTGACTTCCTTCAATGCCACTTTGCCGTTTAATGCATTTACTGGAGGCAAAATGGTTTTAAAATTCTTTTTCAACTGACCATAATAAGATAAAAATCAATGAGTCCTAAAACGGCATTTCAGAGCATTTTACGAGTTCATAAAGTCGAAATAAAACCTCTGATAGGAATTAAAGGAATTTGAGAATCAAGGTTTTAAGATAGTTATAAACAAGCTGCGTGGGCTCTCATAAACCTGACTCAAATATGAAACCTATTGACACCTCTTGGTGCCATAATAAAACCAAATTGGTTTCGAGTGGCTTTCATAAAACTTTAATAAAACTTAATAAAGCAGGATGGTATTAGCAGTGTTACTTGGGCACCCATCCAGAGTTATTTGGAAATTTTTAGATATAACGGGAAAAATTCTTTAAAAAATAAACTGAACTCTTCGTTAAACAGCCCTAGATATAAATTATATGATACAGCTAGTTTATTGTAAATTGTTTGCTGTAACAGTTTGATCCATCGAACTGTCCCGATTTTGACGAAATAAAAAATAGTATACTGTTGTCTGGCAAATTATTCGAGAAGGTTTGTGAAGTTTTGTATAAAAATTAAATCACTTATATTCAAGTTATTGGTCCTGTACATTTACAGAATTTAAATGAATCCATATTATCTCATGATTGATCTTTAATCGTCAAATCATTCGTTCAATCACTGCACACCTGATGATCTTAACCAGTACATCCACTGTTCCTTGCGAGAATAGTAAAAAGAAACAAAATTTACCCTCTGCCGTCGGAATCGTTTTCCACTTTCTAACGCTCGATGAATCTATCCGTTTGCATACAGTACATGGCGAGGGCGTTTGGATTTTCTTTTTTGGTTTCCGTTGCTGCTGGAGAAGCTATTTTTTGCTTGTGAATTTATCCGGTAGGACAACTGCCGATGGAGAAGGGTGGTAATTGGCAAGACAAGGGGTTGACTATTGAACTATTTCTAAATCGATTTGCAGCAGCCAAAAGTTAGACGTCCAGCCAACCAATCACCCAAAAAGCGCAGCAAAAGTGTGTAACCGTTCATGACACAAATGTGATAGAAACAGAACGCGACACTACTGAACGTATATGTTGGTCGATTGTCATCGATTGGGGGAAAGGTGGTAAATTTTGGAACACTTTGATGGGAAATCTGTACGAGGGTGCAGAAAGTTGCGAAAAGACAGAGGCGTACATGCGAACAATTCCTGAGATATTTTATTGAAATTTGTTGAATATTGGTTACGTCATCGGTACTTACAAAGGAATTTTGAATGTGGCAAGGTATTGTATTGGAATCCAGTATCCAGCTTAACACATTTCCCAGTATTTCGGTTCATTATTGAATTAGAATGGTTTATTATTAAATTAGAATGGTTTATTACTAATTGTGGCGTCCCTCGCACCGCACCTTTATCAAAACACCCTTTTGTGGACTTCAACACTTCAGTTGGCGCGGCAGGCCATATTAATATTATAAAATATTAAACTAATAAAAAGCTTTTCAAAAATTATCACAAATTTTTTTCAACTTCAACGAGATGCTGTATTATGGAAATACCAATCAAATACTATAAAATTGGGAATTGATACTTATGTAATGCTATCAATTTGATTCTTATTTGATTCGAATTGTTGTATAAAGCTAAAGAAAATAACTCTAAGCTTATAGTTGGAATTACACATATCTTTGCATCATTTTTTCCATAACCCTGTCGTACAGCAGCTGTAAAACTTTCTGAAGAGAAGGAAAGCCTAAAGGTGTTTTTTTTTTAATTTTAAGGTGACTTGGTTTGAGCAAAACTTGTTTCAAAGTTCAAAAGAATAAATTTGATTCGCATTTAAAAAAACGCATACTGAAATACATGTATAATTTCAATATATTTATATTATAATTTCATTTATATTTCGTATATTTTGCTATCTTGGCTTCAAGCGAATTAAAATAGCTGATTCAATGAATATTCAATTCTATTTCTGAAAAAAAAAATAAGATTTCCACAATAGCGATGTTGTGCCGTAGTGAACAATCTGCGAAACGATTTAATCAGGAGTTTATTGTTGTTTGTCATAATCAAGCTCCTGTATGAAGTGCCAAAAACATTTGGGTGGGCCCGTAAGCAGAGGCACTTACGCGAAACCCACGAATATTTCGAAAAAAATCTCCTTCCAAAAGCAAGTTTACACTCACAGCACTAGTACTGCGCCCTCGATTGACAGAATAAACCATATATATGGAGCAAAGAGCCAGCCCTCGTTCCGCAAAATTTTGAAATAGGAAGGAGGCAGTCCCATGCTCCCAATCCAAATCATTTCGATTAGGTGCCCTGGTGGTCACTTGCTTTCCCCGTTATGTTACACACTTAGAAATTATGAATTTTACACGAGACGTAATTCATGTTTGTAAAAATTCGGGGAACGTAAAGAAAGATTTCGTGTAAAATTGTGTCTCCTGAAACGGACACATACGCAATTCGAAGAAAGATGTGTTTGATTGAATTTATTTTCTCACCTCTTTCAACTCATTCTTGTGTGTTGAAAGCAAATGAAAGTAATATTGGTTAGGGTTATTTACCGTTCTTTATTTATTGCATTAATTTTATTTTGATACAGCGTTAAAAAATAGGGATAACGTGACAACATGGATTACAACAATGTTTTTTGCTCCGCGTATTTAAAACACTTACCATCTCTTAAGTGTCTCAAAATCCTTTGTGGGTTTCAAACTTCTCCAAGATCTCCGGGTGTTTCTGCTTTTGAAGAGTAACTTAGTTCAGTGGCGCAATTCCAGACCCACGATATCTGTGCCATATGGTATTGCTCGCGGTTATCGTGTATAAAAGTATATACCCTATATAATTATAGGGAAGAGAACAGAAGAAATGAGAAAGGAGAAGTCATTAGTTATTGGTAACATGCACACGGCCAGCCATTTTAGCTCAATTTTGAGTGGATTTTGACTCACTTTCGTGAAAGGGGAGTTTGGCTGAATCTTTTCATAAATTTGCAAATGACTGAAAATGCGGTTTTGACGATAGGAGGTTCTCCCCGTAACAAGGGCAATTCGTGGTTCATACGTCTATTTTACGTTCTGTCCTTCATCTATACTTGACCATAGATCGTACGCAGCCATTCAATTCACATTTACACCATGGGCAAGTTGGTCCTTTACGAGCATAGTCCATATTTCGAGGCCATAGAGTTCTACCAGTTGAATCGAAGTCTTGTAGGTCAATTTTGTAGTGCGGCGATTTTTGTTCAATCGACTCCTTCGGAGTCCAAAATATGCATTTGGTTTCCAAAAATAATAGGTCTTTATGTCTCTCTGCCAGTGTCGTTGCCAGCGAACACCAATGAGCCCAAATACACGAATTCGTCTGCCACCTTCATTTCATCACTTGGGATGGAAGGCTAAAATTGTCTTACCTTGAACCTTTTTCTTGCATGTATTTTGTTTTCGACGCATTAATGACAAGTTCAATACTGCTAGATTTGGCTTGATGTACGCTTCCGTCATCGTATCAAAGTTGAGTGTTACGATAGTAATGTTGTCTGCGAAGCCAAAACGTTTTTCGGAGTTCCTGAAAATTATACCACACGCGGATATCTATATTCTTCGAATGACACGTTCCAAAGGAATGTTGAACAGCAAACATGATGGCCGTAACCCGCTTCGAAAGTGTACCAGAACCGGCCATATCTGTTCTTGATCGATTGTATCGTAAACTGATTTGAAATCGATAAATAGATGATGTATTTACCACGTTATATTCGTGGTACTTCTGCAAAACTTGCCCAATTGTAAAAATCTAGTCCGTGGTAGCATGGGCACCCATGATTTCCGCTTTTTATTGCTTCATAAACTTCTTCGGATTTGGTGAAATATTGCAGCATATAGTTTGAGAGAGCAACTTATAGGTGGCGGTGAGCAGCGTGATTGCGCGGTGATTACAGCAATATAGCTTGTTCAATGTTGACAACATGTGCTCCGTTGCAAAGATGAATGTTTCAAATGACAGCAAAACCCTACTCTCCACGACCATAACATTTACTCAATTTGGAGTCATTTTTGACCCATTTTTGCCAATAGTTGAGCCACTGAAAATGGAACAATCAGTCGCCAATTTATCACAACTAGGAATGTAAACAGTGAAATTTACATCTAACAGTGTCTTAAAAAGCGCCTGTTACTTCATCTGAGCCAACATTCTCAAGAAATCCTGTTTTGGCCAGATTTGGTATCTTGCCTCTACTTAACAGCGACTAAGAAATGGTACGAGGATGATCAGATCGTTGCGATTTCGTGTAACATAAATCCTCCAAATTGTCCAGAACTTCGACCAATCGAGCGATTTTGTGAAATTCTGAAAGCCGATTGTAGGAAAATGGGAGGAGAATCAAAATTTCTTCTTTAGTTCAAAAAGAAGTGGACAAAGGCTTACAAAGCATGTCAATTTCAGCAGAATGAGACCTCTGGCCTACAGCCATCTGTTGAATATTTTTGGGTGGAAATTGTTTATCATGCAAATTGTTTATCATGATGAACTTATTACTGGCCCACAACCTAGTATTCTAAACACACTTGCTCAGTTCTTAGTTGAGAGCTTCTGGTAACAGTAATATTTCTTATTGGTGTAATTATGTGGCAAGTACAATTATATTATATATCCAGATATATGTAAGTTGATGTTAATTGTCCAACCTGGGACTTATATAGGGCTATTAAAACCACAGAATGCAATAAATAACAAAAAGCAAATTCCAAGAAAGCTAAAAATTCTGTCATAAAAGGAACAACACGATGCTATAGTCTTGACAAAAATCTTATCAATTGAGACTTAACTTTTTATAAAATTGCATTGATATGTACCCAAACCCCACATAAGCCTTGCCTTCTATAAACTATCACAAACTCAAATTAAATTTAATAGTAGTTTATAATCAGCATTGCAGTTTCTATCTTCGGGTTTCAATGAAAATAATATGGAAGATATATAGAAATCTCATTTCGTTTGCCAATTTTTATTTCATGTATTCGTTTGCCAATTTTTATTTCATACATTCTTGAAAATAAAGTTCACATAATGTGATTTTTAAACTAACCATAAAACATATGCTGTGCTCATCAAATCACTCAGTAAAATATATCGGAAGTACCTAAATTTATTTCAATGCCTGTGCACACCCGTGAACGCCGTGGAATGAATGCGCTCTCTTCGATCGAAGGGAGGATACCTTTTCCGAAATACTGGCGTCCAACTCCGTCCTACCACCGTTCTTCCGTTCTCGGAGACGGAATCAAGAGCCAACTCGTAGTTTTCCTGGCGAAGATTGCAGGCGCCACCTAGACGTTGAGTTTCAGATTAATGGATCATTTTTCTTCCCCTTCGATTTTCCACGATTTTCCCGTACCGTGCACTCCTTTACAGTCTCGACTTTCCCCAGAGTGCGCTATCTATGTCATCCCACGGTAGAACCATCGCTCCGTCGTCGTCGATTCGCGTGAATGTGTATGAGAAAGTCGTACTTTCCCTCACAGCACTACTCAGCAAAGTGGTGCGATTCCCGGTAGAGAATTCTTCATGCCCGCCTCCCCTGTACTCATCACGCTGAAGATAGATACATGCGTTTTTGGGGAAGCATGAATATTTTATAGCTGGTCGTGTATGTATTAAACCTATAACCGAAAATCTCTTTAGCATACATAAGTTGGGAGCTGGAATAAAATACTAGTTGACTCTTGCTGCCGTTGCTACTGCTTTTCCTTTGCACTAATCTGCCCCAAGTAGTGAACGGTCTTGTGTTCTTTTTGCGGACAAATTTCTCTTTCCCATCAAAACTTTGCGAAACTTTTTCGGATAAAAGTGTTGTAATATAATACCCTCGTGGTCTCGGGGCAGCTATTTGCAACTTCACTTGCCAGTAGCTGTGAAATCATATGAGTTATGCTTCATTTTCATAATATATTTCTTTCGTTATGAGTTGGCCAATCTTGTTATCCCAGGACTATGAGAATTACAGAAATGGCCATAGAGGGAGATGGATTTCGATCAAAACGGATTCATACTTCTTGTCAGTTAGAGTATTGAAACCAAATTAGATATTTATGGTTTCTTTGTCACCTTATGTGTTTGTGTAATTATTGGCAATTCAACACATATTGAAAAAGAGCGAAAGAAAAAATTGACCGTGCATTAAAATGTACAAAATAAAATACATATTTAGATTCAAGGACTAAAGCAATAGAAATATATATATATACTCAGGCAGTCAATCAAACCATCGTCCTAGTTGATGAATCAATAGAATAATTTACAGTTCACGTTCAAAATACCAAAAACTAGTGTAAAGCTCCCGGAGTGCAGATACTTTTTTGACATGCTGTATAAAGAGTTTGATCATGTTTAAGTTAAAACTGTATTAGGAAATTGAATCCATGTTTTTGCGGCAGTATTTATCATATGACATATGATATATATTTTGAAATGGCTCAAAACATCATTTGAGCCTGAAACTAATGTTCACATAGTTATACAGTACTAGCAATAATAAAGTATACACTCCATATCGTTCCATAAATTTGCAAATAACTTCGTTGTTTCAATAGATGCACTCTTTTATCATGCTATCAGAAAACAGCATTTTTATTTAACTAGTTGAAAGTGTTTTTGTCAATGCCAAATAAATCTATCTGTTCATTTGCACTTTTAAATACAAGACAAAGCAATAAGTCTCATTCGTTCTGCAACATTCTTGAGCGAATGGCTGATGTTTAAGTTGTATCTCAAAAAAGTGTCAATAAACATGAAAATATCTCTGCAAGTGCGTAATTTGATCCTTCCAGAATGGCATGTGATTTAAAGCCTGCCATAATGGCATGTCTTTTCGCAAAGCAGCAAAATAGTTCAGTGTAAGCTTCCCGGCAGTGCGAAAAATCTGGAAAAAAAATTCAGCAGTTTGGTTCAATTGTTGATAGAGCTAGTCGAAAACGAAAGCTATAGACAACCCCGCTGCAGGATGCATGCATCTTGAGGAAAGTTCACTAAAACCCAAGGTCGACAAGTCGAGCTGTGAAGGAAAGCTTCTCTCTGAATGTTTCCGAAAGAACAGTACGACTTGGGATGCAGCAACAAGGCCTGAAGAATAAGTTTGCATCTCGCCGGCCACTGATAAGTGAACGCAACAAAATCAAGCGCCTGGAATTTGCCAAGACAAGTCGACAAGCCAATTTCCTTTCCGGAAAAGGTGTTGTAGACAGATGACAGTAAGTTCAAATTATTTGAACACAAGCAACGAGAGATGAGCTTTTGGAGAGAAGGTTCAGAAAACAGTGAAGCACGGAGGAGGCAATATTATGGTGTGGGGTAGCGTGGTCTGGTGTCAGGGAAATCGCTTGAAGCGAAGGAATTATGGATGCTATCAAGAACATTGACATTTTGAGCGAAAATTTGGATCTTTCCTTGCTGAAAGTTCGCCTAGAAACTAAATATATATTTGAGCAAAAGAATGATTCAAAGCACACCGCACGCAAACTTTTTTCCATGGTTCTCTTATAAAATTCAGTCTCCAAATCTCAACCCAATCGAAAATCTTTAATCTATTACAGATCAACAGGTTAGCAAGTTTTTGTTGTTAACGTTACTTTTATAGTACGTTTTCAACAAAAATCTGCTTTTTGACGCATTGAAAGAGGCTAGGGAGAACATTTCTCAACTACACCTTCAGAACTTAGTGGAAAGTATGCCAAGGCGTCTCCAAGCAGTTATCAATGTATACTAAACACAAATGATTGTTTTGAAACTTGTTTTTCATCATTTTACTGTCAAGTAAACACTATTTTTGCCAAACAAAAATTGATACATATACGTTAGTAAATTCGCTTCGGAAAAATGCTGGCGTTTTGTTTCTTTTTATACGCCCATAGAAGTATATACAGCGTGCGGCAGAAAATAATGCGAAAATTTGTTCTATTTCTTTCAAATCCATTTTCAACTAATTCAAGCAATAATATCAACACTTTCGAGTGAAGTTATCTTTATAAAGTCCTTTTAAACAAATTTATTCAATGTGTCCTCCATTTTTATTAATAACATCCTCGAGCTGACGCCGGAAGCCAGAGCATGCCTTTCGGACGTAGTCCTCCGACATTGACTGCCATGTGCGTGTTATGGTTGATTTCAGGGTTTTCACACTAGGGTGTGATGTTTTGCAGGCTCGTGCTTCAACATATGCCCAAATCGAATAATCCAACGGATTAAGATCTGGCCAGGTAGGGGGCCACAAATCCTTCGGCCAAAACTTCATGTTATCGTTCACCCATTGATGGGTTCGATTGGACGTGTGACACGGCCCTCCATCCTGCTGTAGGACAACGTTTTGGTCCTCGGAAAAGTTGGCCTTCACCCAGGGAAGCACTTGGTCCTTTAAAATACCGATATACACTTCGGTATTGATTTTAACTCCAGCATCAATGAAAACAGGCGGCATTTTCAAACCGTTGGACGCCATCAAGCCAAACATCATGACACCAGCCGGATGTTTGGTTTGAAATTTGAATTTCACTTTTTCCGGAACGCTCTCCATTTTCTGCGGTGAAATGAACCGGTCCGTGCGGCTGTTGGCCACAGCATCGATGCTGAAAAGCTTTTCGTCGGAGAACAGAATTATCATTTTTTCCTTCTTCAACCAGGAAAGCAATCTCTTGGAACGAGTCACTCGTAGTACCTTGACCCGGTCCGTAATCAAGTGGCGTTTCACTCTGGCTCTGGAAGATGCATGCAGGTCTTCTTTGATGATTCTCCGCATGGATTTCTCCGAAATATTGGCTTCCTTTGCAAGTTTTCTTATGGAACGCACGGGGTTGCGAGGAATTTCTGCACGGACCGATTTGATCACGATCGGCGTGCGTGCAAAGCGCGGACGTCCGCTTCCCGGCTTCCACTGCTTAGGACCATTCTGCAGGGACATTTTTATGCGGTAAACTGTTGCCAAATGGCACCCTACCACCTTGGCAATCTCTTTCGGCTTCTACTGGGCGAGCAACAAACTGGTGATCACTTCTTTCGCAAACATTTTGACGAATTTGCAATAAAACAAATAGAATGTTTGAATGCAGCACTTGAAAGTAAACATAAACAAATACACTTTCAACAGAAATTAGTCACTAGCTACACGGATTAACCCAATACTCAAGTTTGAACATTTCCGCATTATTTTCTGCTGCACCCTGCACACAAAATTCTACATTTTGTACGAATGAACTTATATTTAATCCGCACATAAACTTGATAATAATAAAAAGGTAAAAAGTATAATTGGAGTGTGATGAAATTTTTGACTGAAACTGAAAAAAAATTGCCTGAAACTAGAAAAAAATCATCACAATCTGTATATTGGTTATCAAGACGGCATCGGAACAAGAGCAGATCCTCCAAAACATTATGTGCGAGAAAAGTCCGACTGCTTCCACAGATAGATCGGGATTCCATCATTCGCCAGTGTCCCTGGTAGTGAAGTCATTCATGGAAGCCTAGACGACCCAGCTGCCGTCAGGCAGCGGCAGAAAACCGAAGACAGCTGATCCGGTGAAGGCAACGAAGGGGTTGAATCTGTTCAAGCGTCGACCGAACCTTTCGATCCGCGATGTGGCTAAGAAAGCAAAGGTTTCCATCTAGTTTGTCGAAAAAACGACAAAAAGGTGCCGGTCTGCACGTATGTAATGTCAGGAAGGCACCAAATTGGAACAACAAACAAAAACCCGCGTCAGATCTCAAGGAACTAAAGGGTGTCCATAGTTAAATTGCATCACTTTAAACTCGTCCTCAAAAATAAGTCTCTCAACCGATTGTCATGCAAAATTCAGGGAATAAAATACAATGTATGATCTTGGTTAAGGTATTTTTATATCACTGTATTTCTTTACCAAATCCAAAAGCCTGAACCTTCTTCTTAATACCACGCATAAGATTTTGTACAACGTTTGAACCGACATTTTTTTCCGCTTTCAACCATGACTTCAACATTTCCTGTTCTGTAGTGACAACTTTAGGATGCTTACGAAGTTCGTGTTTCATTATAACCTAATATTTTTCAATTGGCCACAACTTTGGAGAGTTTGGGGGATTAAGATTCTTCGGCACGAAATTAACACCACAGAACATCCTTGGAGTAGTGACAAGAGGCTAGGTCGGAAAAATTGGGAGTTGTGTGTTTGGAAGGGTGGTTTTTGTTTTTTTTTGGCTTGCTGTTTCCTGAGAGACTCTGGAACATCGAACTTGTCTTTCGCAGTCACATACTGGTTGCAGGGAATTTCAACATCTTTCCGATGGCTCGGTGCGAAAGAAGTGGGTTGTCGAGGTGCGTATGCAAAATGTTCTCGCGCACTTGCTGTTCCTTCGACTCCATTTTCGAAAATACGACACATTTCACAATGAAACTCACGCAGTGTAAACAATACACGATGAGGTCATTTCACCCAAAATTTCGTTGAAATCAATCCAAAGGGCGAAATGTTACAGCTTATTGAAAGTGATGCAATTTAACTGTGGACACCCTTTAATTCTTGATACCAACTGAAAAAAAAAAATTAATTCGGTCATATAATATAATTTTAATAAAAAATATCAAGGTGATGGATTGAATTGTTAACTGGCTCATTCTTATCCTGTCGGATTCATTTTGTTCAAGCATCTCCAAATACTTATGAATAATTCATATAAAATCAGTTGTTGGCCTTCTTCAAAAAATATTTTAAGGATGCTAAAAGTTGTCGTCATGTTTAGATTAATGAATATTACAAGCGAACAAGCTCCGTTTGTTACGCTGCGTAACTCGGTTAACTGAAAATGTTGAATTTTAAACTATTCATTTTTTTCCTATATGTACCCCAATTTTTTCTTATTTCAAGAGAAGCAACGAAAGTGCATGCGCGCGTGAGTGGCTGGCATATAATTTCACATCCACTCAATGCGTGGTGTACGGAGGGAGAGCTGTGAAGTTTTCTTTCGTTGCATAGTGATTGTGATTTTTCAAGTTGAATTTCTACTCGAAAGTGTTTTTAATTGTGATTTTCATTGTACTGCATTTGTGCACGAAGTACTAATTGTATTCGCACTGTTCCATTCGAAAAGGATGATGTTAAAATATATGAAGAATAGTGGAGTGCTACTCCTGTTTAGGCATGAAACCATCCTTTAGTATCAAAGGGAGGCCGTCAAAAGAAGACTAAACATCAGCAACAATTTCCGGTGAGATCTATCTGATTATAACTAAATTTGAACGATACTGCTAAATACGTGCCATCCTCAAAACAATATGATTTGATGATGGAAGTGTATGCACAATAAATGGACGTGAGAAACGAGGCATTCTAAAATGGGTCACTGGAACTCAACAAAGCTATCCTCTTCCAACTTCCGGGCTAAAATTGTTTGTCGTGTCGACAAGAGTTCGTTTAACTGCAAACATTTTTCTTCCATAAAAACACTGCCGGACGGTGGGCGTTGGATTGTACACACACACACCTCAAATTTTTCTTATTTCAATCACGCACCTTTCACTTTCGAGCATTATATTTACGAATAATAAAATTCGATCTGTTATGCATTTTATGTAACATGATGTAGTCGTTTTATAATCTATCACGGAAGAGAAAAAATTTGAACTTGGAAATCGTCCTGACGTGTGGAATCGACTGCGTTAAAAATTGGTTTGATGTTGTTATTACGCAAAAGACAATGTAAATTTTATCATTTCAAATCCCGGTGTTCGGTCTAGTGTCTTTTTTTAGCGCTTTACGCACTAAGATTTGAGGTTACCAAACATATTCTAGAAGATGTTGTAAATGTAGCATCCGGAACGAGTAAATTTAACCATATTTATTATTTTAGTTTTCAAATTCAGGATTCAACAATACATCAAATAAAACATAAAATCGAGTTTTATTTATGTTTGAGCCTCAAAGTATTTACGTGTAACAAAGACTACATCATTCGTAATATTCATTATTTTTAAGAGTGTAATATGTTCATAAATTGGCAAATTTTTATTCGTTATAAGAACCTCGAGCACGTTGTTAATACATTGTTAACAATTTTATACCATATATTAGAAGCCAGGATACCAAAGAAACAATAAAAAATAATTCAAATAAATAATAGATGATTTATAATTCAAATAGATAAGTACATAATTATAATGATCACAATAGAAACATAATAATCTCAAAAATAATAAGCAGAAAGCCCACATAGCTTACAAAAGAGACAAAAATTATATTTTACAATAATCCAACAATATTTTACTGTTTGTGACCAGTTAAATCTAAAAAATGAAGACGTCACACGAAGTGCTCAACAACAAAGTAGAAATTAAAATAAGATCAGACCCGAAATATTTTCTCAGCTTTGTGACAAACAAAATTGCAATATCCCTATTTTTGGTTCTGTTTTTGATTCCGTGTTTTACTTTTTCTTGTAATATGCACATTTCGCTGAAAATTGAAAAGTGTTCTACAAATTTCAAAAAGTTTGCAAGAAACTCCGCATGGCGGTATGGTGAATAATTTTGATGCTGATGCAACCAGATTAATCAATGTTGCTGTCTCTCATGTCAAAGTCTCCAGAAAAAAACTCACAACTTTTAAATCGTGAATAACTAAAAAAAAAGTGTTTGAAAACAACTACAATAAAAAAAAATAGCCAAACTTTTGGATGAACATCTTAACAACAAAACAATTGACATTGAAGAATGTTTTACTAAAAACATTTATCAAACCTTACGATAATGGATACACAGTTTGAAAGAGTCATGATCCATTTTACGTCATCTGAGTCACATATATGGAATGCTAGTTTTTGCATAAATAAATTGGATATTTCATTGTTTTTTTTCTGTGTGTATTGTATGCAGAGTGTGCATTTTTTTTTTAAAGAAACATAATTTTCCAAATTAACCAATGCATGCATATATAAAAATTAAATTTCACCTTGATAATGATTTGGGGCTGTGCCGGCTACCGTAGGAATGCTAACATATGTGTACTGTTGAATCTTCGAATGTAACTAGACGAGAGCACGCCACAGACAGCAGTGCCGCCACGTGATCGTGGTGGATAAATAATGGAAAGGTGCTTTTTAATTTGTGAGAATTTCTCCAGCTGATGAACTACATAAATCAACTCGAACCTGATTCAGAGGTGAGATAAAACAGAAAATGCCGTAAATTACAAGTTTTCCAGTGCCTTTCGGTACGCTTTTCTTTCTTCCCTCTCGTTGCCTGACGATGTTCGCGAATCGATAAGAGTGGCATTTTTTGCCTCTCTCTATCACATTCGGTAGTACGGGTTTGGATTATTACAAGTTTGTGTATTGTGTATTTATATAGATAGTAGATAATGCTACATTTATAGTCCCGACGAGCACTAACCTTGTAGATGTGTGCTAACTGGATTCGTAAATCTTCAACAAAATAGTGGGTGGAGAAAACCGTTTCATCCTATTTGAAGCGAGTAATTCAGATAAATTGGCTCAAAATATTTGACAGCGATTTCTTTTCGGATGAAATACATTACCAATTCGTGATATCAGTAGCGAAAATCAATCCATGACTGACTTTTGCCTAGCTCAAAACTAGTTGAATTCAAGCTGTTTCAGCAATTTTGCCGGTTTATTAAATGCGAAACTTGATATCATAGATAGTCATAACAAAAAAAGCGCAAACGTTATGGAACATTCTGTGCCCTAGCAATTTTCGGCGCCAAGCACACAGCGAACGCAATTCATACAAAAGAACTATAAACAGACGCCGATTTGCTAACATGACCAAGCTATCGCAATTGAATGATATTGCAAAACTTTTCTTTTGATACAACAATAAATTCCATAAAGATGTGAGTTCTTTGATAACAACCGGTTTCTGTTTTATGCTAGAAAGCGAGCATCACTCAATATAAGATGACATAAGAGTACATGTATTGTTTTATCAGGGTTATTACATTTAACAATTTTATTGATTGATAGTATTTTTTTTTTTGTACTAAAAACTCTTTTTTTCTTATTGCAGGTAAAACATATTCGCGGTTTATTATATTAAGGAGTATGCGTAAGTTTAACGAATTTCTATTAATCATACTTATAAGTCTCTCGATATTGATATAGCGGAATTTAAACCTCGCAAAGATTGCACCTACCCAACAACGCAAAAACCTCGATTGAAATAGCAAGCATTGTTCCGGTGTTACCCTGGTAACATCTTTTCAATCTTCCTCCTGCTTTCCTTTGTATTGTAATCGCATTGTAAATGTGGGTATGGTTGTACATTCATCTACGAGTCCAGCATTGTCCACTGTTTACCCTTCTAATCGCCTATTCTGAGAAGAAAATTTATTATATAAACTGTGGCGAACAAAGTGGATTACACCACATTGCTGCCCCGTTCTTTCTGACGACCCTTGCATCATTCCTTGATTTCAAATAGAATCTTTTGCACCAAGAAGGAGTACCCGAGACTTGTGAGCTGCTGCGAGGTTTTCATCCGTCTAACTTTTCTTTTTCATAAATCCACTTTATTGTCGAGAGCGTTTAAAGTGTGCTTAGCAAACACTCATTCACTCGTCGAATCAAAGGATCCTTCCGTATCCTATGAAGCTTATAGTTCACGTAGACCAAGATTCAGTCAGTGGCGTGCTTCCTGAACGGTACTGAAACCGAGCAGGGATGATGGACGTGGGAAAATGTTGACACCGTTGTTGGGCGTTTAACCTTTTGTGGTGAACCGGAAAGCGGTATGCCATTGGTTTATGGTCGGTTGTCTGCTTTTTATGTTCTTGTGTTGAATTAGGAAGGGTATTTGAAGCAGTAATTATTCGTTGACTTTTATGGTTCATCGCAAAAGAAAAGCATTGCATTTAAGTCGTCGCGGATGCATAAAATAAATCACGAATCATCGTCAAAAAATTCATTTTAACGACTGAATAAGTTAGTGTTATTATGAGATCTATCAGACGACTCAAAATGTATTCTAAAAGCAATTTTCAAACAATACTAAATACGTGTCTGGTTTATGTTCCTAAAACCCCGTTCACAGTACAACCTATATTACGTGATATAGAGTATCTTGATATCAAATGCCATGCACATTATTTCCAGTGAAAACTAGATGTATAGATGCTGATATCAAGATAGTCTATATCACGTAATATAAGTTGTAGTGTGAACGGGTTGTAAATGCTCTAAAACTGAATGGAAATGTGCTGAGGTACCTTTATTCAAATAAAATAGGTAATGTTTACATGCGGAGCTTATTGTATGTAAACGTAACCTCGGAAGGGGCGTTACTCTTCCGATATCATGAAATGAGTTGCTGAACAGAAAAAAAACAGACTCGTAAAACAACAAAATCGTCAAATCGAGTATCATGAGCCATCATCTGGTAATGTCCTGGGTACCCCTTGGAACGTGGTCGTTTTTAAAATTAATTCAAAAGCTATTCAATAACAAGATCATTGGTGGTCAAACCCAATTTTCAGAAGCACCTTGCTTAGTATCAAATAAGATTAGAAATGGAAAGCAACATATATTTTATCCTTACAAAAAGATTTGTATCGAACGAAATTAAACTTCAACCGTTCTATCTCTTTCCAACATTCCAACTTTCTTCAACTTGACCGATTTCGACATTGTTTTGGAATTAAAGGGCAAACTTAGACTCTGGGTGATTCATCATAAAAATTTTGTAGAGATAGGTCTGAAAAAAACTTTTCTCGTTTGCAACATTCACCGACATGCAAACGTTAATTTTGATTTATGGGATCGAAAATGAAACACAAAATATATCACAAAATAAATAATTTCAAGAATATTAAGGAATAAAGTAAAAAAACATTTCAATCACATACGGTACGACCTCAAATACCAGATGCTCCTCTAGCTTCTCATGATGACGGCGTCGGTGGGTCTGGTATCAATTCCAGTCGACGCCATTGGGATTTTCTGAGACGAAAAATCTCTGATCACGTCTTCCTTCGGAAGGATAGGAAGTTTCGATAAGTAGGGCTCAAGTAGTGGAGGCATCTTCCTGGTGTCGGTGACTGTCACCACGTTGTCGGGAAACAGACTGACAGAAAATACAAGGTACAGCCCCAGGGTTGTTCGACATGATGACGTAGGATTACGCTACTAAATGTAAGTCATTTTGATTGTACAATGCAATTTTCTTTGCAATAAAATTTTATTTTTTAAGACAAGGCTTAACATTTATGAATTTTTCAATAGTTTGTGGCCCGAAATCAACAATGTCCTCTTGAATCGGTGCGTAGAAATATTTTCGGTCGATTGGTGCAAACATTACGATTTTTTTTTTCGGAGAAACGATAGAAACATTGACACTTAAAACCTAACCACTTTTCGTGACGGTCACAAAACGATTTTTTTTAAACATACCCCAGTATATAAAACAAAGACGTAGTCCTACGTAAAAAAAACTTGCCATTTTGGAACAAGATGACTTGGTTTCTTCCACCAAATTTGACTAATAAATTAGGAAACTTACATGCGTAGCATTTCATTGATTGAAAATTACCATGAAATGTGATGTTGAGTAATCGCTGCTGAGATCGATTGGATATGTTTGACGTTTTGTAATGAGTTTTCGCAAGCAGGCCAGAAAGGATACACTAGAGTTGAGTCTCCTAACGCAAGAAGAGCTGAAATTCGCAGAGAACTTCATCTTCCGTTTGGTTCATCTCCAGACTTATTCCGATGACATCCGTTTGATTCGCAAGAATAGTCCGTGGGATCTAATTTTGCCAAAAACCAGTTCTTATTACAAGCTGAGTCCGACTACCGATGGTGTCCTGAGAATGCAGAGGTGAATCAATGCTTGTGTGTGGGTAGATTTTGCCACCAACAACCTTATTCTTCTTCCAAGGCAGAACCAACTTGATGATCGTTGTCATGCAACGTACCATCATCAGAATCATTAAACAGCTCTGAACCAGATTCGGCTGAAATATTACATCCCTCGTTTTCGTCCGGAGTTCGCCCACGTCCGCAGAAAATTTCAGCGTTGCAAAGTTCGACAAGCATTTCCGCGGCCTCCAGTTATGAGAAATCGCAGCGTTTCAGCGACCATTCTCCTACACAGGAATCGATAATTTCAGGCCGATGCCAGTCCTAGAGGCAAACGTCCTGCATATAAAAAGTAATAAACGATCCGATACAACGAAATAACGATATAAAAATTGTGTGAAGATCTGAAGCGTGTTGACGAGGAACAGCTTATGGTGGAGTTTGTTAGTCCTATTGGTCAGTACCAATTTGTCCTTTTAATCAGTACCAATTGGTCGGTTAACTCACCGGCTGCTACGAATTTCGGTCGTTGTTGGGTTGTTTCGTCCAGTCCGTTAAGAAAACAATGAAATTGTTCGGCCCTCTTCGCTTATAATTGTATGAAATTTTGCGATTCATGCTACTGACATACCGATAGATAATGATACTAACTCCCTCTAAAGCCGAACCACTTTCTGTTAGGATCTGACATTCCATGTCGTTGGATTATAAAGAAATACGGTAAACGTACAAAGGTTGGCTAGTTAATCATTCTTAAACCCAAATCTAGCTTAAATCTAGTCTTTGAAAGAACATGTTGTTTTACTTGTATCTTATTTAAAAATAAAAATACTCCAAATTTAATGTATAAATACGAGTTGATATTAACATCCAATTTTATTTTGATTTAATTTTCATGCATTTGTATTAACGTTTTACACATATTGTATACTGACATATTGCAATTGGAGAACTTAGATGAGAGCTGTAAAATCGCACGCTATTGAATCGTTAAAGACCTAGGAGAAGAATCCGTGTTTTATTCGCCTACTCCATGTGCCGTCATCTCTTTGCTCTCCACCGTAGAAACCCAAGAGCATGGTCTCGTGACCTGTAGAGAACTAATCAATGGTTGTTTATGGTCAATCTCGTAGGGCGGCGAACTTTGTTCGTTCATCGTTCGTCGCATCATTCAGACTTCAAAGGCACGTTTTCCAGCTAAATTGCGTATATTTATCTCTTTGCTCGCTATCGGTCGTTATCGGCCTTCACTAATGGGCCCAAATTCGTCTACCACCTCGATTTCATCACAATCGTTCTGAAGTCGGGGGGCTGACGTAGTCTTTTCGTGAACGTCTTCCTTGACTGTATTTTGTCTTGGACGGAAACTGGCCCTGGTAGCTTCGAAAAAGTTCATAAAATTGGATGTAAATTAACATGTATAATTTTGCATCGTTCATTAACATTAACATCAAATTTCTCGTAGAATCAAGCGTGAGAATTTAGAATAATTGTTCTAAATTTACAAATGTTATTTCACATGCAATGTTATATACCTGTAAGTAAATTTGAAATGAGAAGTACATTTATAAATGTTAAAATACATAAGAGGTTATGTTAAATTATTTATGTATATTTACATAAAATTTTATGGAAATTTATTAACCTGAAATATGATGAAAAAGAATACGTGTACATGTGCATGAACCTGCCTTCAAAGCCACATTGGAAACACCATCCGGCCCTTAAGCTCTCTTCATTTTGCCACAGCTATACCAGCACTTTTCGTCCAAACTTCTCCACTTTAATCAACCTGTCTGCATAGCGAATACAATTTCTGGGCCCTTGTTGCTGCGCATTGCTTCTGGTCTTCACTTTGTTTTTTTTCGATTTTCTGCTTCTTGTTGGTCTTCAGGTTGTTCCGTTTCTTGCTACGTTGAATCATTCCGACGCTGGTTCCAGCTTTTTTGGCCAAATCACGTATCGACACTGATTTGTTCTTCCAAATTAGAGAATTAGAGCTACCATTTCCTGATCCAGTTTAGGGTTGAAAGATCCGTGTTGTCGGCCGTTCTTTCTGTAGTTCATCCAAAGAAAAGTGTCTCCCAAAGGGGCGACCCCGGCGTAGTGGTTAACATCCATACCTCTCACGATAAAGTCACGAGTTCGAATCTCACCCCCGGAAAAGTTACGAAAAATGCCCAAAAGCGGTGTTTGAGTGACTACGACGGGAGATAAACCAGCCCGAGGCTGAAAATCTCGGTAATCAAGAAACAAACAAAAAAAGTGTTCCCCAAACTTGGTTATGATGGATTTTACACTCGCGTGATGAATTTCAAAGCGCTGCACCAACTGTCACATAGTTACACCCTTTTTTTTCATGTCTTTTTTAATACGCTTTATTTTGAACTGTTTAATTTAAGGGTGTAAAAAAAGAAAAAATGAAAAATGGAGGCAAAGGGAAAAGATGGGGGAGAACGCTGCAAACACCAATAACGCGCATAAAAAACTTTAAAGGATATTTTTTTTTTATTTTTGTATTTTTATTTTTTGTGTTGTGGGATTTTGGGGTAAATTTGATAAATTTTAAAAAAGAAATTTTAAAAATTTTAAAATATAAAAATTTTTCTAATTTTTATTTGGTTTTGGATTGTTAGGTTTTCGTTATTTTTAAAAATTTTTAATTTTGTGTAAATTTTTTTTGGGGAAAAAAAAAAAATTAAAAAAAAAAAAAAAAAAGAGAAAAAAATTTTTTTTTTTTGAAAAAGAAGGATTTTTTTGTTGTTTTTTTTTGTGTTTTAAATATGTAATACTACCATCTATTGCAGCAAGGAAACTTTCCATAGCAGTGGAATAATCTGAAAAACGATTTGATCAGGATTCTATTATTGTTTGTGATAATCAAGCTCCTGTATGAAGGGCCAAAAACGTTTGGGCGGGCCCGTAAGCAGAGACACTTACGCGAAACCCGCGAATATAGGGAAGAGAATCTCCTTCCAAAAGCAAGTTCACACTCACAGCACTAGAATCGAGCCCTCGATTGACAGAATAAACCCAATAGATGGGGTCGAAGAGCCCGCCCTCGTTCCACGAAATGTTAACAATAGGGAGGAGGCAGTCCCATGCTCCCTATCCAAATCGTTTTACTTGGGTGCCCTGATGGTCCCTCCCTTTCCCCGTTATATGTTATTTAATATATAATATATTTTGTACACAACAAATTAAGATACCATTATAGACAAAAATGCTAATTTATTCAAATTTCAAACTTGAATGGATTGTTACTGAAAAATAAATAAAAGTTAGATATGTATCAATATCCTACTAGTCCTGGGAAAGCTGAAAACAGAATAGATCATTCGAAATATAAAAGATAAAATTTCAATAAAAGATTTTATTTTATAAAACATAGTAATATTTGTAATATTTTTCTTTATACTGTTCTAGCAACATTTCAAAGATAGAGTGAACGAAGAGTCCGGTGGGATAATTTCTGAAAGAAATGGCTTATCTTACCATAATACCACAAACACAACATTAAAATATAATCCTACATTACGTATAAGCACATGCCAGCCTTTTATGAATATAATAGTTGAAGTTCAGAAGTGCAATTTTAAATAAAATAGTATGCTGAAATGCTGAGATACAAATTCCGCCTTTGATGCCTGGCATGTTGCTCCCGGCTCTTACATAGTTTTGGAATGCAAAGATGATTCCAAAGCGTGCTGAAATTATTAGTAAAATGAGAATAGAAAATATAGAATATGATTTAAAGGTATAAGATCTTCGGTCGCACCCCCTCACTTCGCTATTGTCAGATTGACAACATTGCCCAGGCTACGCCAACCAGCGTCTCCATGTTTCAGCTGGCAGTCTTTTGTGATCATATGACTCGTGGAGGCGTGAGGTAGGAACTTGTGAGGACGAGAGGTCGGTCGCACCCTCCTTCGAAGTTGTCAACTCACCA
Organism: Aedes koreicus; assembly: GCA_024533555.2. Taxonomy (NCBI): domain Eukaryota; kingdom Metazoa; phylum Arthropoda; class Insecta; order Diptera; family Culicidae; genus Aedes; species Aedes koreicus. The sequence continues at coordinate 50,968 of JAHHFK020001076.1, forward strand.
TTTGAAGCCCGGTGTTTTGATTCCTGTTAAAAAATACCCTAAACCACATTTTGGCATTGAAAATTCTAATATTATCTTCTTCGATCTCTCTAGAGGGGGTAGAGAGATAGGGGGGTGGGGCTGGGCTGAAAAAGCCCCTTAAAGAAAGGAAAGGAGGGGTTGGGGCTGTTGGGGGGGAGGGGGGGAAGGTTGCGGTTTTTGGCCCCCAAGACCCAGAGAAGACGACAGAACAATACAACACCTTATCATATTATGTGGTGTGAGATGAGGTTATTAAGGGACAAAAGAGAAATAATTGCATGTTTGGTGGGTTGCGTAATGATCAAATAAATATATAATTTGAATATCATAGTGATATAAATAATCCACAGTTTTGAAGACAACACTGCATGCTTACTACATGACAGAATAGCCTTGATCAAGAACGCCAATGTTGTCTGTTGGTCAGTTGATGGATTCTGAAATGAGAACATTATCTCTCGAAAGATTAATATATAGCTAAGCCCACATTCAACCGAACTAATTTGGACTAATTTCTTTAAAGATCAGATGATCAATTTTTGGATGGCCAAAAGTTGACATAATTTGTAAAATATTACTATTTTTGCGGTAGGAATCATTATATGTTCTTATCTCCGTAAAAACTGCTCGAATCGAAAAAAGAGAGGTTTTAAAATGATTGATTTTTAAATCCCTATTTTTTCGGCAGAAATCTCTAAATGACTTTCTCTCCGTGAATAACACTCTAATCGTGTATCCTCCGCAAGCTCATGGTTCATCCTCGGCCTCCAGACTCCATCCTCCTGCACTTCGCCAAAAATGGTTCTTTACATCCGTCGCTCAAAAACTCCGAGTGCTCGCAAGTTCTACTCAAGCATTGCCCACGTCTCATGCCCGTAGAGAACAACTGGTCTCACAGAACCAGTCTTAATTGTACAGGATATACTTCGTACGGGAGTTAAGTTTGATTGATCGCAGTTGCTTGTGGAGCCCTTAGTAGGCACGACTTCCACTGATAATACGCCTCCGGATCTCACGGCTGTTTTCATTGTCCGCAGTAACAAGTAGGCTGAGATAGACAAATTTTCCGACTACCTAGAACTTCTCTCCGTCAATCTTTACACTACTGCCCTGTCGTGCTCGGCCCTGCTGCATCGCCGATGGCACTACCTTCGCTGTATTTTATTCTCTCATCCTTATCCTCTGTATTATTCTCGCATCCTTATCCTCTGCATTATTCTCCCATTTCACATTTCAGCTGGCGGCACGAAGCCTCTATGGGATGCGTTGAGCTTTTGGTAGAACTTTGGCGTTTCATATGAGCGTGCAGCTGTTTTAGCTCCTGACACTCCTCCTCTTGGCGGTCCTTTTTTTTCAGAAAAGTTGGGTTTGCTGCCTCAGCTTCTGTCTGTACCGATCCACACTCTGCTTGACGCAGCATAAGTGTTGCTATTCTGTTGCTTTCGTTCCACGTAACGTAAGACGTTCTCTGCTACGCTGCTGAAAGCTGTTTTCACGGAGTTTCAACAGTCCTCGAGAAGGCTTCGTTGAGCTAGCCCTCTTCCGACAGCGCAGTCTCGAGCGATGGTGTGTAGCCTGTGGCGAAGTCAGGTTGGTTCAGCCGCTCGAGATTGTACCGTGGTGGTTGTCGCTACCGATAGTGTACACTACAAAGAGTTTTGGGAGCATCTTAACCGTTAGTAGTCTGTTGATCCACCCCGATAGGTTCTGAGGTCGGTGAAGTTTGAGAAGTGCCGATCGTTTATTTTGGTTACCTCCAGGTGTACTTTTGTGGAGGCTGTGCTCGAAGAATCTCCGTAAAAATAATAGATATAAACGGGAGAATCTCTGTTTATCTCGGTAAATAACGTTCTTATCGCAAAAAGAATGATTTTTAGATGATCGATTTTTGAATGACCCGAAGTTGCGAAAAAAAATAATCTAAAATCATAATTTTCGGTACAAATCTTTTAATGCTCATCTTCGTAATATAAAATAAATAAGACATTTGAAAAGTATGCATTTTGTTCAAGAAAATGCAATCTAAAGAATGAAATTTGTCATTCGACCAAATTTCATCCGATCAAATGTCATTCGACCAAATGTTTTTAAGTCGCAAAAATGTACGTACTTGTTCGTTTCCTGGATTGAAAAAAGCATTTTTCCTTACAACTTGTTGCACGAACTATCATTATACATTTATCCGAAAAGGCTTTTCGGAACTGATTCATTGGTGAGGAATAGTAGGGTGCCTTTCTATACTATTTGTTTAACGAAAACCTGCTCATTATGATGCGCAATTGCAAAATAGTTTTCGAATAAGATGTTTCTATAGAAGACGTACCATTATACGCTACACTGCAAGATTTGTCGAATATATGTTATTGTTGTTATGAGTTGCATGATGGGTTTTATTATGTAACCCAGCATATTATATAACCGATTATTAAAAAATGCAGGCCATATTTTGACACTACAGAATGACAAGAAAAAAAAATATTGCGGGCGAACTTGAAGTAGTGAACTAACAGTATAAAATTATATGTGATTACGTTTCTTATTCTGAATAACTACATCGAAATGTTCAAAGGAAATGCAAATCCCTGATCATTTCATGTAGTTTATTTAATTTGTATTAGCCTTATTTATTCGTATTGCTAGTGTGAATTTTATTTCATTACTCTGAAAAGATCAAAAAGTACTTTGACAAACAGTTTCTAGTCAATGAAAGTAGATACATTAAACAGAATGAGGTACCCTCTGTTGATACTGGCTTTAAGAATCCAACTACTTAATAAATACAAGAAAACCGTAACATTTTAAATTCTTAAATGTCCATCGTAAACCTATGATCATCACACACATTGAAATAACCGACCACATTTCAACGAACAAAAATAACCAGAAGCAATTCCTATTTCCCTCTCTCACCGACCAATACACAGGGACCGCTGACAGAAGTAAGCTCCGTGTGTTGCGTTGATATTCTTGGCAAAATATTCAAACACACCTATCATGTAATAATAGCATACTCTATAAATACACCTTTTTGGCATCTACCATCTTTTCCCACAAACGGGCGGTCAGCGTGTCGCGTATTTCAGCACACCCGAATGAACCTCGTACAATCAACGGTCGCATCGTAAAGCATGTGGCTATTCTCGGATCTTTTTGTTCATCACAAATCTGCTGATCCACGTAAGACGGATGATTTCTTGAGCACAACTTATGTGAATGATGGTAAACTAATTCCTGCTTGAAACGACGAAAGAAAGGTTCTTCCGATCAGATGATTCTGCTGTAATCATCGAGAGCATAATAAAAATACCCCTGCCCGGAAATGGTTTCCAGTAAATCCAGAAGTGAAGCTAAATTTAATAAAGTTGGCCAACTTTTTAATATGGTCTGATTAATGCATTCCATGATAATTGAAAAGAATTGTTTGAAAGCTTTCTGCAAGTTCAGCCTGATCCGCGCGAAAAGGAAAGAGTTGAAGTGCTGAAAGACTAAAAGTTTTCTAATAATTTTTCCGTTTTGCTCCGCATGCTTGCTCGGACTTGGATCTCTACCCTCGACCACTTATAATTTCTTCATACTTTTTTTTCTGCTCATAACTGCACAATTCATCCCGGGATAGAACAAGAGAGTGGCAATGAAGAGCAAGAAATCCCCACTTTCCACTGGAATTCTGCTTGCTGTTGGTTGGAAAATTATTGAAAACATTATGTAAAGGAAGATGAAATCATCCTTCTGATGTTGAAAGCATTAAATGATTCACCAAAGTGACGGGACCAGAAGTGACGGGAAAGTCTTTTTCACTCAAGAATTAGAACTTATACTCTGTGAAAGTGGGAAAAAGAACTGTTGAGCTAAGGCAATCATAAATAATGGGAAATTGCACTAGCGAAGCATAATGCACTAGTTGATAATAATTGAGAAGTTTTTGAAGATTGTGGTATAGATAGAGCATTTTCAATATTTTTTTTCGGGTGGAAAACTGAACAAACGCCGGGTTAATTTTATCCCATCCACAATACCTTTTGGCCATGACCTGATTATTTCACGAAAATGAATTCAAATTTAACTAAGGCATGAGTATTCAACTAATGTAAATCTCAATAATATTGATCCACAGAGTTTGAACGATTTTAAAACACTTTCTGATAAACATTTGAACGTGAAATCGAATTGCCAAAAACATGTTTTAAAATTTTTAGGGAATTCCCATGAAGGAAGCAAACGTTTCATTTATTGTTTATTAGCTAATCATAACCTACAGTTATTCTTCCTGGAATTTTTCTAAACTACAGCTTTACAAAAAACCGATGTAACATTAAAAATCCTTTCCTCTTTCAATTTGTATTAAGGTCGTGGTCAGGGCATTTTTTGTCGGTTAGGAATAAGTTATATCTGTTTTTAATAGATGTTTTTAACTCATACCAGCAACGATTTCGGGTGACTTGTTCAATGTTTATTCTATAGAGCACAGCTGATTTGCGTAAACCAAAATCGATAAGCGCACAATTGCAGATTAGTTTTCCTCGGGTTTTTACCCTTGTTTTTTATGAATTGGTCATATTGATCATTTGACATGACATACATACTTTTACTGTTCCGACCTTCCTTTAGGACCTTCTTTGCTACAGTATGCGTCAGAAAATAATAATACTTAAACACTTTTAATTTCATTCGAGCTTAGTATCTGTTTTGACATAAAATGATTGTTGAATAAGACACTTCATTTTCGATCAAAATGTCTGCCATTTGCATTTATGACCGCTTCCAAACGACGCCTGGAGTTTTTGCAGACCTTTACAATTTATCAGATGACATTTCTCTCCAATGGTTTGTTATGGAAGTCCGTAGAGAGATCAAGTTCGAGTGAGGAAGTTCAAATACCTGTGTTTTTATTTTTTCCCCTTCAATTTAATTGAGTATATTTTTTTTGGAATAAAAGGGGGGGTTTGTTTTTTTTTAATTTTTTTTGGTTTTTTGGGGGGGGGGGGGTGGGTCGGGCGTGTACAAAAACACACTCTTTCTGTGGGGGGGGGTTTTTTTTATAAAAAAAAAAATATATTATATATTTTTTTTTAAAATTTTTTTTTTTTTTTTGTGGGTTTTTGTTGGAAAAGGGGGGGGGTTTTTTTTTGGTGGGGGGAGAAAACACCTCTGTGGGGGGGGGGGGGGGTTGGTTTGTGGTCTCAGGGCTGGTAGTGGGTCACTTTTTAGTGACTTGGTCACTATTTTGAGTCTAGTCACTAAAAAGTCACTATTTGCATCAAAAAGTCACTAAAGTCACTATTTTTCGGAAAATGGTCACTAAAGTCACTATTTTCGCATCGCCGATTGTATTTTTTTTTTTAAATCCCTTGTACAATAGTAAATAGTGTACAAACCAAATTAAGCGATCTGGCAAGACTATTTAAAAGTCGAGAAATTACACCAAAAAACTAGATGCCCTGGCGAACGCTGCCTCTACCTCAATTGAACTTGTCAAATACAGAGCGCTTTTCGGTCACAGCACTCTAGATTAGCTTGAATGCGAATGAACGTGGACCCATATTACATCATTATTTTTACAATTTTCACACTATTCAATCAATATTGTCAAATATATATTGTCCCTTTACACACTCCAAACAGCTACTGTTACAACTGTAGATCTTATGTTCCGACAGTTTTGATGACCAAGAACATCACAAAGTTATAAAATAATGATTGTTGACCTTCCAAAAGGTTTATTCAATATGTTTGAATACATATCGTAACCTTACAAAGCCCTAAAAGCTACTGTTACAACTGTAGATTTGAGGTTCTGAACCCAGGTACATTTTGGATGACCAAGGACAACTCCGAAAGATACAAAAATATTAAACGCATTAAATGCATGTGTACAATATTCTAAAACAACGCTTTACACTATTAATAAGGCATTTAGTATTTCTTTCTGAACTTCTTCATATTCAGGTCGTCAATTAGGCCTTAAACTCATATGTTTTTTATATTTTCCAGATATAAGAATTGATGGAAAACAAATTTGCAGAAGACAGTGTACACTTTTATTCAGTCTGTGTGATTTTATACAGCCATTATCCTTTTGGGGTCATATATGACCCCTTAGGCCTGAAGGAGTTAATATACTTTTTAAGGCAAGGCTTAACATTTATGAACTTTTCAATAGTATGTGGCCCGAAATCAACAATGTTTTCTACTGAAATTGATGCGTAGGAATACTTCCGATCGATTGGTGTAAAAATTTTGATAATCTTTTGAGAAATGACTGAGATATTAATGCTCAAAACATGACCACTTTTCGTGACGGTCGCAATTTGATTTTTTTTAATTGTACAGAAGAATAGAAAACTAAGACGTAGCCCTACGTCAAAAGTCTGGTTTGCAGAATTCGTTTATAAAATATTGCCAATGCCTCAACCCACCAGCCGTTGCATCCAGTGAAAGCTCCAAGTATGTTGTGAAAATCGCCAAGTTACTTCCGATTCAGGTCAACGAATGGAACTTGTTAAAATGCTAGGTGCTGACCTTAAGTACAGAGTACAGAATTGAAGAGTATTGGAACCAGTTTTTTACTAAGAAAGCGGCTGTAGGTGAGCCTAAATACCCTCAGGTGATTAAGGTAGTGAAAACAGCTTCACATGGCAATTGCTCAAACGATGAATTGAGAAGCAAGATATGTCAGAAGTAATTCTAGCACAGGAAAAACCGGAAAAACTGACGCGGTTGATCAAAGCAACGATGGATCGAGTGATGTGTGTCGTCCGAGTATCAGGGACACTCTCGAGTTCCTTCGAATCTCGGAGAGGGTTACGGCAAGGTGATGGATTGTCGTGTTTGTTGTTTAACATTGCATTGGAGGGTGTGATTCGAAGAGCTGGGATAGACACGAGTGGCACGATCTTCAGGAAGTCTGTCCAACTATTTTGTTTCGCCGACGACGTTGATATCGTAGCACGTAACTTTGAGACGATGGAGGAAACGTACATCAGACTTAAGGCTGAAGCTGGTAAGATTGGGTAGGATGTGATTAATGCGTTGAAAACAAAATACATGAAAGGAAGAGGCTCACGAGAAGACTATGTTAGCCTCCTACCACGAGTTCAGATCGACGGTGATGAAATCGAGGTAATAGACGAATTCGTGTATCTGGGCTCATTGGTGACCGCCGATAACGACACCAGCAGAGAAATACAAAGGTACATTATGGCTGGCAATCGTGCCTACTTTGGACTCCGAAGGACGCTAAGATCGAACAAAGTTCGCCGAACTACAAAGTTGACCATCTACAAGATATTAATTAGACCGGTAGTTCTCTACGGCCACGAAACATGGACATTGCTAGTGGAGGACCAACGCGCCCTTGGTGTCTTTGAACGGAAGGTGCTGCGTACGATCTACGGTGGAGTGCAGATGGGAGACGGAACGTGGAGGAGGCGAATGAACCACGAATTGCATCAGTTGCTGGGAGAACCTCCCATCGTACACATTGCAAAAATCGGTCGACTACGATGGGCTGGGCATGTCGTAAGGATGTCGGACGACAGCCATGTGAAAATGGTTCTTGAAAACGAACCGACGCGTACAAGAACCAAAAAGTGACATTGCGCCGCATTATTATTCAGTTTTGCAAACGGGGGTGATCACTTAGTTTATTTTTACTGTACTTATACAACAAATGTATAAAAGATTAAAAAGAATACTATAATTTTATAATCACTTTTTAGTCACTATTTGGTCACTATTTGTATTATTTTAGTCACTAAAGTCACTATTATTTATCCATAAATCCGCTACCAGCCCTGCGGTTGATGCGACTGTTGGACACGCTGTCGACAGTAAACAATTTCTCTTCCGTGAACAATCGTCCGTGAACAGAATGACAATAGACCTCTTCTTCAGTTTGCTTTGCTGTTTTTGCTTTGGTGATTTTATTTCTGTTTTTTATTATTGTTTTTTTGTTTCTTTGTTTTTTTTTTTTTTTTTTTTTTTTTTTTCTTTCTTCTTCTTACTGTTTCTTTTGCATTCGTCTGCGGCGCGCGCGGCGGGGGACTTTGTTTTTTTTTCTTTTTTTTTTCCTCTTCCTTTTTCTTTTTCCTAAAAAACTATTCCCAACACACATCTAAAAAAACACTATTTTACATCCTCCTCCTTTTTTTTTTATTCTATTTTTTTTCTATTTTCTTTCTTTTTTGTTTTTTTCTTTTTTTTTTCTGGGGGGGGGGGGGGTGTGCTTAAAATATTTGTTTTCTGGGTGTTGTGGGGGGGGTGCTGTTGTGTGTTGAAGTCATTTAAAATGAGCAGGAAGATTAGTAATTTCCATTTAATTCCAACTACCGACTGGCTGTCGAGTATTAGTACCAGACACTGAAGAAGTCTGCACATTGTAGACGAAATACGCGTATCTATCAAGATAAGCAATAAAGGTAGTTGGAATTAAATGGAAATTACTAATCTTTCTTCTCATTTTCAAGTTATTATTCTTGCAATTAATAGGGTGGGTAAATATTTTTTATAGAATCCACATTGTGGTTCTTTGCTGCTCGTCCAGTACCTCTAAACGTGAACACAATGCGCAGAGGATGAGAGCTGAAACGGCATAAAAGGCTGAGTGAAGCTTCACGGAAGCCAACAAATGGAACCCAGCTGACACAGAAGGCACTCTCAAATCCTTGTTCTTAAAAAGAAAATTGGAAGCGCTAGTAGGGTACGCGTACAGTAAAATCTGTACTAATAAAAACACACAGTTGAAATTTATTTCAATTCATTTTCGAATCAGAGAAAATTGATCATTACAAGAAATAAGTTGACAATACACATACATTAAAATTAAAATTATTCTGACTTGTTATATCCGAATACTCGAACTTTTCGTTTAATTCCATCCATGAGGTTTAGCGCAGGGTACTCGACCACTTTATTGGCAGCTTTTTCCCACTTCTTAGCTAAATCGTTGTTCGTCGACCGCCTCGATTTTATCACCGTTGATCTGAACTCGTGATGGGAGGGTAAAATTATCTTCCCCTCACGGCCAGAAATTAAACTCAATATGAGAGGCCACTTTACTTAGTTGCATAGGAACTGCGACTCAATTTCGTAAAAAGTTGAGTTACTCAGTCTGTGTAATTGAGTCACAGTTCCCATACGATTGACTTAAGTGGTCTCTCATATTGAGTTCAATTTCTGGCCGTGCTCATGTATTTTGTTTTCAACGCATTACTGACAAGCCTAATCGTACTAGTTTTAGCCTTAAGTCTGATGTACGTTTCCGCAATCGTTTCAAAACTGCGTGCTACAATATCAACATCGTCAGTGAAGTCAAAAAGTTGGACGTACTTCCTGAAGATCGTACCACTCGTGTCTATCGTCGCTCTTCGAATCACACCATCCAATCCAATATTCATCATTCAAGGGCCTCAAACAATATGTTAAGAGCAAGACTTTCGGTTCTCACGCTTCACAGGTTGATAGAATCCTCATATAGCCACCATCATGGCTATCGCCGATTATGTCACGTGGCAAGCTTGAACCACAGTTTTGCAGCACTGCACCATTTAAGTGATTCAAATTTCATTCGAAAAATGTATGATTACCGAGATTCGAGACATCGTGGATTCTATAAATTTTCACCTTGAAGGTTAACTTAAGACAACCATTGTTCCTGTCAACATCTGTTTGGGGGGGAGGAGGTAGCTCATCGAATCTTCCGATCCGCCTCAAAGCATCTTGTTATGAGGTACTAGGTGGTTGCACATCGATTGTCTGTTGATCTGCCAAATTTGGTAGACGTCTGCATTGAGTTATCTCAAATTATAATATTCCGCCCTCAATATCACAAAACATTGCGATTGGTTGAGCGGATCGGAGATAATGAAATCATTGGATATAGGACCAAGTCCCCCTCGGGTGGTGCCAAAAAGATGAGCTTGGAAATCAACAGAAGCATAAAGTTTCCAGAAGGCGCGAAATTCTGCTAGAGACGCAAATTTTGCCAAATCCTTCAATCGTAATTTATGATATAGATTGCTCTTTAGGACGTTCAACTTGCTTGTTACAACCGTTGATTCCACTAGTAAAATAGTTTGTAAAATGTAGTTGTACAAATTGCAAGTTTACGAGAAACAAAAGTCGAGCATCGGATGTGATCGGTTGTGTCGATGTTGTTGCGCACTATTTTGTTATCAGGCAAATCGCGTTATCTATTGTTTTAGTCATATATTGTTCGGTGGCGCGAGTGATCGAGTGAGCACATAAAAAAGAAAACAATAAAGCTGCTTCCCGGTGAGACGTGGTGTTCCGTCGGGTGTGGTGGGCCGATTCGCTCGCCGCAATCGCCGGGCCACCATGTCTTGGAACAAGTAAACCACTGTTTGTATATATCGATCCATAATCTCAAGCGTAACTACTAATTACCTTGTTTTCCTAATGAAAAACTACCATCATACTTTGTGAGTGACCCCAATAGCATCCTTGCTGTTGGTATAAATCGGTTCAAATCGGAAATCGGTACTAATATCTAAATGTTTCACTAAACAGCTTATCGTTTACCAAAACGAACCCTGCTGTCACCCAACCTTGGTATCGAACATCCCAGTGATTTCTCGTGGAAGTGCAGAGGTGTTCTCAGCTTCCAATAAAACGAGTATCACGTCAACATATTCCTACTCTTTCCTTATTTGACCTGCATTCCGGCGGGGTCGGCGCCGGTATTGTCTTAGTTTGGGATCACCAGTTTTGACACATTGAGGATGTTTGTTAGTCCCAAAATGGTTTGAACTGGCAATAACGGATTAGCAACCTTTGGGGGGTCAATCATGCTCATGCATCATGCTCAACTTAAGACAGCCATTATTTCTGTTGAAATAAAATACTTTTTTTCTAAATTTGCTGAAACACTATCTCCAAAATAGGGAACACAAATATCTTTGTTTTATGCTGCTAGACAACTAAAAAAGATCTAATTCACACGTTATGGCTGAATAAACTTTTATCGTTCGTATGCTAAAAATATTAATAGTAGCATCTGTAATAGTGTCATAGTAAAGGTAGCACTGATACCGCAATTTATTTAGATTTTTTGGTTTCGACACAATTTCACAGGACTCCTCGTCACCTTTGAACGGTCGTTAATTAGATTATGCAAATGCGCGCCAACGACACCCCGCCAACAATCGAACACGTGAAAGTCGTTATCCATGTATGTCACAAAGTTTTAAGCAAGCAACAAAGTTCCGACGATGTAGTGACTAGTGAAGTCACCTAGTCCTGAGTCTACAATACGAACCACGCAGAATGAGTAGCAGACATACCTCGTTAAATTAGATAATATGGCTAAACTTCACAAAAAAGCCTTCCTCCACAGTGACATTTGTGAATTCTAAATAACATAAATACAAACAACGAAATATTCACCAGCCAAAAGCCCCACAAAATTTTTGCCCTAGGTCAGTAACTCTTGAAAGATGTGGTGAAGTACACATTACAAAGAAAACAAGAAAGAACAACCAAAACAAAAACACATACACTGGTATTGCATGGATTGTGAGGAGAAATGCAAACACCATGTGTATGTGAGCTGTTTATGTGAAAAAAAAAGACATTCAAACTTCACACTGAAGTATGGCGACTTGAATCATTTAGTATTTCTACTGAATGATTATTCTCCTATCATTCGCACACACTGTCCGTATTATTATTATTTTTTTGCAATCCCTTCTTGATGAGACCATTCGTTATCATGCCATCGTCAAATGCAGAGGGGTTCATTTCCGCGCGTGTTCAACTACTAAGAGCGTTTGAAATATTAAAATTAAATCACGTGGTTGATTTCGACTACGCGGATTAAAAACACAAGTAAACTTACAATGGAAATCATTTTAGCAGGCACGTGCACAAAAGCATAATAAACCAAAAAGATATGTAGGCACCCGAATAGAAGAGGACTCATTTTTAATTTTTTTAATAAATTATACACCTGAGTGCCTGTGTGTGATTTGAACATTGATGATTGGTGAAGAACTATCCTTCTGTAAACATCAGTGCACTACAATAGTCATTTAAATAATCATTTCAATTAATTGAATTATAATGCCAATGAGTGGTACCTAAAAGATTGATGCTAATGAACAATTAATTCAAGGTCATAAAAACCTTCTATGAACATCACTTTACAGTCTGGTGATTGTCTTCCAAATAAACATGAGCTATGCGTTTTCAAGGGTTGTTTTTTTATCCATTATCTCCATCGCACGCAAATCCCGCGTGGATTTATAAATGCTCTTCTTTTTTCTTTTTTCTTTTTTGTTAAATTTGCTCCTAGCACAAAAAAAGGAAAACCAATGCCCGTACTTTTTTGTTCTATCCTCCTTACAGCGAGCATTGATGAAGTGGGAAGAAATCGCTTTAAATTTTAATTTTCTGAGCAAATCGTCTGGAAAAGCCCGAACGTATGTTTAATGCCCGACCATTAATACTACTTTTATTTTCCTTTATAATACATACGCTGCCGACCGGTCTACTGGCTAGGAAAAAGATGCCAGCAAAAAAAGAGCAAATCATCTGTGCTAAACTCGGGCATTTTACGATCCACGATGATTTGACTAGCTAACAGGGGGAAACGAAAATAATAGCGATACGATCTAATTGAACGTGAGAAAAAATCGATGAACGAATACATGGAGATGGGAGGGATCAATGTAGCTGATATGAAACTATTTTAATCATGAAAATGAATCTGTAGTTGAGCTAATGATGAACGGAAACAAAAGAAGAACAAAGCTGAAAAAGCTACCCTTAGACGGACGATGTAAAATCGGAAAAGTTTGGCAATTATTGGTTACTTAGCTAAATTAAATAATGTCATTTATTGTCCATATGGAAGCATAAAGTTCATAGATAAACATTTCATCCAATAGTTTCTGCTGATTCTATGCTGCATCGCAAAGGGGTATAAAAGCATCTTTCATGCGAAATATTCTCGCCCAAAAGACGTTTGCGATGGTCCGTCTCCAGCGAACTTTTCAGGCATTGCTTTGGCCGTTGTCGTCTTCATCGGCATCATCATCGATAAACGTAATGTGCTCCATTTGGACAACTTTTCCTAATAAGTTATGTTAGCTCGATCGAATCTATTCGGCTGCCTCCCTTGTGCGCATCGCATCGATTTTGGTTGAAAACCTGAAGATAAAGTCAGTTCTGTTTTAGTAATCGAAACTTGTACGGTTGAATTGTTTGCTTTATCACAGAAGATGGACTAAAGTGAAGTGTGAACGGAAGCTTTTACTTTTTGTGATTGGCAATAACTTTTGGGAGCCGGCTTGAAATCATTTTAACATTCTTTATGCTCAGTATGTCAAATCTACAGAATTCGGTTTTATTTTTTCAGAAGACTATAAATTAGTATAATTTAAGTGAACTTTTTAATTTAATTTTTAATTAAATAATTTTATATTCGGAAACATCTACGTGTCATAGCTAAGCAGAATGGATTTAAAAATAGTTAGGAAATCTTCAAATGTGGACTCAATTTCGGAGATTACTTTTCCTCACTAAATAATCAGTAAGTTTTACTTCATTTGATAAGTTTTCGGCTTATTTTGATAACAGATTTAGAGAAAGAGTTTTTATTTAAATTATCTCTAAAACACTTTTCAAATATCAGAAGAATTTTAAGGGGCGTTCGCCTCAAATGAGTAAGATTAATTGTAAATGTCTTCAACCCAATTTTGGAACAATATTGTCGTCAACAATAATAGCCTACCTCCTGAAAAACTTAAACTTCCATTTGTTTTATTTTATTCGTGACTAATCCAGAGTGAAACACTACGTTTGGGTTGCTCCATTATATATTTGTTATAATTCCCATTTCCATAAGAGTAAACGCTCCAACAGTTGTGGTATGTTAACAGTGTTAGTGTACTAAAAGTTGTGTATGTAGCATCTGTACACAGTATGGGAGCCTTGCATATGTAGCCTCAATTCACTATTGGTACGCTAACACTTCTAACGTACCACATTATTGGAGGGTTTTTTTTCTAACTAAATTCAAATTTGAAACTTTCGAAATTGTAATATGTGGATTGAGATGGTATCCTTTGGTGAGTGTATTCAAGTTAAAGTTAAGCTTGATCGCACATAATGTATTAATGATTAACGTTTGTATGATTATTGACTCTGATCATCGGTTTTTTCATTTTTTTTTTTATAAAAAATACTATTATTCTCAGGCTCAATCGAATCAACTTTACAGAGCTAAGTTTTCATGTTTTTTTATGTATCATCGTAGTTGTACAGGTCTCAATCGACTCAACTTTACAGAGCCACAATAGGTCAATAAATGGTCGCAGTGAGTTTGTACCCCGACAGCAGAAGAAGGGGATAGAACCGATTACTCGCGGCCATCTTGAGGTTTATAGGAATAACAATTTAATGGATGGGAAGATGGGTGGGAGTTTAATAGTTTACAGAACACATTTATTTTAAATTCTAAATCGTCTAATCACTAATAACTTTATAACTTTTGGTTTACTCTTGACTTGAATATTTTCAAAGAAAAGAAAAGAACACAAACACTGTAATCAAACCTAAAACTAAAAATATAGGTTAAACAAACTACAATCCAAGGGTAATGTTAGTCAAAAACACATAATTGAGTTTCATAAACTCCAGATCACGTACAGCCAAAATATCTCGAACCGGTACATCACGTTGTCTACCTCGAGCCCGAAGGGAATCATAAATCTCAGATCTGACTCCACAATGCTCAGCACAAATAACGTGATCTGCGTCCACATTCACAGAGATTGCTGTCGCTCAGCGCAACATGGTATAAATGAGCGTTCAAAGAAAAATGATTAGACGTGAGGTGAGACATCACACGAATGAAGTCTCGACCCACATCCATCCCCCCAAACCAAGATTTCTTCGACACCTGTGGGATGATAGAAAATTGCCAACGCCCCAAATCTTCTTCACTCCATTTATGCTGCCAGCTAACGAGTGACTGTTGACGAAAAATAGGAAAAAAAATCATTGAAGGCGATTTGTCGATCACAAATATCGCCTTCCATAGCGCCCACCTTTGCAAGCGAGTCCGCTTTCTCATTGCCCGGAATTGAACAATGAGATGGGACCCATACAAAGGTGATGATAAAAAACGCGAAGATAAAGCACTTAGAAGCTCCTGTATTTTCATGAGAAAATACGAGGAGTGCTTTACCGGCCTCAAAGAGCGAATAGCCTCTATAGAACTGAGACTATCCGTGAAAATGAAGTACTGATCCGGTGTTAATGAGGCAACCATTTCTAGCGTAAAGTGTATTGCCGCTAATTCAGCGACATATACGGAACAAGGAGCTTGAAGTTTACGATTGGCGCTATAAATTTCATTAAATATACCAAAGCCTGCTGACTCCTCTATCAAAGATCCGTCAGTGAAGAACGATTTAGTGGAATCAACTTGGCCAAACTTTGCAGCAAATATTACCGGAGCAATCATAGGACGATGATGCTCTGGGATTCCATGAAGCTCTTGCTTCATGGATAAATCAAAATGAACCGAATTGTCGAAATCGGAGATGCAAACACGATTGGAAATGTTCGGCGAAGGGCTGACATCCTGTGTTATGTACAAATGGTACAAGGTCATGAAGCGGGTTTGAGTATTCAACTCAAGGAGCTTCTCAAAATTTTCGATCACCTGGGGGTTCATAACTTCACACCTGGTGAGGAGCCGGAGAGATAATTCTGAAAACCGATCCGAGAGTGGCAACATGCCAGCCAGCACTTCAAGACTCATGGTGTGAGTCGAGTGCATGCAACCTAACGCGATACGAAGACACCGATACTGAATACGTTCCAGTTTAATGAAGTGCGACCGAGCCGCTGACTGAAAACAAAAACTACCGTATTCCATAACCGACAAAATCGTTGTCCGGTACAACGTTAGAAGATCTTGTGGATGTGCTCCCCACCAGGTCCCGGTAATTGTGCAGAGAAAATTGACCCTCTGCTGGCACTTTCGCTTCAGATACTCAATATGGGATCTCCAGGTGCACTTAGAATCGAACCAGACCCCAAGATATTTAAATGACATAGAATGAGTTATCGGCTTACCCCAAATTTGAAGCTTCGGTTGTGCTGGGTTATGCTTCCTAGAAAAAACTACCAACTCAGTTTTCTCCGTAGAGAATTCGATACCTAGCTCTAGAGCCCAAGTAGACAAATTGTCTAAGGTATCCTGTAAGGGTCCTTGCAGATCGACCCCATTGGGTCCCGTGACAGACACTACGCCGTCATCTGCAAGTTGTCTCAACGTACAGTTGTCACTTAGACAACCGTCAATGTCTTTGACATAAAAATTATACAAAAGGGGGCTTAAACATGATCCCTGGGGGAGACCCATGTAGCTAAATCGGGAAGCTGTAGAGGTTCCATGAGAGAAGCTCATATGTTTCTCTGACAGCAAATTGTACAAAAAATTATTCATTAATGGTGAAAAGCCACAAGCGTGGAGTTTATCTGAAAGAACTTCAACAGATACTGAATCAAAAGCCCCCTTGATATCCAAGAAAACAGAAGCCATTTGCTCTTTTTTAGCAAAAGCTAACTGAATATCTGTGGAAAGCAACGCGAGACAGTCGTTCGTTCCCTTACCCCTACGGAAACCATATTGAGTATCTGAAAGCAGGTTGTTCGTCTCAACCCATTTGTCCAGACGGAAGAGGATCATTTTCTCCAACAACTTTCGAATGCAGGATAACATCGCGATGGGTCGATAGGAGTTGTGGTCGGACGCGGGTTTGCCAGGTTTTTGAATGGCGATAACTCTCACCCGCCTCCAATCATCCGGTACAATATTGAGCTCCAAAAACTGATTAAACAAGTTCAACATGCGCCTCTTCGCGACGTCTGGAAGGTTCTTAAGCAAGTTGAACTTGATTCTATCAGCTCCTGGAGCCGTATTGCCACACGAAAGGAGCGCGAGAGAGAGTTCTACCATTGAAAAAGGTTGGCTGATCTCATCTATCGGATTCTCGGTTTCGCGAGGAATGATCCGTGCCGGCACAGAATCTGGGCAAACTTTTCGCGCGAACTTGAGGATCCATTGGTCCGAGTACTCTTCGCTCTCGTTGTTCGTAGTTCGGTTACGCAATCTTCGCGCCGTGTTCCAAAGAGTACTCATCGACGTCTCGCGCGATAGCCCGTCCACGAATCTTCGCCAGTATCCGCGTTTCTTGGCCTTGATGAGGCTCTTAAGTTCACGTTCAAGAGCCGTGTATACTTCGAAGTGCTCAGGTGTTCCACGTCTACGGAAAACTTTAAACGCGTCGGACTTTTTACGGTAAACCTCGGTGCATTGCTGATCCCACCATGGAGAAGGAGGTTTCCTGCGAAATGACGTCCCTGGAACTGGTCGAGTTTGAGCTTGAAGCGCGCTGTCTAAGATCAGGTTGGAGAGGAAGTTATATTCTTCTAGCGGTGAAAGCCTTTCTACCGTCGTTACGGCTTCATCTACTGCTGTCCTGAACTTTGTCCAATCGATGTGACGGGTAAGATCATACGTGACGTTGACAGATTTCGACGGATTGAACCCGGTGGCAACCGAAATTTTTATGGGCAAGTGATCACTACCGTGGGGATCTTGAATCACATTCCATGTGCAATCCAACGATAATGAATTCGAACAAAGTGTGAGGTCTAATCTACTGCCAACTGAGGATGTTCCAGCCAAACGTGTTACTTCTCCATTGTTGAGAACGGTCATATTGAAGTTGTCACAGAGGTCATATATCAAGGAAGACCGGTTGTCATCGTACAGTTCTCCCCAGCCTGTACCGTGAGAGTTAAAATCTCCCATGATCAACCGTGGAGAAGGAAGGACCGAACAAATATCTGAAAGTTGTTTTCGGTTAATTGAGGCTCTAGGAGGAATATACACAGAAGCAATGCAAAGGCTTTTATTTTTAATAACAGCCTGACATGCGACAACTTCAATACCTGGAATTGGAGGAAAATTCACTCTATAGAAGGAGTAGCACTTTTTGATCCCCAAAAGTACTCCTCCTCCACGTGAATCCTCACGATCAAGACGAATTATATTGAAATCATGAAACGGAAGATCGATTTCGGAAGAGAGCCATGTTTCACAAAGAGCGAACGCATCACAACCGGTATTGTGAGCTAAATATTTAAAAGATTCCAATTTAGGAATCAAACTTCGACAATTCCACTGTAGAACAGTGATCAAATCCCCGACCTCATTTGGAAAATTATCCATCGAAGGAGATGATTGCTGCAAGGAGGGGCCACTTAATTGTTAATTGCTTCAAAAAAGTCTTCACTGTTGGAAGCATTGCCAGGACAATGCTTTTAAGAGGGTCAGAAATTTCGAGGTACTTCAAGATACCTTCGACAATGTCATCAAATGAGAACAGCCCACTTGAGGAGGGGGCTTCTGTTCTTAAAATAGGGGCTTCAGGGGTTTTAGATGTCCCCGGGAGAGATGGAAAGTCCTGGGTGTAGTTAGTACTACGGAAACCAGGAGGAATTGTTTTTTCCTTTTTTCCACCTTTTTTTGAAATGGGCAAGCTGGTCTCGGGCTTCTTTTCAGCAATTTTCCGTGGGCGGACGCGTCTTCGCTTCCTTGAAGCACCTTCCGGAAAAGTGAACGATGTTCCCTCTTCAGCCGAATCAAAGTCAGACTCGTCATCTGACAGAGGAGCAAAGGGATTTGTATTTGCATTGGGTGGTGGGGAGACTTTTTTCACCATTTCGGCGAAAGATTGCCTGGAACGCTGTTTTAGCGAGCGTTCTAATTTCTCCCCGCGTTGTTTGTACGCCGGGCACGACGAGAGAGCATGAGGAGGAGTTCCTTTACAGAAAGCGCATTTTGGTGTGCTGTCTGCGCAAGCGTCATCCTCGTGCTTCTCCCCACAATTAGAGCAGCGTGCCTTATTGCTGCAATGGGAAGTCGTATGTCCCATCTGCTTGCATTTTTCGCAGATCATGACCCGAGGTACAAACAACCGCACAGGTACTCGAAGTTTTCCCAACTCGACGTATTGAGGGAGGGCTGAACCAGAGAAGGTTACGCGAAACGAGTCTGACGGTGTAAACTTCTTTTCACCCTTCGTGATCGATACTGTGCCTAGTTTTCGCACATCAAGTATCTTGACTGAAGGAAGCAGAGGGTTCGTAAAGCGACCAACCCCCTGCTTCAACAGGATCTCAGGGGTCAAACTCGCTTCGGTGACAACCCCTTCAATCTCAATACCTCGAGCTGGGATGTACACTAAATACTCCAGTGTAAAAAACTGAGAGACAGCAATTTCGTTAGCCTGTTTAAGGTTGGACACAACGACTTTTAGTTTATTGGGTCTCACCTTAATTATCTCGGTCACGGCCGAGAATCGTTTCGTCAGATCGTTTGAAATCTGGTAAACATTGAGAGGTTTCGTTTTGGGCCGAAAATAGACAACCCAAGGACCAGCTGAACTATCTGGATAAGCACGCGATCGGGTAACTTTAAGAGCTACCCCATCATTTGGCGGCATGGATGAATCATCTTCCGACAAATCATCCATGTCGCACCCGTGGGAGCTTATGAAGCTCAACCGCTAACGTAATTATCTACAATCAATCACAGATAAACAAACTAAACCTAAGCACACTCTCTCACACACTCTCACACACTCTCACTCACTCTCACTCACTCTCCACACTCACACACACAATACGATTAAAATTAATTCAGAAGAGCGAGAAACAAAAACTTATCTTATATTTATCACTGATCTACTGCAGACGGGCGACGAATGTGCTGCTGCTGCCGAGCGACGATGTGTGGCCGCGTGTACCGGTTAGACGTGGAGCTCAGCGATGATGATAATGATGACGATGACGCTGGTCGGTGGTGGTTGGCAGATGAACGATTGCACGCTACACACGATGGACTGCTGGTGTGCGTGCCGTATGGATGCGGAGCAATATGCCTTTTAGATCGTTGCAATATTGCTAATTGCAATTAATGACGTTGTTGCACTGCTTATCACACAACTTTTTCTTCTTCAGAAAGCCAAGACTCGATTTCACTCGCGAGTGCAAAAAAAACTTAAGACTGAAGAATTGAAACAACTCGTGAAAAGCTTCCAAAGCAACGCAGAGCGGACCGAACGAACTGTTCCGTTTGCTTGTTCACTGGGCAATGAATCCAAGTAGACCTAAAGTTCCATGATTTTTTTTTCTAAGAGTGTGCGTCAAAACTTTACACGTTTTAGAATGCAAACTTGTATGTTTTGTGAGGCTCCATTTACGTGCATGCTATTAAACAAAAATTTTATACTACTTTTTCGAGCTGCGTGCGCAATATAATATCCCGGTTTTTATATTAAGTTTCGATGCACTTCTGAACACGCAATGTGAAGAAATTTATTTCGAATTATCCTACATCCTAAATACAAATAACCCAAGATCACACTAGGCACATAATGCAGATCAAAACACATAAAACGAAGAATAAAATCAATGTTGACGAAAAACCAGCTGACACCATAAGTACATTGCTCGGAAAATTAATGTAAATTTTTCTTCAATATCCACGTCAGGTTCTAATAATGAAGCCTGGTTCAATTTCTCTCCAGATACGGGTAAATGTTTATCTGAGGCGTGCTGTACTCGGGTGGCGTTAAGAACAGGCCTTGGCCTTCATGACGTGCCATTTTGAGTAATCCAGCGGATTAAGATTGGGGCTGTATGGTGGGGCTGCATTCCCTAAGAACGGCAGAGGTTCCTGCAACCACTGAGTGCGGTTCGAGGTGTGGCATGGATCCCACCCTTGTTGAAATACAACAATTGGCTTCGGGCCACCCCACGGAAGAACATACTAACTTAAATTCCCAATGTAGACCTCCGTGTTTACTTTGTCGCCTTCTGTAATAATCACCGGGTTCATTTCGGAAGTCATCAATCCAAACACCATAACTCTAGCAGGATGCTTGGTCAAATACACGTTTTTATGCTAATATAGCGATCGGCTCTAGAATTTGATACGGGATCGACGGTAAACATGATATCGTCGGTGAACAGGATCACCGGATTTTTTACCTTGAAGAAGTTCAAGATTTTCTTACGTCGCTCAACTCGTAGCTCCCGGATGCCGTTGGTGATCATGGGAAGTTTTTTTTTCTGTGCCCTCCACTTCGCCCCGCAATCTTCCTTTATGATCTTCCGTGTCGTAAAGTCGCTGATCCCATGTTTCTTCGCCATTGTCCTCATTGAACGCACTGGATTTGCCCGAATCTTCCTTTTGGTGGCAGGTATAGTCTGATTATGGCTGAAGAAAAGGAATCCGTGTAACGCAAATGTAGCTGTTTTTGTTTTCCGTTTCACCGGAAAAAAAAACAACCACAACCAAATAATATAAAATATAATCCTTCACTGTAAGTCTTTAGGGAAGATAATAGGTAAAGTTAAGCAGTGCAATTTCAGTGTAAATGTCGTGCTGAAATGCAGAAAAGCAAATAGATCCTATAATTTAACTCCATGCGCTTAAGATAAATGATTTTCGAATGCTAAGGTGATTCCAAAGCGTGCTGAAATTAGTGATTAAATGAGAATGAAAAATGTAAAATCTGATTAATAGGCAAACAATCTTTGGTTACCTCAACCTTAATTTTTGCTTAACATCTAGTATCCGAAAAAGATTATTCTATTTTTTTATTTGCAACTGTATTAACTCACATGTTTTTAGCTGTAATCAATCAACACTGTGTAATTTCTTCACTAATGTATAGGAAAACAAATCTCTGTTTACTATGTATAAAAAATTGCATTAATTTTTTTTTTCAGTACGATATCTAAAACCGATCCTATGAAGGATAAAGTCTAGTGTGATAGATTTTCATTTTATTTCAGATTTCGAAAAATAATACTAATTCTTGTTTAGTACTGCAAAGAAAAAAATTTTGTTCCTACTTTTCATTCATTTAGGTTAACATAATAAATTATAAAATTATTTGCTCATTTTGCACAAATGTATTGAAATATGGAAAAGGGGATCAAGTCATCTCAATTTTTTCAAAGTCGGTCTCCGTTAAAAACAAAATGATTGGTCTTGCAAACTATCGCAGTATTGTTGTAAAAATCCACTAATAGATTTTCCAAGATTTTTTTCAAAGTCGGTGTCAGTTTAAAACAATATGATTGGTCTTGCAAACTATTCCAGTATTGTTGTTAAAATATACTATTAATATACACCTATAGAATACACCTAAAACATATATATATAATAAACCTAATTTCAGTTTTTATTTTTGAATGGTTGTAGCCGTCAGCTACCTGAAAGCCTCCTTGTATTTTCTAGATATATGAAGCAGTATCTGTTCAATTTAGAAATCCAGACAAAATACTGCACTCAAATACCTTCACAAGAGCAACTTCGCTGTATCTGAAACGACGCCAAGACGTTTGATAATTATCCTCCCTAGATTGTGTCCCTCATTGAAAGAGTATAAAGCAAAGGTAAAACGAAATAAATTGAGATTTATAGTACTTTTTGATAGATTTTAGTCGCCATCGCCTTCCTTTTTTCCGATGTTCCAATAAAAGTAACTACGGAAACTATCCTAGCAGTCGCTTCTGGACAGAGTGTGTTCAATCAGATGAAACGGAATGACAAAACGCGTATTCAGCAGCTCTCGATGCTCCATTTACGATGGTCAATAAATATTTCGCCCTGCAATAAAACCTACACGCACCGCACGTAGCTACCTAAATAGAGCAGTTGCTTGCGTCCTTTCAAGAAAGATTAAGTGAACGTATTTCCTGTGGCGATTTCCTCGACTCTGGTTTTTTTTTCTTACGATTTTCTCACTATAACTCACGGCTCCTTTATTCAGCAGAAGTGTTGCAGAACAATCGTTCTGGATGCTACGCAATATATATTATCGAACAAATTGAAGGAAAACCATGTCTCCGGTGGAACGAAGAAGAACCCATATCATGTATGAATTTTTCACGGAAGCGTTTATAGCAGGAAAACTTTTGTACTCGAACTGTATGCCAGTATATATCTTCAATCTCTCGGCAGAGTACCATTTTCCTGCTTTACATGCATCTATTCCTTCTCCTTCTTCCCGTCTTCGTTCCGTTTTAGCATGCTTTCACTTTAATTGTCGTCGCCGCAATCAGTGCAACGAATTTGCTTCAGTTTGTTTAAAAAGTTTTCAACTATAGCGGAGGATTGAAGGAGTAAAATTTTTCTTAGATGCGACTTTCCGCCAAGTAGGCGCCGGCTGGTTTTAACCCTTTCCCACTTCCGCTTAGCAGCAAAATTTGTCTGTCGATTCCATGGCGACACGCGCTCGCTACTGCATATGCTACTACAGCGACGGCACGGCTGCCGGTGAATCCTCCTATTTGTTTGAATGTTTACACACCTTCTAGTATGGGCTATATTGTTACCATGGTACGGGCGAGTTCAAGGCTTACGAAATCGTTGAAGTGTGTTCTCTGAATATTGAATGGATTCTTGAATATTTATAATTCAATGATGTGAAAGCAATCATTATTTTACTACTGCAACTATCTAACATTTCGTAGTGGCTCATCTGGACATATATTTAAACTTTGATCAAATGAGACATGAATGTCCCTTAAATTGATTTCATGGGCTGAACCACAATTGTCCGGATAATTTTCATAATTTGATAAATTGAAACTCTACCTCTGTAAAGGCGACGACGGATGCAACGATGTAGACGGTAAATGGACATTGATTTTTCAAGAACGTGATTGCTTCACATCGTTAAAGCGAACTACACGCTGCACTTAAATAGATGATGTTATCAGTGACTGCACTATATAATAAAACAAGCGGTTAGTTCCTACTGTAAGCAGCGTTATAAGATTCCCATAATCATCATTATCGTGAGCAATCGCCAAAGTTCTATAGATGCATATAAGTGGTGGTGCCGTGGTACTGCAATTCCATATGGTGAGAGATACGATTACTGTCAATCAATCAAAATTTACGATTACGTGCAATGGCAGGAGTCGGAAAAACACGCGACTTATAGGTAAGATAGTAGCTATATATTAATAGCTCAATTTAACGTGTTGCCATGAGCTGTTTTATAGTTCTGGCATCCACGCATTGGATTAGATATTCTGATTTCCTCGTGGTTATATGTCATGTTCGGTGATATCTTCGCACATTACTTTTGATGGTATTTTTGTAACTTAGCTTTGTGCAGCTCATGGTGGATTATAACTTGACAAAAACACATTGAAAGATACATAAAAAGGCTATTTATATAGAAAAGTTCTGTAGAATAATAACTTTTCAGCAACGTTTATAAATATTTATCATTTTAAATAGTATTCATAGCAATGATTAACGAAATAGTGAAGCTTTTGTTACGATTATAGCCATTAATCTAAATAACGTTTGCATTAAAAAAATGGACTTTTTTCGGATGGTGATAAAAATAAGCTTTTGATAAATTTCACATGGAAGGTAATTATTTAAGCTTACTTGCAAAAAAATTCTACGCCCTTGCGAGCGGCCTTCCGGCAGTTAACCGGAACATTCGCCATGGCGAACGAGAACATGCGTGTAGGCATGTTTTTGAGTTCTTTCTTCGTTTTATTTTCCAATTCCTCCTCAGTTTTCGCGACAAAATTGTTGGAGTAGATATTACGCTTCAGGTTGACCCATAAATTCTCGATGGGACACAGCTGGGGGACGTTGGGTGGACTCACCCACTTTGGTACCCTGATAAAAAAATACCTTAAACGAACGATATCACAAATCCTCCAACCATTTCTTTTATGGTTTTGATGATACCCCAAATAGGTCGTTAAGAAAAATAACCATACGAAATTGATTAGGGTACCACATCGATATTCAGCCGCTCCATCTCCTCCAACGATCGCTTCGAGTAGTGGGCCGACGCCAGATCCGGCCAGAACCCCGCGTCTTCGGCCTTATGGTATTTCTTGATGAACGACGCTACTTCCGGCAGGCATTTCGTACTATAAATTTCCTCGTTCACGGCCAGTCCGGAGCGAGAGAAGAGCGGCTTTGACATCCCCTTTTCGCTGATTGTCAGCCACAACAGCCACAGTGTGTGAAATGAACTTCACCTCGGAGCTTACTTCCTTCGTGGGGGAAGTAAAATACGAAGTGCGCTGCCAGTCGTTGCCATCCAGGGTGAGATAGGTCTCGTCGTCCATCACCACCGCCACGTCGCGATTCGCCGGGAAAATCGAGTTGACCATCTTATTCAGCCGCTTCCGCTGCGTTATTGCCTGCAGCTCCGAAACCAGTGGACGCGACTTCCGCTTCCTGACATGTATGTTCATGTTTGCCAGGTACTTTTTCACTGTTTGGCCGGTTGAACTGACCTCCCGGCCAAACGCACGCAGCGATGTAGCCACTTTTCCATCGGTCTTCCTCTTCAGTATCCTTTGGAGCTTCTTGTCGCTCAGGGTCGTCGGCCGTCCGGAACCGGGCTTACTTTCGATGCTCTGATTGTTGTCTAATAGTGCTAAGATGTTGTAGATGCCGCAACGGGCGTATCCGGCGTCCACAAAGTGCAGCACGATGTCCGTTTTCGACGCGGCGGGGTGCCGTTCTTTGAAGGCGCACACTTCTGAACGGAGTTGCTTCACTGTTTTTGCCATCACGGTTAGAGTTCGACTGATAGAGCGGTCTGCTGACTCATGGGTTACTAAGATTGATGCTGCATGGGTATTCGTCAGTGCGGGTGAAGGTAAACTCATGAAAAATCGGCAATTTAGTCCATTTTGTTAATGCAAACGTTAAAATACTTTCTTCTTCTTTCATTCTTCGCATTTCAAGCTAATTGCTTTCGCAGTTAACTTATGGCTTGCTCTCAGCTTGGTTTGCTAAATGTACTTCCACAGCTATTAATTGAAGGCTTTCGATGACTGGTAACATTTTTGCATTGGTATGGCTAGCAGTGTGTGGCAATTTCAATAATACCCTAAGGACTGTATTGAAAACAAACTGGCAATACATTTTTTTCTCATAGCATGAAATAAAAAAAAAAAAACAAATTTGAAACAACTGTATCATTTAATTCAAGTCTGGCTCTCTTAGTTTACACAATAAAATGAATGAAAGCAACTTTATTTCAAGAATTTTCTGATTTTCGATTTGACTGCACTCATGAGGTTTTGGACAGTAGTTTTGTTGCATCTTGTGCTGCTTGTATAACGGAAGCATCATTTTCTGCACTCAGTACGGTAAACTTCGGCATTGATCGTACCTCTAGTGTTGTAAATTGATGACCTGGAGCCTTAGGAAAAAAATGCCTGCCATTCCTAGCAGCACACTGGTTGCAAATCGGTTAAAAGAACTTAAATATGACTCAATTAAGTCACATTCAAGTTGATGCAATCAATTATGGCAGTTTTGTGTTGCTTGGGATACGAGAACCTTCTGGCCAAATTTTTCCACCTCGAACGACGTTTTGGAGATGCTCACATCTTCGCTGATGGCCTTGGTGTAAAATTGCGGTCCAAGAAATTCAATTCCAGGGAAGAGAACACATTCTGAAGTTCTCTTTCACACATGTTTCGTCATCGATCAAAACGCAGGCAGACGAACGTTGCAAAACTCGGCTGTTTACTTGTCTTGCTCTGGTTTGCACCCTGTATTTTTGCTCAACACTTTGTTTTGCTATTCCTTGCTTCTTATAAGTATTGAGATTGTTGCGTTTTATGATTCTTAGCATCATTCCGACGATGAGGTTAATTACCCTCCGATTCAATTTTGGGTCAGCTGGACCTGATTTTCGTTATCTTCTTGGCAGCTCATTGAACGAGTAGTGTTTCCCGAACTTGTTGATGATAGATTTTACGGTGTCATGATGAATTCCGACGCTTTACGAAAACAATCATGATTTCTTTCCTGCTGACCCGTAACCCTGGTAAATGACCCTTTGGAGGGTATGAGTGCTTTCAAACCAAAGTCCGGATCACTTCAAACTAGAGGAACATAATCATTTATAGTCAAAGTAATATACCTTAGTTGTTAAAACAGATAAGATTCGGTTCGTAACACTGATGGTTGAAAAAAAAATGAAACAGAACATCTTATATATGTGAATTCTTATCTTCTATTATTTATTTTATTTTCTTGGCATAAAGTAATTTATAACATAAAACAATATCCCTCTAAAGTTCTCAATTCATGGCTGCACCATGTACTCCCTAGATCTTGCACCACTTGATCGTCGTCTTGTGCCAACCGAATTCCCATCGATCCCCATTTTTGCAGGATAGTTGTCCGGCATTCTCGCAACATGTCCTGCCCAGCGTATGCTGCCAGATTTGACCTCCTTACGAATACTGAGTTCACCAGCGAGTTGCGTAAGCTCATGATTAATCATATGCCTTCAGACTCCGTCCTCCTGCACTCCGCCAAAGATGGTGCTCACCCATCGCGCGAAAACTCCGAGTGCTCACCAGTCCTCCTAAAGCAATTTCCACGTCTCATGCCCGTAGAGAACAACCGGTCTTTAGCGTTTTGTACAGGATACACTTCGCACTGGATATAAGTCTGTTTGGCCGCAGTTGCTTGTGGAGCCCGACTCCCACTGATAATATACAGATATAATCCGAAGTACAGATACATTGACTGGATCTGTTCAGAATCGTGCTCCGCATGTCAAACGCCGCTCGTCTCATATCAGTTTTCGCAGTCCAGTTTGTCGTCTTACTTATGGATGGAGCAGATAACCCCATCCTACCATTTCTCCAGCAGCTGTTTGTTAACCCAAATCCTGGCCATCAATCGATGCAGGCAATTGGGCAACTTGGCCAGGCCCTGAGAAGTGCCGACCATCTATCAAAACGTGGTCGATTTGTGATTTCGTTTGGTTTGGAGACCTTCAGAAGTACTGATACAGAAGCCTGTGCTGGAAGAAGGTACTATGTGTTAGGAACGTTAGGTACTATTAGCCGCAGTGATGCATGTCTCGGAAAGAGACAGACTAGACAGCAACAATTTGTTGCTAAGGTATTCGCTCCTTACTTACTTCTGGACACAGAAAACGGTTTTCAATCCATTCTAAATGCTCCATGGCTGCTATTTTCCACCCTGCGAAGGATCCGCTGTTATCCGCAGTCCACCATAGCCAACCTTTTCTTACAGTATACACGATAGGATTTTGTTCCAATATTCTCATTCATGGTATATTCACAACCTCTACACACATTCTAGTAAGAAAATTCTTTAAAAAGTAAACCTCTACATAGACAAAAATAATGAATTTAACAGACACGTTAAATTTCCCCTCGTTTAATTTCAAGCCAAAACAAGCGTAAACAACGTGATTATTTGCAATCTTTCATGCAGCATACAACATTGTTTGTAATCTTCCATACAACCTACCTGATTCCAGCGATATCTGGCTCAAGTTTACCTGAAAAATGCCATTAATTTATGCCAAATCCAGCATTCCCTTTATGTGCATTACATTCCGAAGAAAATTAAAGGTTTCTTTCACACTGTGTACATTGTGTCTTCCAGGCTACGGAAAACTTAACTAATTCATGTAATATTACAAGAATGCATTTTTTTTTATTTACTTTTTATGACAATGCATTTTTGTGTATAACGATCCGGCAATAAATCTAAAATCAATATTGTGTGGCAAATGTATAAATCAATGGTCGGCTCAATCGCATAAATAATTCTAGCACTTGGGCAAAACTGAAATGACAAAAAACTGTTTCTCAACCATGAATCTCAGTCAATGTAGCAGTGTATATGTTTACTCTTCTTGAAAAGGACGATATTCTACCCTCCTGCAGGCATAAAGACAAAGTTAAGAACTGATGGGACAGTGCCCTTAGTGTGGTGAAGATAAAATCTCACATAAGCGACCAACTGAAACCACTTGTACTTACTAGCTGGCACCGGAATTTGAAGAAGAAGAAAAAAACATAGATATATGTCCTCACGAGTCACTCAGAAAGTTACCACACAGACGTATTTGCTCTTCCGACTCGCTGGTCTTCAGTTCGATTTATATAATGCGAAATTAGTCACCCCATGGAACGTTTATCTATTCCAAGGGGCATTCCTCGGTTGTCGATTATTTATTTGTAATTTATTCATTTTTCTTTCTTTTCCCGACGGAGAGCAATAAATTTTCATCTCCACCGTTTCTTTTGTCTCGTTGCAGAATTCAATCAGGCACAATCTATCACTGCACAACCGGTTCATGCGAGTACAGAATGAAGGAACCGGAAAATCGTCCTGGTGGATGCTGAATCCGGACGCAAAACCTGGCAAATCGGTTCGCCGGAGGGCCGCCTCAATGGAGACATCCAAGTATGAAAAGCGCAGGGGCCGAGCGAGGAAACGAGTCGAAGCGATACGACAGCAGGCGGCCCTCGGAATAACGAGTAAGTCTTTTAAGTACCTCAACTTTCAAATTAGAAAACTGATGAAATAAAAATGCTTCACTTACCGTTTGGACATGAAATAACATCGTATGAGGAGTTTTTCATTTTGATAAGTTTTTATTTTAATCAGATTTAGTTCTTCTTGGAAGGTACAAGCTCATTTCTTGTCTCATATGAGATAGGGTTCCCATATTAATGGCAATGTTCCTATACCCATCCTATACATGTTAAGTAATGAGATTTAACTGTGACTAGATTTACATCTTTTCATAACAATGTTTACTTATGTTTAATCAGCAAATACAAACATAACAAGCCAACTCACTTACGCGGCGATCCTTTGTTTTCGATCAGATTCGTGCGATGTGCTTGACATGGGAACATATGATTCCAATGATTGTTACATTTATGCATACATGGTTAAACGAAATATTTTTCAACCCGAAAAATCGTGATTTTGGCAACGTATATAGAACCATAGATAATTAATAGACGAACTTACCTATTCCCGTTAATCAAAGGGGTGTCCGTCAATTATCAGTGATACCTCATCATTGTGCACACATTAGACGTTATTGTTTGTTTGTATTCATTTGCTCCTTGCCCATCTATATATAACAATCGACATAAGCTTCCATAAAGCATAATTTTTTTTTATTAAGTGCCAAACTTCTCAAGTTAGTGTACACTCAGCAAAATAAACTTTCGATATTCAAAAGATTTCTTTGTGATTTTTTGCCACAAGAAATCAGTATGTATTTCATGAGTTTGCCTTACGAAATATACATAAATATATTGAAAAAACAAAAAAAAAACAGAAATATGTAGCAACCAAGAATCGAACCATGAACGTTGAAATTACGGGTCCAGAGACTTGACCACTAATCAATGTCAATACTTGTAAATAAGAAAAGCTGAAGGCGTACAAAAACAACGTCGATTAAAACAAATTCCCTTCATAAGTCACACATATGAGATTCAAAAGCATCGTACATAAGTTGCACCTTATGAAATTCTTAAGTTTATTTGCCTGATTGTAGCTATTGTCGGTAGCCCCTGTTTTATTCGAATACGCTATCAGCGGCATATTTGAGTGCGTGTGGTTTCTTTGACGAAAAACATGGCATAATCGGATGACTCGCTAGTCAAAAAGCAATTCAATAAAAGCTTAAACACCATGTTATCGTATAAATATATTCAGTGATGTGTTTTGATAGGCAAATATACTGAATCAGAGGTTTCAAAATTGATTGCCGAGAACAGTCAACACTTCCTCAACAAATTTTGCACTTTTTGAAGTAAACATGCAACTGTCGTAGTCTAAACAGTAGCGCCTTACTGATACTGGCAGTCAACAGAGTATTTTTTACCTCCCTGCGCATAATTAACTCTGGAATAATTCGTGATAAGCGCATATCTGCATTTAAGCACTAAGCACTAAAAGCGCAGCGGTTACCCGTTCTGCTTACTGAGCAGAAGCTCTAGAGTTCAATCCCAGGCCTGTCTCTTTTCTTGCCGTTTTGCCTTTTTCTATCCCCACCAGATTCAAAATAAAAAGCAGTCTGCTGCGCTTTCATTGGTCGCATCACTTACCACATTGAATCCATAATCTAAAAATAACCGGCCTCACTAACCGGTGTCTCCACTAGCATTTCTGTCTTGACAGATCTACCTTAACATATGCCAAACAATCTGGCATTTTTTCGATGCTGCGCTTAGCTCAAACAGATTTGTCAAGACATTTTTATCAAATTAAAACAATTTCAGCACACGATCCCCAAATTTTCAGCGTGGTGATGGAGTCTCAATGCAATGATGTAGTCTCTTAAAACGAGTTTATGTATTGACAAGTTTTCTAAGCATTATATTGAATTTCGTCATAATTATTTAAATTACATGTCTGCTTAAAAGTCTTGCATTTCTGTCAAAAAATATGTTCAACCAAAGCCGTCTTAACATCAAACTCAAGAGTGTTGCCAGATTTATTTGTCCATTGGCATTAAAATGTCCAATGTTAGATAGTTAATTTACTACAGATATACCTCGATATAAAGCAACTTTATTTTCTGACTATCTTCATTGATTTGTCGCGAACTAAGGCTTATTCAAGCAATGTTGTAAAACCATTGGATAGATGAGACAATTTCCTATCTATTGATTGCAATGATTTGTATGAGTAAACTTTCATTCGTGAGGGCTGTATGATAGAAGTTCAAAAATAAAGTTACTTTTGGTCGAGGTATGCACACAGAATAAAATAATGAATTTTAACAAAGAAGGCGTAAACAACGAAATTGTTTGCAATCTTTCATGCGCCATACAACAATGTTTTATACAACAGGCTAGATTCAGGCGCTATCTGGCTTAAATTTACCTGAAATATCTTATTATTTTCTGCCAAATCTAGCATTTCTTTTAACTTACGGTAATTGAATTTTACACACGCTGAGACTCAAGCTTGAATGTCTGTGAGTTAGGGTTCATTCAATCAGGATTCCCCTTGATAAGTGATATGATCATAATTTTGAAATAACAGGCCTAAGGAAAGGGTAGGAATATGTTGGCTTGATACTAGCTTTATTCGAAGCCAAACATTACTCTGCACTGCCACGAAAAGTCACTGGGATGTTAGGAAATAAGGGTTGGGTATTAGCAGGGTACACTTTTGTTAACGAAACGCTATTTAAATATGAGTACTGATTTCCGATTTCAAACGATTGATACAAAGAGTAGGGATGCTTTTGAGGCCACTCACAAGTGCATTGGTGGTTTTTCATTGGGAAAACAGGATAATTTTAAAGAAGCTTGAAAGCTGATTTGGACCGATTTAAATCAACGATTGGATGCTATTAGATCCACTCACAAAGTGTGATAGTGGCTCTTTTGATCCTTGATATGGTGGTACGGCGAGTGAAGACTGTATTCGATGAAATTTGGACACAAGCAATTGTTCGTAACTTATTATTGAAATTTTAACTGAATGTATTTCATTGTGTTGTGTCAATTGTGTAATGAGTTTCGTGAAAATCGGTCGAGTGATTTCAGTGATGGCTTCGAATGAAGAAATAGTGCGCCAACAAATTTTGGGCACTCACTTCGAAAACCCAAACGCTTCTAATCGATGGATCGGAAAACAGCTCGGAATCGCACATTCAACCGTATCTCATGTGATCAAAACGTTCAAAGACCGTAAGACAACCAAGCGGAAAAATGGTAGTGGCAAAAAACGTGGCACATCAAATCCGGAGAAGGCCAGGATGGTATTGAACCAATTTAAGCGTTATCCCAACATTTCGATCAGGGATGTTGCGAAAAAGGCGAAAGTTTCAGTTTGTTTTGTGCAGAAAACAATGAAACGTTCTGGATTACATGTGTACAAGGTCCAGAAGGCACCGAACCGGAGCGATAAACAGAACTCGGTGGCCAAAACTCGTGCAAGAAAACTGTACAGGGAGTGGCTCACAAAACCGTTCTGCATTGTGATGGACGATGAGACCTACATTAAAGCCGACACCAAACAAATGCCAGGACAGGAACACTACGTGGCCATCTCTAAGTTGGCCGTTCCGGAGAGTGTACGGAAGAAGAAACTGTCGAAATTCGCCGAAAAATTCCTTGTCTGGCAAGCGATCTGCGGATGTGGCAAAATGAGTCAGCCCTTCATCACCTCTGGGACCGTCAACGGACAAGTCTACAAGGATGAAAAAAACAACAATATAGTGCTGGATGCCTCCAAAAACGACTTCTGCCCTTCTTGAGATCTCACCATGGCCCGACACTGTTTTGGCCGGATTTGGCATCTTACCACTATGCCCGGCCCGTCTTAGACTGGTACAAAGATAATAATGTAGTTTTTGTACCAAAAGACGTCAACCCTCCAAACACTCCGGAAATTCGCCCAATTGAAAAATTTTGAGCAATCATGAAGGCAAAGCTCGTTAAAACTCCAAAACTGATAGAAAATGAACTTGAACTAAAGAAAGTGTGGTTAAAAGTAAGTAAGCAAGTCGGTCCTATCATTGCCCAAAATTTGATGAAAAGGGTCAAGGCAAAGGTGCGGGCATTTGGGTTGGGAGAAGAGGTTCAATAAACCAATGATGTCAAAACTTAACCATTTAGTAGTACTTTATTTCCAGAAAGTTTGAAAAGAATTGGGCTCAAGGAAAATTTTTGGTGACCTATTTTGTGTGTCCAAATTTCATCGAATACAGTCTTTATGGTGTAGCAATAAATAATATGGATCATATATAATTGCGTAATCAATTATTATCCACACCACCCGCGAGTCACACCCACCTTTCAAGGAAACCATTAAGTTTTCAATCAACAAAATTTTCACAAAAAGAAAAAGTTGTCATGTAGTACCCTACGGCCAAAAACCGACCTCTGATCACACCGTACAACAATATAGTGCTGGTGACAATTCTCTGATAAGACTATAGGTTACCATTTTTATGTTTCTTATCCAATGCACCCTAAAAAAAAAGGAATGTCGCCCTCTCTGAATTCGTGTTAGTAGCAAGTAATCCATCCAATTCCTACTAGACTGATTCATGTTAACAAAAATCAACGAAAAATTAACCTTGTCAAGTTAACGCTTATTGGGTTGCGCTTTCCAAATAATTGAACTGGATAAAATACACAGTACCTTAGTTTGAACCTAGGGTGCCAAAGTAAACGAAATGTGACATGTTCTTATGAAATTCTAAAGGTTAATTCCACCTTATGGTTCAAACTCGTTGATCGTTGATTTATCAATACATTTTAACCTGAATTGATTCTATCAACAATTATTAAAGGATACAGGTTGAACTATTACTTCGGCAGCGGACCAATTCCTGTACATCATTGCTATAACTCAGCCGTATGCAAACCATAAGACTTGATTTTTTAACCATATTTAGTGAAGCACAACTACAACAATCTTGAAAAAATCAATTCATAGTTTGAATATTTACTACTGAGTTACAGAGACGCTCCTAGCGCTCCTCTTCGTAAATCACTCTCTTCTACTCCGGTTTTTTTTTTAAACCAAGTAGGCAGCCACTCAAAATGGAAAGCTTCAGCACATCTTGTTCAGTACTCAGGAAGTCAAGCCCTAACAAGGTGTCCGGTTAATCAAGTTTAGAATTTTCGTCTTATTTTGTTTTAATTTTTTAGCGATTTTTTTTTCCTGCAAAAACGTTAAAAAAAAAGGTTTCGCTGGGAAGTCGTACTGAATTTTCTTGAGGATTTTAAGCACAGGATTCAAATTATTTCCTGTTTAGAATTCTGCTAAATAATAAGCAAGCTACCTAACTGGGGTGTATGAACAATCTTATTCAGATTTTCACTGACTCACTGAGATGAAATAGACCGTTCTGTCAAAGAACAAGTTTTTTCTAGTGGAATTTAAGGGAATTTGCACGCATTTGAAGTGATAGTTTGTTTTTATTTTTACTAATGTAGTGCTGTGACAGTTTACATTTTCCTAGTTTTTAAATTACAACCGTTCTACTAATACGCTCGTAAAAGTGTTTTTGAAGTGGAAAAACAAGTTTTCATATAGAAGGAAACAATAAAAGACAATAAAAGGGACCGACATATCAAAAAATAGTATGTTAAATTTGCGGAAAGATAAAACTACCATTAAACAATATGGAATGGTATCACCAATCTCCCATTATTTCCATGATTCTTAATGCTGGCGAAAAATGAACCACACAGAAAAAAAATAATGAATTTTAACAGGCGCGTGAAATTTCCCCTCGTTTAATAACAAGCCAAAGGAGGCGTGAACAACAGAATTGTTTGCAATATTTCATCCGCTATACAACAATGTTTGCAATCTTTCATACAACAAGCTAGAGTCAGGCGTTATCTGGCTTAAATTAACATGAAATATCCCATTATTTTCTGCCAAATCTAGCATTCTCTGTATGTGCATTAGATAACGCAGAAAATTCAATGTTTTTTTTTATCTGTGCAGTGGTCGTCATTGCTCTCAGCGCTACCTTGCAAAAGTAACCAATTGAAGGGTGAACCCGTATTTGTTTTCGCGCAGAGTACAAATTTGGGCCACCCTATTATATGTGTCTTATGAAAAACATATAATTTTTTAGCCCTCGTGTTGCCTCCTAGTGTTAGAGTCTGCTTTGATCCTTTTTTATTCAATGCTTTGGAACCCCGGAAGTTTTGAAATTTTAAGAATTACTTCTCCAGAGCTGACAATCCGTTAGAAATAAGGTGCGGCATTGTTATTCTTTTCATTGACATCACACAGCCACCACATATGTATATCTGCTCGATTCAGTATGTATCGAACTGTTTTAATACTAAACATATAATGCACCTACGGCCTTTTTAGGGAGTCCTGTAATGTTTTCAGACAAACCTTTTTTTTTTTCATTTTTAATATATTAATAAAATATTAAATCAAATCCCATTTGCTTGAAATGGATTAATGGTGAGATAGAGTGCTAAGAAAAGATCATTTTTTAATCCAGACTTTTATAAATTAATGCTCTGACTTTGAATAGCCAAAAAACAAATCATCACTTTTAAATGCAGTTTTCAAACTGGATAAATTGTTTATAGGGAAAATATTGGCTTCGGCAATGTTGACTATTCTCGGCAACTGATTTTCAAACCACTAATTTCATATATTATTCCATGAAATCTCTTCACTGAATACATTCATAGGATAGCTTGGTTAAGTAGCTTTATTTTGATTACCTTTCAAATAGTGAGCTATTCCGTTCAGCTATATTTTTCGTTAACTAAGCCACGTGCACTCGAAAATGTTAATGTGCTATTATACTTCATGGTCGAGAATAAAATGTTAATGTGCTGCCCATAATAAAAAAAAATTAATCGTGGGTCATCAAGAACGACAGCCGAATAAAACAGAGGCTTGGAGGAAAAAAATAATGAAAAAGCATAATCTTCAGATGTGTGCATGATTCTACGAAACAGCTTATAAGAGGCTAGGCTCTGCTAAACTTGTCAAGAATAGGTAAAGCTCCGTTGTTGTTATAAAACCAAATGTAACTAGACACCGAAAGCAGTTATATTGTCACCTTCATGATTCTTTTGAAATAAATTCTTCATTACTTTTTATAGAGTTATCTTACCATGTCAATACTAAGTATACATATGTACTATATGGAACGAGAAATATCTTCAGAAAGCAGATTCCGTACACTGAGTTCCAACATTCTCTTATATTGATTAACGTTACTGAACACCTTAATAATTTGTCATTTTTCCTCTCCAGCAAACGTACTCAACGATGCCACCCCTTCACCAAGTAGTAGCGTTAGTGAAAACCTAGACTCGTTTCCTGAAAGCCCGCTTCATAGGTATGTATCTAAGCGAACTCAAATGAATCCTTTGTATCTACCGATTATTACTTCAAGTTTGCTCTGCTTTCAATGTGCTCCCGTAGATATTTCTCTAGAGATTTTGAATGAATCTGTTAGAATTATTTTGCAGCTGAAAGTTTTGGGTTCCAGTTCCTTTATTTATTGTTTTATGATTTATGTGTTTATCAATTTTACAATTATTAGTGGTAACTTCCAACTGTCCCCCGACTTTCGACAACGCGCCTCATCGAATGCGAGCTCTTGTGGTCGTTTAAGTCCAATTCAGTCGATAGTGGGCATCGAAAACACCTGGAACTATCCGCCGGACCTATCTGAACTGGCAGACAATCCCGAGGCTGGTCAAACAGTGGAAACGGAACTCAACGCACAAGGACAGGCGCAGCTCGATCAACTGGCTGGATCACTTGCAGACGAACTTACCCTGCAACAGACTGATTTCTTCAAAGGGTCAGTATAACAAAAAGCAAAAGTTGTGGCTCACTCATGCATCACTCGTATCGCTCTATGTAACTGGGGGAAATAATAAACTAAAATCAATTCCAATTTTAATCATCTGGAAAGAGGATGAACCATACTAACCGAAGGTCGACCGGTACCTAAGAACAATTTAGTAATTTCTTTTGCTTTCACGACCGTTTCATATTGTGCATGCAGCTTATTTAGACACTTTTATTAGTAGGAAAATTTTGAATCAGATAGTAGCATGTGAGCGTTAGATTTTTTTTTATCTCCATCTACAGGATTCGCATGAACCATCATTGATAATCTAAACCTTCCATGAGAATAATAGAATCAAATGTTTGAGAAATAGAACATACATAATTTACATTTGCATGGAATATCATTACCAGCTACAAATATCGTCCAAAACCAATCAGAATTGTTATTATCAAAGTCTATTTTCCTTTCACTGACCATACTTCTGGCACAGGTTCAGCCAAACCACAAGCATTCACAGCCAACCTCCACCACCATATCAGCCTCCACAGCCGTACTCCCTGCATGCGACGGTAGCGCAACCTTTCGGTTTCCAACAGCAGCAGAACCAGTGTCCTATCCATCGTCTACAACAGTGCACCTGTATGCTACAAAATAACACCCGTGAGGTATGAAATCCGTCAAGGAGTGTTTCGCCAAAATCTAACCTATCGATTCTGTCCAATACGTATCTAGAGCATGTCACCTGCGTCTGGAACCGGAATGTCTCCGTCATATCCACACAGTGAACCATCGCCGGATTATGCCATGCTGGTGGGGGCCCGTGTAACACAACGAACGCCTTCTGCCAGTCCTCCATTGACGCCCAACACCGTATGCAATATGGTCACTGCGACATCACAGAGCGGTAAGTATTCTCCTTGTAATTATTGATTTGATTTGTTACATCTTACGTGAATCTAGAGTACTACGTTTTACTGGAAATCTCTTCAAATATTTTCCAATAAACTAATCATGACCACCCGATAGCTGGAATCTTTAGGAAATTAAATTAAAAGTGTGGTTATATTGCTTTGTGTTTTGATCGAGAACCGCTTTTTTTTACAAAATAGAAATGGAAGAAATCTTCTACAAATTAACTTGCCATCCAAGATTCCAGATTGTCATGATATGTTAAACTTTGAACTAATGAACTAATTTTAAACATAATGTTTGAATTCTAATCCTGAAAATTCATCTATAAACAAATTTTCTGATTTGGTGATGTTGTTGGTCTCATGTCATGCAAGATTGCAACCGGGATAATGATTCGTTAAAGTCAGCAATGTTAATTTCCATATAAGGTTGTATTGCCGACGCGCACAGAGCTAACAATTAACAGCCCTGATTGTAACAACGTTAATTTTAATCATTGCACATGATATAATGTAACTTAGTGACAAAAATGTTGGTCAACTATTAAACGTTGAAACTAAAAATAATGTTGGCTTGCTCTTCAAATCTAGTAATGATTTTTCGAAACGCGCAATGGTTATTAGATGATCCCGATTGATTTTCCTGGCCAAGATTATGGAGTCAAACGTTAAATGATACTCTTCATCGAATCTCTTTTTCGATCAGCATGACAAGTAAATAGTATTTGAGCCATGTAGCTTCTGACCCAGAACAGTACTTTGTAAAATAGGTTGTATCATATAGTACGTGTGGGTCTTATTTGAGATTCTTATGATTGCCATCCAAATTCACACTCGACTGCAATTGAACTTAAATCAATCTCCGTCTTACAGATAACACACCGCAAACGTTAATGGGGCAATTTATGGAGGCATTGAATAGCCAAACAAATATTGACGATATAAACATCAACTTGGAATCTTTTCCTGGAGGCCTGGAGTGCAATGTCGACGAGGTATGGACTACCCAAGGCTAAATATTCCCAAATTCTAACAATGTTCTCATTAAAGGTGATAAAACACGAGCTTAGTATGGAAGGATCCCTGGATTTCAATTTTCCAATATCGAACCACAGCACATACACACCCACAAACAGTTCCAACTCACAGGATTCGACAATCAGTGCAATAGCCGCTACGCCAAACCAGGCAACGGCACCTCATAGCCACGGTCAGTACACGGCTCGAACTAGCGTCACACCTCCGTCCTGGGTCCACTGAGGGTGGCTGTGAATTGGAGCATACTTGATGGTAAGTCAATTAGATGATAACTAATCGCTTTAAAATGTACATAACTCAAGAACTGTTGCAAATTTGCGTGACCGTTATGAAAATATTAGTGTAAGTCGTTATATGTAGATGGATGAAAAGAGACCCACACAATTTACGCGCTATTTGCGAGCGAGGGGATTCTTGACGCCTCACTGTGACTGCCTGACGCCAAGAAGTCAATCAGCAAATTATTTCCAACTTTTTCCGTCTTCCATCGACCGACCACATCAATTTTCCACATTTCGTAACCAGGGTCATTTTTCTTCTGCACCTTTTCCTTCCCAGGCCGGGAGCCATTTTCGTCATGGTGCCGGAATGTTGCCTTTTGACAGCTCATCTCAGGAGAAAGTTCGAAGGAATGTTTAGGAATGTGGAGGAAGAACATGAAAGTGGCTGTTTTTTTTTGCATAGTGGTGCGAGGAAAAACTTTTAGCCACCGACCAAGCGAGAAACTTTTTCTTTTTTCTACATTTTTCATATCCCTTCCCAACTTGCCATGTTCCATGACATCACGGCCAAGATGAAGTAGGTACCTTACATACTTTGAATGGTATAAAAAAAACTGCTTTCCGCCTTTGTGGGATAGATAAATCTGGAAGGCGAAGAAATCCTTAAACAAGATTTCACCAATGCGGTCGGTGACTATAGAATCCCTTGTTGTTGCATGAGTACTTTGGCTCTGATTAATCAAGACCGGTTGCTCCTTTGAGGAATGTGTTTCAATCTTTTCGTGAAACATGCAGCGCATAATTGATGGATGACGTGGTGTTACTTTCACTGATAGACAGTTACATCCTGTAGAAGAGGTATGTTGCTAGGAAACCTATGGCTAAGTGTGTCATCCCAAGGACTACTCATGCAATGTTCTGACCCATGTAATTGATTTTATGAAAGTTTTGGTACTATCGATATAGTTTAAATTGAATCATATCTAAAGCTGTTGAATAATTTAAAAAAAGTTCATGTCTTGTAAGTTTATAAAAAAATATCTCGCCAAACAAGCTTCCAATCATCCAACCAATTTTCAAGGTCCATAGTTTGAAGCAGTTTTGAATTTTAGCAGTTGAATTGTAAATCGATTGAACTATTGAGGTTACATTTGGTAAAACTATGCATGTTGAATGAAGCATTATGAGAAAACGCTGAAAGTAAAATGGATACATACCGAATTGGTTTCAAAACTAACCTAGAGTTAAATAAGAAATAAAACATGCATAGTTTAATCAAAAAGAAATAATGACATCTCTAATTCATACAATTCAATTTTAATCTGGCATGTGAGATTCTACTGAAAAAGTATTTGTTTTTAGAAATATTGGGAGCATACTTGCGCTCCCAATTGCGACAAAAATGATTAATTTAAAATAAATGCCCCCATTTGTAAGGGTCTTTTCATAAACCACGTAGATTCATTTTTCAAAACCTCAGACCTTATTGAATTTGGTCATGAAACTGTGATTGTTTGACGGAACTTTGCCAACCCTTATGCTGAAGCAATTTAATACTAGCTTTCTGTAGCATGGTCCGTAAGGAAGGAGATCGTGCGAATGCAAAGTGAAGCAAAAGTAATAAAATAATATGGCTGTCGATTATCAAGTTAGACAACAGCGTCAAAACGAAATAATTCCGCCCGTTTGGCGTATTGTGTTCATTTGATAATGCGGGTAGCTTTGGTAGCTCGTACAGCTCTGCAATTAAATACAAATCATTTCAAACCTAATCAAACGTACTCCTTACCTTTGAAAATCGAATTGGTCGTTCAGAAAAGTATGAATTTAAAATGGTCCGCGTTTGAGTTTAAACCATTTCAGTCTTCTTTGGAAGAAGGTTATTTCACTGCTCATTGTTGCGCCCTACTGGCTGGAAATCCACAGCTGGCGTTCCTTAGTCTTATGACCCATTCGCATCTTTGATAATATTGTACAACAATACATTAGCCGACAATACTAGCGTCACATAAACAACAGTTATCATCAGATAATTGAAATCAATTATCTGTGATGACTGGTAACATTAATGTTAATGTTGACAGTTAATGACAGCAATGATGTGAAGCCAGCACACAGTTTATGTCACTCAACGTTCCGTATTCTTGAAAGATGGCTGCCAACTGGATCACAAAAAACACCTTATTTCGCTCCCCGTGGTTGCTCCTAACCGGCTGGCTACAAATTCACCACTGGCTTCCATCAACCAGCTGCCCAGCAAATGACAACCAAACCAACGGTAGCAGAGAAACGACTGCCTAGCAACAGGCTGCTGACGGCCGCCAGTGCACCCGTTAGGGTGATTGCCACTGCCAGTCAATCCAACACTGGCTCCTTGCCGCTCCTAACAGCTTTAATTCTGCCGAACGAATGGAGCATTCCACGAAACTGCACCCAATATATATCGTTTACTGCTATATGTGAGACCTTCCGTACTAGCCTTTGAAATCTGTGATAGGAAAGTACTGTTCGTTTAGTCTGCGAAATAAAATTATAAGACAGCACCTTTTATTTGTACTACTTTGAATAATTTACAAATGTTGATGGATAAGTTTTGATAATCAAAAGCCGGAAAAAATTCCAATTGATTGATGTAAACCTCTTTTGAATCTATCGAGGAAAAATTGAGTTATAAGCGCTTAATGTGTTTCAATTCTTCGTGACGGTGGCTATTTTGAAATTTTCATTTGTCTATCTGCCCTTTCCGTTAAACAAAGTCTACGTCAAAAATGCATACCAAAAAACTTGGTCGTATTTCACGAAAACCCTACAACAACGACAATTGCTCGTAATGAAAATATAATAAAATGTGATAATTTCCCAAAGAAACGTCAAGAATTGTTTTCAAACTGTTGATTTGGTTCCGTGCGCCGTACCAAATTCGAACGTGCACTGCACTTCAAATTGAACACGGAATGTATTCCTGTCTAATATACGCTTAATGAATAGTCTTTCATTCGATTTGAGAAGTTATATTTCTTTTCTTCCTAGGATTTACAACGCATCTGTAGCAAGCTATTTATAGGCTGTCATCTTGCATTATCACTGTTTTAATGAAAGGCTTTGTTTTTTTTATTTGACCAGTGAATGTTTTAAGAGAAAATAGTTGAGGGTTATTAGCAAGTGTATTCATTTACGGGCTTCAAATGGTGAGTTGACAACTTCGAAGGAGGGTGCGACTGACCTCTCGTCCTCACAAGTTCCTACCTCACGCCTCCACGAGTCATATGATCACAAAAGACTGCCAGCTGAAACATGGAGACGCTGGTTGGCGTAGCCTGGGCAATGTTGTCAATCTGACAATAGCGAAGTGAGGGGTGCGACCGAAGATCTTATACCTTTAAATCATATTGTATATTTTCCATTCTCATTTTATTAATAATTTCAGCACGCTTTGGAATCATCTTTGCATTCCAAAACTATGTAAGAGCCTGGAGCAACATGCCAGGCATCAAAGGCGGAATTTGTATCTCAGCATTTCAGCATTCCATTTTATTTAAAATTGCACTTCTGAACTTCAACTATTATATTCATAAAAGGCTGGCATGTGCTTATACGTAATGTAGGATTATATTTTAATGTTGTGTTTGTGGTATTATGGTAAGATAAGCCATTTCTTTAAGAAATTATCCCACCGGACTCTTCGTTCACTCTATCTTTGAAATGTTGCTAGAACAGTATAAAGAAAAATATTACAAATATTACAATGTTTTATAAAATGATATCTTTTATTGAAATTTTATCTTTTATATTTCGAATGATCTATTCTGTTTTCAGCTTTCCCAGGACTACTAGGATAATGATACATATCTAACTTTTATTTATTTTTCAGTAACAATCCATTCAAGTTTGAAATTTGAATAAATTAGCATTTTTGTCTATAATGGTATCTTAATTTGTTGTGTACAAAATATATTATATATTAAATAACATATAACGGGGAAAGGGAGGGACCATCAGGGCACCCGAATAAAACGATTTGGATAGGGAGCATGGGACTGCCTCCTCCCTATTGTTAACATTTCGTGGAACGAGGGCGGGCTCTTCGACCCCATCTATTGGGTTTATTCTGTCAATCGAGGGCTCGATTCTAGTGCTGTGAGTGTGAACTTGCTTTTGGAAGGAGATTCTCTTCCCTATATTCGCGGGTTTCGCGTAAGTGTCTCTGCTTACGGGCCCGCCCAAACGTTTTTGGCCATTCATACAGGAGCTTGATGATCACAAACAATAATAGAATCCTGATCAAATCGTTTTTCAGATTATTCCACTGCTATGGAAAG
Organism: Aedes koreicus; assembly: GCA_024533555.2. Lineage (NCBI taxonomy): Eukaryota > Metazoa > Arthropoda > Insecta > Diptera > Culicidae > Aedes > Aedes koreicus. The sequence goes on from JAHHFK020001076.1 coordinate 94,713, forward strand.
TTTCCTTGCTGCAATAGATGGTAGTATTACATCATCATCATCATCATCATTAGCAAGTGTATTCATTTACATTTCTATGCCCTGCGGAATTGTAAATCGTTCACGTCTGTTTCGTTACGAGAAATCATCAGCAAAATTGCTCTTTGGGATTAGGCAGAAATTGTGTTATGCCAACGTTGGTGTTCATACTATTAACAAGTTAAAATGGTTTAATGGTTTAATGGTTTAAATGCGTTCACCATAGCCAAATTAAGAAAATTATGCTCCAAATTGTATTGTATTGGATTGGAATTGGATTGTATACTTTCTCGTTGTTACAAGAATACGATATCGCCCAATAAGCCCGTCTGCCATGTCTACACCTCCATGGTTATACTCACGAATCCTAGGTGGGAATGGTACATCAACACGACGCTTAGCGGAGCGAACAAAACGGGTAATCGTTTCCATGATATCCTTATCCTTCCCTGTCCTTGACTGGATGCCCACGTAGGAAGACGCCAATCTGACCGCTTTGTTATCTTTCTAAACCGTCTATAATAATGTTACTCCATGAACGGTTCCAACATATTCCGTCGAAAATAACACTTTTTCAAAGTTATATCAGTGGAAAGCTTGTTATAGGAAATTGTTACAAGTAGTGCCTAGATCAAATATACATGAGCAGAAAATAGCATTGCTGTTTGCAAAAACTAAAAGTCGTACAAAAAAAAACTACTCGAGGGTAAATCATCAACGGCAATGATGTATAGAAGTTATAGAAATACGATAGGGTATGGGACGGATTTTAAGCAGTTTATTCATCGCCTGGGACATTTGATGAAGCTATATGTTATCTATAATTTGAACTGCTAATATTTAAACGTCAATCGCTGTGCTTACTTTTGATCTATCGGGACATACCTTCAGAAACGAGCATTAGACTGACAATTTCATAGCCATGGAATAAAGTTCCCAGTTTAAGATTTGCTGTAAACGTCAATTTCCTCAACCCGCTCCTTCGTTTTACCCTAGGACAGGACCTGCCAGCTGTTAGTGCAAAAACAAGACCATTTAGCTGTCAAAAAAGACCGTTTTTTATTGGTCGCTGTGACAACCGCCTCTACTGCCTCCGTTGAGTTACGTTACAAGCAGTCAGTTTATTGTTGGTTTGGCGGTGTTGCTAGTCACTGCTTTTTCACTTTTTTCGTTTGTGACAATTGAACAAATGCGGAAATAAAAGTTCACTTTCGTAGTGGTTTATTTTAAATCAGTTAAAAATGAAGTCCAAAGCGATAAATTGTGGTCGCAGTGACGTGTCACATCCGGGTCTCAATATTCATCGCTTCCCAAATGGTGAAGGAAGAATGCTTTATGGTTTGTTATATATGTTATAATGGTTCCAGAACATATATGAAATAATAAATGAGAAATATTAATCTGTTTAAAAATTTAAAGGTCATTTTCTTATGGTGCCTTTTTTTAATCCTTAAAATACATCCACATTGTTTCTCTATGGCTAGCAAAAAAAAAATCATTAATACCGTGAGTTATGAAAATCAGAAGTTTGCTCATACTAGAAAATGATAAACTGTTGGGGTTTTGGATCGCTCCTCCTAAAAATGATACTCTCTGGAAAAATAAAGATCAGAAAAAAGCTTACGAAGATTTAAAAGTAATGCGTATTATTTATTTGAATTTTTAATATCATCCTTTTCTTCCCTGTAAGGCAGTTTTGAATTCGTAGAGCCTCAAATTCACGAACCGCTCCATTTAAAATATTGACAATTGTTAAACGATTACTTTATTGAATATTACCAAGTATTAAAAGAATATCGACGAATTTTGATTATATTTTTAATTACATTATTTTCAATGGGATTACTGTGTAAACATATCTGGCAACACAGGAGCGACCCCCGTATCATAGCAATCATAAATTTAAAAGAGGTCATCTCTCTCTGAGCTGGCAGGTCCTGTCCTAGGTTTTACCCATCCGCTCTCGAAAACAATCAGTAAAAAAATATCGATTGCTATGATCACAAACTCCTTTACTAGCGAATATGATACAGATGTACACGACAAAATTTTTAGTTTGTCATTGATCTTTAGATTGGCAATGTGTATTTCTTATTTCATTTACTCTCACAGAAATGTTAGACAAAGTGACTGTGACGACAAACGAGATGCTTCGTTTGAAAACAACCAAATGTGAGAGACAGCAGGCTTCACGTTACAATACCGGTGCGCTATAACCATCACGCTAAGATTAGAATACCTAAAGATCGTTAAAAAGTACCGATAATCGCTCTAAAGTTCACATACCTAAATTATGCGTAAACACAGATTACATAATATTGGGTAATAGTATTGAAGGAAGATAAACGTTAAATATTACCGATTTTTTATCGTTATTTTTTACTCAAAATTGGGTATTTTTTTCGTCGTTTTATTTTACAGAATGCTTCAAAAAAGACATGCAATTTAACAACTTATCCATTCGGATTAGTTTTACAAATTCTGCACTCAAGGAGAAACAAATATTCTAATGTATGACAGATTTTATTTTGTATTAAAAAAAAGAATCAATAAAGAGTATGGATGAATCCAAGTAAAGCTAAAGTGAGGTTAAACATCGTAGTATCTAAAACTAACATCGATAACTTGCTGGTTATTTGTTTAACTATATGGAATTGGTCAGTATCGTCATTATCGACGATTTTCTGCTCTTTTAATCACGAATTACTTTGATTAAACAGCTCGAAAAATAATTTTGCAAAAGCGTCATTGACGACGACGTTTAACCTCACTGTTGCATTATGTACCTGGATTCCTCCACTACAGAATTATTTTTTCTGCATCGACCCAACATTGATGCCGAATTGCACCGTTCTGCACCAAATTCTCGTTGGTCCACAAGGATCCGTCAGAGCTAGAATCAAAAAAAAAAATTACAAAAGTTATTGCTTCAAAGATTTGGCCACGAGTAAACTATTTCTTGAGAGTTTAATAAGAAAATTAATTACGTTAATAATATGGAAAAATATGGCGACCGCGATGCTTTAGTGACGTAATGTTGATTCAATTTTAGGTAAATAATAACGTCTAATATTGGAAAGTGAACATTACCCAAATTTCAGTGAAAATGACTGTTTTTTAACGTTTAATATTACCGATTTTTTGGGTATTGTCAACAATACCTAATTTTAGGTAAAATAAATACCTAATATTAAGCATTCTCATCTTAGCGTGATGGTTAAAAAAGAAGAGAAGAAACATGAGCTCTCTCAAAAGCAACAGTGATGCCCTAGCTGCCGCTCCACAGCGAAACATTATTTATCGTTGAGTACTATTGGACAGCTCCGATTTTTTATTTCATATGATATTTAGTGCCAGATGGTGGACAATATAGACATAAGCATAGATCAACCTCAAATGACTGGAAGAAACGTGAAATAAATAGTGATTTCAGATCATCTAAATATGAAATAAATTTAACTCAATGTTCAACATCACATTCTGGCAACAAGCCTAGCTGTGAGAAGGAGCTGATGAAAACATTCCCTCCGGTACACGCGACACCAAATGCAAAATGCACAAAGGCAGAATTTGAGCGAACTTATTCAGCAGGTAGGAAACTGATGGTTTTCTAGATGATGTATTTTAAATCTTCAAAATGACAGTAATAAATTGGTAATCAATCATGATTTAAACATTGAATCATTAGCCCGATAGATAGAGCTTATGTTCGTATCATTAAAAGTAAAGTAATTAAAATAGTCACTTCTGATTAAGCCGTTCCCTACCCTATGAGATTTTTGAAATCAGGAAAAAAATTTGATAATCGCACAACTACATTTGCTGCCGCTCCCAAATCAGGAGTTCACCACGTTGTCGCCAGTTTCACAGAAAACCTCGAAAGAGTATGAAAACCCACAGGAATCAGACAAAACAAATAGCTTGAAACCCTATTTATAGTCAACTTCATTTTAGTGTCGCACATCTGTTCATCTACGCAAAGATGTTACGTGAGTGGAACTGATGATTTTTTCGTTGAAATGATCAATCATGGACCTCACTCATTTTGAACAAACGATCATGTTTCTTTGAAGTCTTCGGAGGAATAGTGCCGTTATCGTTGAAATGTGGATATCGGCGAATCTCATCAAGTTTGTTCCGAGTCATGGCTTTCTGAATAGGTGAGAATACTGTTTAAGTTCAAGATCACCAAACAGGAGATTCGACTCGGATACGGCATGATTCTTTTTGCATCTTTTTATGTTTTTGAATTCAGCAGACTTAGGATCGATTTTTTCTGCAAATTCTGGCAACGTTTTGGGTCCGACGAATAGTCCATTTGACGATCATTCGAGCTTCCTTTTTCTACTGGTATTTTTCTGGCTTTATGTGGATGGTGGCGATGAAAATAGTTCTTCAATAATCATCCCTTTCAAAGTCGTCTCCTGGATCTTCCGCCTAGTCTGTATCGAAGTCAACATCCAGCGAATCAAGTAGTACCTGGGCCTGCCATTCGCTCAGCATAGACAAATTGCCTCTTCGACGTCTACTTACTGAACAACTTTTTGTTTCAGAATTTCAAAAAGTACGATTGTTTTCCATGTGCAGTGCCACACCAAACTCAAAATAGTTTTTTTCCCTTCTCTCGAATTTTTGATTGACAACATAAAATGCGTTTAGCAGAAAGATGTCAACAAACAAACAATGTGTATGTATGATAGCTTAGAATGTAGTGAAGACGTGTGAGTATGAGTTAAGACAAAAAAAAAACATTTTATTTATATTTTCTATTTCTTTTTTTCCTGAAACCAGTCGAAAGGCGGGGTTGGGTATTAAGGCCTCTCCAAACTTCCGCGATTAAAAAACGCATCGCGTTGGTTTGGGCGCTCTCATAAGCCGCCATGTAATCTCATTGCGGCGATATTTTCGCCGCGATTTCGCTGCGGCAGCGGCAAAAAAAACGCTGCAGTTTGGGGAAGCCTTTATAGCGTTAAAACTCGGTTCGCACACTCTTTTTCAACATTTCTTTGAGATAATAGTCATCTCAATGAGCAGATCGTTCCGTACAGTACAGAGAGTGTACGAATCAGATCATGCAAGGAAGTTTTTCTTTGTGTTCTTTGGAATATTAGTATGCCAGGAAATCGTGCAAAGAAGATTGAGCTTTGCTATGCTAAGACAAGTTTTGGCAGGGTTTCCAATCAGCAAGTTAAAAAATATCCACGCCATTTTCGTAGGTGTTACTGCACTGGGGACATAGCATTTTTTCTAGATAAAAGGCTGTAAAACGATTGTTTGGTTCTATTTTTTTTTTTTAATTTTAGATTTACGTAATCAAGTGTCCATCATAACAGGTGTACGTCCCTATGGATTTTTTCACGGGATTATATGTGAAAAATACTAACATCATAATTCTTCAATTAACCCTGTCCATCAAACTTTTTACCTTCTGACAAGTGTCAGCATGAAAAAAAAAGATTTCTTCAGAGTGCACTATTTGCTCAAAACATCACCCAGACCCTTTTTACATCAGAGTCAAGTGCTATGAGCGTTCATCCTTCTAGCCTAGTAGTTTCAACTCCATGCTCCTTTCTGCTGCTTGAGTCATTCAACCACAGCCCCATACACCTTGTTATATATGTATATATACATAGCGATGGGAAGAACAAGAAACAAAGAAGAAGAAACTAACACTTGATTGCACCGGAGTTGATGAGGCGTTGAGAGCAGCTTTTAACCGCTTTGGCCGAGAGTGTTTTCATCTAGGGGTTCCGGCGCTGCTCACTCATTTGCTAAAGCATAATTTCTTGCATAATTTATACTAATCGCCTGATCTGTATCCTTCCAGTCAGTTGCCCTCTTCTACATCCCGGGAAAGATCAATCAACTCAGCAGGGGTGAATTTGATTTTCTTAGGTCCCCCCATCGTCTCGGTGGGAATGCCGGCAAACCGACAGCCAAAACCAGGCATCACTTCAGTGCGTCATAGTCGCCTTCTTTCCAGCTGTAGTCATTAAGTGCGAATTGGGTTACGAGAAGGAGTCCCTTGGTGATGGTTTTGAACAATTTTCTCTGTTGAATGGAGAAAAATGTTGCCACGTCAATCTGTGGAATCTTGGAGATGGTTTTGATGCCTCGAGCAAAAATCATGGCGTTTAATTAAAGCAAGTAACCGTCAAAACAGCAATATTTTGATGGCCACCTTTGAAATTAGTTTTCTGCTAGTTTTATTTCTTCTTTTTTCTAAAGGAAATTGAAAATTCTACCAAAATGTGGTTTTGAAAATAATAGTCATCCACAATGGTAGATTTAAAGTGAACTATCTTCCTTAAAAACTGTCGCAGTAAAATGAAACATAATACTGTATGCTAATAGCAGGAAATTTTATCCGTCGTTTCATGTATAACAAACCCCCAAGCATTCTCGTTTCTTAGGAACAATTAACCTACGTGTGAAATCAAGACTTATAAAAATAGACAATTAATTATGCGTACTTGGGCTAAGCTGCCACTTGCAAGCATTTTAATTCTCTTTTTCATTTTTGCGCCTCTAATGATGAAGCGGTTCCCCGTTTGCATATGTAGATTTCTTTGAAAATTTAATGAAATGCTATCATGTGTCGTCTGTGCGTAAATAAAAAGAAGTTCGAAGAACATCAGCCAGATACGACTCAAATTGAATGTGAAATTAACTCAAAGATAACTTCAAAGAAATTTGAAAAAATGCTTCCAGGTATTCAGGTGTATCTTTAGTGCGGTGCCGTTTCTGTTTCATCATCAAAGATTTTATATTTCATTTTCTAAAGGGAATTGTGGGTCTTGTGGCCTATAATTCTCGACATAATTGAACAGCTGGCTCTGTTGAATTGAACTAGCTCCATCAAGCCTACCGGTTGGAATGAGTCAAAACTGTAAATAATAAACCTACCAGCATCGTTGTTGGGGCGACCTTTTCAATTTGTCACCATCGTTTTCTATCCGGATCCAAAGCAATTCACTCCCCACGAAAACCATTTTATGTATGAACTGGCAATGATAATAAGGTAATAAAAATAAGAAGTAAAATCAAAAAGCTCCTTTTTATCGTTTAGCAGCTCTTTTGTGGCTCGCTTTATTCTGGTCAGGACTTTGTACCGCTCACTTTGGAGGAAGAGGACTGTGATACTAAAACGGACAAATTTGTAAATAGCTTCTGGTGAAAGCAGCAAAAGTGCCAAGGCAGAAGAGAATTTTATTATATTCCACTTGTTGATGTCGGCATTCAACAGAGTAACAACATTCAGAGAGTGTTGAAATGCAAGCAACAAGACAGCCTTTACTGCTCCTGCCGTTTGCTACTTGTCTGCTTTTCCTATATAGGGCAAATAAAAATGCCCTTGCAGGCAATAGCGGAACGGGCCATCACTAGGGGAAACCATCAGAAGCAGTGGTGGGCCGTTGGTTTTCCGGGAACGTGGCTCTAAGGATACATATCTATGCGAGATGAAACACTCACATTGGCTTGTCAAGTATTAGCACACTTGTTAACAAGTATTCAGAATAGCTGGATGGGATAGCTTGGGATAGACATTAGTTAGTGACGTTCAGCTTTTCTCATAGCAACTGGGAATCAATTTAGATAAAATAAAAAATGATCAACGTTGTTCATTATTTTAGTGGCAGATTGCATCTACACATCTGAGCATGGTGGAAAATGTGTTAAAGTCTCAATTGTTACTCCAAGTATCAAATTAATCGACCTTAAATTTTGGATTTTTATTGTATGACAATTTTTTATTCCAATTCTCAAGAGCAGTTAAAAAAACATCAACTATATTTAGCGTACGATCTTAAATTAAACTAATGGTTGCGAGCTATTTCGGCATCAACGCCCTCTTCCGTCATATCTAAATCAACAATAACATCGATATGAGCGAACTAATCATACGTTATGAAATTTAGTACTGTTCAAAAGATTCGAAGTGTCGATTTTGGAAATTTGAGAACCTTTGCGATCATTCCCTTCATTTGTGTATGATGAATTTTTTATCACTGAGTAAACAATGCCTCCTGGCTCAAAACATTGTCATTAGTTTCTCGCTATGACAACTAGAGGTCCAACAGTAATTGAGAAGAAGCGGCCAAATACTAACTGAAACGGACTTTAATTTATTAAACTTAGTTCGTTAATATCGATGTTATTGATGATTGAGATACTTCCAGTAGATATGATGGAAGTGGGCGTTGATGTCAAAATAGCGCGTATCTTGAGATCCTGGCCATTTAGCATTTTGACATCTTCAATTGAGCTTCTCAAGAAGCCATTACCTGTAGGATATTAATTCTTTATTCTGCCGCTACGAGCCGCTTATGTGTTATCTAGATCTAGATCTGAATGCTAATGAACATGTGAACATCCTGTATACAAACAGAACCTGTAAACTGATACACATATCGTGACATTAACAACTATGATTAAACGTGGATGATATTTTCATATTGCACAGCAGAAGCATTTCTTTAGGAAAACCAAAATAAGCAGGTTCTTCATATTTTTCGATGGCAGAAGAAAAAAGGTCCCTAAACCACTTGAATGTTGTTTATTTTTGTCGGTTATCGTTCAGTCTGGCTGGTTTTGAACTAATCTGGCTAACCGATTTTATTTTTATTATCTTCATCTGAGCCAGAACCGCGGGGATTTGGTTCGACCTAAGTTAGAAGAGATCTGGATGGCGCCTTGGCACTCGTAAATCATGATATTGTGCCTGAACCACCTTCAAATGTGTCCATACATATTGCATGTCCTAATTCCTAATTGAACTTTTCTATTCAAATTGACCGTCGTTTCAAAGTTCTTCAGGAATGCTATACTGGTCATGCACAATGATGTATAGTATATTGTCTGATTTGTAGTCTCAACGGCCTGAATACAGTGGACGCTAATGAAATGGCAGTATTCAAGTCCTTTGAGATTATAACACTACTAAACTTATATTCCATAATCTAGTTGGCTGAAAGCATCCTTAATATCGTCCCATTAACTTGTGCTTAGATGTTTGTTAGAAAATCTAATTTATACTAGCTGTACAGAAAAAAAAATACTTCTGAGATACAATCTGTTCTATCGAGTTATGTTAGTAGGGCATGGTTTACATCAAATTTAAAGCAAACAAAATTACAAGCACATACTTTATCAACACTTTACTGTGTATTACATACATTAGGCCATAGTTAGGAACATAGCAATAAATGTTTCCCTAAAATTGGGTCTACGATTTTTTTTGTGAAACCATTGTTCATGTTTCTAGGTGAATAGTTAAATTGTAACGTGTGATTACTTTCTGTATATCTAGGATGCATCACTTATCATACGATTCAATTAAGTCATATTAGGATCATAAAGACAATGTGTTCACCTTGACCAGGCTAACATGTTAAGGAACAAAAATATTACTCAAGTATTTTGCTATAAATTGATTAACTTAATGTCAAAACTGCTTCAAAACAAATCGCCAATTATCGCCGAATTTATGAGTTATTAAATACATAGGCCGAATGAAGGAGCTAGGCTAACATTACATCCGTACCGTAGTTACCGTAGTTAGTTCGACTATGAACCATCATCGCTGCATTACCTGTGCAATCAACCAAGTGAACTGCCTATTTGGATGACTGATACAGAACCAGGAGCGTGACAACATTCTCAGAGCAAAGGGGGGCCCCATTTCGTTTCCATAACGACCGCACATGAGATGATGGTGGGCCATGGCCGATGGGATGTACTCAAATAGTGAGTAGCTTCTATTTAGTTGTATGATTTTTTTTTCTCAAATCGTATTTTATACAGCGCTCAGAAACTTACGCTTAAATAAATTTCATTGTAGCAGCTACTCACCCTTTAGTAAGAATTTTATAGGCAAATTTTCTCATCGTTTAATTTAAAGCCAAATTGAACAGAAACAACAAAATTGTTTACAATATTGTATTCAGGCTTCTAAATCGCTTACATTTACATTACATCTCACGAATGCATGCTTATTCTTGCGTTCAACTTTTACCGGCTCTAAATTTAGATGCATTTCTATATGACTGAAGTAAATTTTACAATTTTCGCTCTCCTATGCTAAAACGGCTTATAATTAGATCCTTATAAGCCTCCCAATATTTGAACTGATTTGCAAATGAGAGTCCACTTTGAAATTTGTGAAGGAATTCCTACGAGTAACTTCAGTTTTTTGTTTGCATTGCTCACTAAATCATTCTGTTGTCAAAGTATTCAGCTTAAAAAGACAATTTTCTAAGCAACAACTTTGTAGAACCACACTTTTCAAAGACATTATAGGAAAAAAAATCATTCAAGTAGCTTGAAGCTTATAATAAAGCTCAATTAACTGCACAGAAAAAAATTATGAATTTTAACAGGCGCGTAAAATTCCCCCTTGTTTAATTCCAAGCCAAAGGAGGCGTAAACAACGAAATCATTTGCAATCTTTCATGCACCATACAACGATAACAACGATTTTTTTTTTTTTGCAATATTTCATGCAATATACCTGACTTAGATGATATCTTGCCCTAATTTACATGAAATATCCCAGGAATCAATGCCAAATCTAGCATTCCATATGTGAACATTAGATAGCGCAGAAAATTACATGATTCTTCAAACTGTGTATCTCATAGAATAGAACATAAACTTCATGGCTACTATCTCACACTGCACAATATAACGATGCTGACTGAGCAGCTGTTTGATCCTGTCCCTGTCTACAGATTATTGATTTCTTAAATAATTTGTAACTTTTTCATTTGACGAGGCTAGTAGAGGGTAAACGTAAAGTTTGCTTTCTACAAATGAATTCGCATGTGAACTACGAAATGGTTTAATAATAAAGCAGCGAAAATTCCAAATTTTTGCGCCAGACTAATTTCTACAGTTATTATTTGAAAGTATTAGATGCTAGGCATCAATGCATGAATTTGCATATTGTGTTTCAAACATAATGATACTCTATGCCCAGAAGGTCGCCAAAAACTTCAACCCGAACGATTTCCTCTCCGGCTTGGTATTGTGCTTTGCGCCGAAAATTTTACTATTATTTCAGCGCCATCCTTCGCGCCACTTTGGTGGTTCGTTGAATCTGGTTCGCGTTTTCGGCGTACTATTCTTTGTGTACGCCGTAGACACCATCAAGATTTAACAAACAACCGAAGTTACAGTAAAACTTTCGGCGCAAAGGGCAATTATACCATCCCCTTACCGATTAGACCATCTGTGGTTTTCTGTGGTGAATTTGTTCTACATCTTCTTCCCTTCTACTTGGCTCTTTGCCCTACTGGGCTTTGCCTGCGCCGCTCAAAATAGTGTTCCTTCAAAGCACTGCCACAGCTTTCTTTGTCATTCTAAAGCTTCCGATCGTGTAGTGTAAAGTGTCCATTATGCGCTTATGCTCCCGTGCAGCCGAGTGAATTTCCCATTTCCGAAATCTCCGAATTGGAAAACCGATGCGTGTACTAACTGTGCTATGAAGCCCCAGATCATTAAAAGCAAAACCAGCTAAACATAAAATTGGTAAGCTTCAGAACGGGATTGTAATGAGTGGCAAGTGACTTTAGTGGTGTATGCCACCTAATTTTGTAATCAGTTAACATTTGAACCTCGTTTCCCGTCGGGAAAATCTCTACCTCGGTCTTGTTGCTCATAGCAAGAGAGTGGATTTATTTCCTTCCCACCGCTGTGGTGCGAGTTTGTAAAGTTGATGTACGAACCAACCGTTCCTTGGGTAAATAAACACTTGTTCCCGAAGTTTATAAAGCAGGATGAAAGGAAAAGACAGGGGTTGTACTATTCTCGGGTTCGTGTGTATCATTGCTCAAATATAGCCAAGTGGCAGAGAATCAACAAGTGGTTCCGAGTGGTAGCGTGTTCCGAGTAAATTGATGACAGATGGGAAGGGATGCATGTTGGAATGTAAAGGATTTTAATGCTGTCAGCATCTTAAGGAATGGGTGTTAAGATTATCTCACTTATTTGAGTTGAGATTTATAGTCATTGAATTAGTTGCGGATTGTCGGTTGTAAATTTAATGTTCATCATAGAAGAGATATAGTTTACGAATCATGTTTAAGGGACGGCTTGGAGCTTTTACAACATTGTTTTATCAAATGATGCATTATGATTAAACTCATAGATTTGTCATTTATTTTTGCAAATATTTCTTGGGAAAACATTTTATGGATTTCTAAAAGTTCGACTTTTGAATTTTCAAGGTGTGCTCTGAAAAAAATATGAATTTATTCGACGTTTAAATATCACCTAGCTCAATTCAGGCCAGTGTAAGAGTATACAACAAAATTTTTTGTTATCGTGCACACAACAGACCTGATTTTGGCTGATATCGCTTCAAGTTACATGGAATGTCATGTGAATTGATGCCAAATTTAGCGTTGAGATATGTTCATTCAATATCGCTTAAACATTACATGATGTTTCAAAACTGTGTACCTACCACGCTGAATTGGACCATTTTTATGGACTTGATAGATTTTTTACATGTGATTATTGTCAACTACAGAGAAGTAGTGGCGACAGTTTTTCGGTGCCTTAATAACTGTATAATCTTTTAAAGATCATCGATGAAAAATACGTATGGTTTACTAGTCTTTCAAGCAATGAAGTATTAAAACGTCACACGCTGGTTGACCGCATGACTAGGAAGCTAGGCACTAGGAAGTGCCAATATAAAATGCAAATGGCCTGAAAAATCGTAATATGTACAAACGTAGATTGATGGCATTATCCAGAATAGTATTGAGCTGTCACTTGAAAAACAGACCGTATCCTGAGGGTTTATTGTCTTTGATGAAAAAAGCATCCAATTATCGCTTTTTATGATGAGAATCTTCTCCTCTTCTATCCAGTTTTTAATTCGCAAACCATCCGCTTTATTTTTCACCAAATGAACAAACTTAGAAAATTTTACAGTATTCGGTAATTTTTGACCGAACTTTCAACAGCTGAACGTTTGTTAATTCGATTTAACGAATTTTGGTAAAATTTGACAAGTTCCGGTAATTTTTTTACCGGAATACTGTAAAATTTCACCGAAATCCGGTAAATCGGATTACCGAACTTTCAGCTGTTGAAAGTTAGGTAAAAAATTACCGAATACTGTACAATTTTCTGAGTGTGTAAGCAACAACTTTGTAGAACAACACTTTTCAAAGACATTATAGGAACAAAATCATTCAAGTTGCTTGAAACTAAAGCTTAATTAACTGGTCTACACAGAATAAACTATGAATTTGACCAGACGCGCAAGATTTTTCCTCGTTCAATTGCAAGACAAAGAAAACGCGTAAACAACGATTTTTTTTTGCAATCCAACAATCCAACATACCTCACTTAGGTGATATCTTGCCCTAATTTACATGAAATATCCCATGAACCAATGCCAAATCTAGCATTCCATATGTGTCCATTAGATAACGCAGAAAATTACATGATTCTTCAAACTGTGTATCTCATAGAATAGAGCATAAACTTCATGGCTACTATCTCACACTGCACAATATAACGATGCTGACCAAGCGGCTGTTTGATCCTGTCTACAGATTATTGATTTCTTAAATAATTTGTAACGTTTTCATTTGACGAGGCTAGTAGAGGGTGAACGTAAAGTTTGCTTTCTACAAATGAATTCGCATGTGAACTACGAAATGGTTTAATAATAAAGCAGCGAAAATTCCAAAATTTTCATCATTCTAATTTCTACAGTTATTATTTGAAAGTGTTAGATGCTACGCATCAATGAATGAATTTGTATATTTTGTTTCACAAATAATGATACTCTATGCCCAGAAGGTCGCCAAAATAAATTTCCAACCCGAACGATTTCCTCTCCGGCTTGGATTGCCGAAAATTTTACTATAATTTCAGCGGCATACCTTCGCGCCACTTCGGTGGTTTGTTGAATCTGGTTCACGTTTTCGGCGTTCTCTTCTTTGGATTATAAAGAACACGGTATATACAGTTGATTTTGGAGATTTGAGATCACCACAAGACCACATTCGGTGTTCAACGTGAGTGAGCAGAATGTTCTCACGTTTTTCGCGTTCCATCTTCGATCATTTTTTAAAATGTGTATGTTTGAAATTTTTACCACTGAATAAACAGTCCTTGCAAAAATCTCTCTCATTAGTTTTTCGCTGTAACAACTAGATGCGCAACAATCATTATTAAAATGCGGCCAAATACTAACTGAAAGTCCGCCCCTTTATTCACAACCTGTTAGCAATGAAAAGTTGCCATTCCCACATTCCCCATCCACTATACTTCAATCGGGTGCCATGATGGTCCCTTCCAGTACCCTATATTTGCATGAAGTATTCATATAATTATGTATACATTTATATAAGAAATAAATACTTGGTTGATCCTTGAAATGAAAGGAATGTTTTTTATCGCTTCCTTAATAGTCCTGGTATAGTCTGTAAAATTTAGGAACTTGTTTATAAATTCTTAGTCAAACTATAATTAAACTGAATTGTAATTTTCGATTGCGAATCAACTATTTATTTTGTTAGATATTGAGTTTTTCCACAGGCAAACAAACATATCACCTTGAAAATTTCATAGAATAATACTTCTTTGCGCGAACACTACTACCATCTGTTGAGTACAATGTGACGTCTGGAAGGAGGAGAAGAGAAGAGAAAGAAGGTATTAGAATTTGAGGCAAGAGATTATTGGTGATATTCTTACAGCGACTTTTCGTTCCTCAGACTAAGAATTTCTTATCGCTCTGACCTAACCAAACTTAATCAGCATCAAACAGAAGCTATGGTATTTTCAACAAATAGAAGTAACAGAATTAACTGGATCAAATCGTTGTCAAAATTATGGGATCTGGCCTACTCTCTAGCTTGGGATTTAAAAATCATACGCATCACCAATATTTATTTTATTTTCACCTAATCAATCGGAACTGAAAAACGGTTCAATTTCCTTTCTTTCCGGTTGATGATCATGATCAAAACCATTCGATGATCAAAACTATTCACCCTTTTTGATAATGGTGTAATTACATTCAGTTATTTCAGCTATTTTGGTTATTCATTCCATCAAATACACAAATAAATAACAACAAAGTGCTTCATTCGGGTGCTCTGATGGTCCCTCCCATTCCCATGAAATAGTTATATAATAGTGTATATATTTATGTCAATGAAAAATACTACAAGCATTCGTATCTATTATATATTATCTGCATTCGGTTGATCCCGAAATGCAAGAAATGTTGTAAAATGTTAAAGTGTAGAGTTCTGGTGTTCGGCGCTTAAGCACGTTTCGATCAATTACATCGATAGCAGCAATTCACCAAAATCTTGATTTGAAGTATCCTGAAAAAGTTAATTAGATCTATTGAATTGGTATCCTGAAAAAGTTTGTTAGATCTATTGAAATTTAACAAAACTAACATTTATACTTTTTAATTTATTGTTGCCATGATCAATATTTGCTGTTTGATGCTGATTTTATAACTGTAATTCGCATTTACTTTTGCTGTCCTAATAGTTATTGCTTTTGAGTTAGGAAAGCAGGGAAGATTTCATTGAAAGGGAGTTAATGACAAATGGACATAAAAAAAACAATAAGTAATGTTTAAATCATCTCTGAAGTAAAATCAATAAAACAATATTACCAAATACAATGATATTGTGAGTAATGATGAAGTACTGAAAAAGATTGAACTATAAAATCAGACAGTAGCCAATTGGCACACAGCACTGCATGAATCAGATTAGCTCAGATTTGGTAAAATGTCCATTTGCAAACCGGAAATTAAAAATTCATTCAGTAATAAGTGCAAAAGCCTACCGCAGACTCCGTTGCAGCTTCTTGTATTCAAGGCACTAGATACATGAGTTAAATCATAAGAGGAGAAGAAAGGATCAAAATGATAATTGGACAGTATATGGGACTATTCATAAACCACGTAGACTTTTTTGGGGGAGGGGGGAGTTTGACCAAAGTCTACGCTCCATACAAAATTTCAAAAAATTGTATGGAGAAAAGTCTACGAGGGGGGGGGGGGGGGGGTCTGAGATTTTCCAAAATAAGGCTACGTGGTTTATGAACCGGCCCTATATAACCTTTTAGGTAAAACATATAAAATTATTTTTAAGTTAATATATAAATCACGAGAACACAAGTAATGATAGAAATGGTAATGATGATGATAAAGATGAATGATCATGGTAATCAATAAACAATGTCCTATAAGATAGTATATATAGTGAAGGATATTATAATATGAACTGAAAATTAAAGGCTGCTGTTTTTTTGCAATTGTAGACAAACTTGCGCATCCATTATCAACCAGAAAATTTGGCCAATGTATGACAGCCATGAGAAATAAAAATGAATTATAAATTTTAAATTATTTACAAAACCTGATGACCAGGAAGACATGAAATACATCATGCAAAACACAATACACCCCAAATTTCGATAAAGTGAAACCAATTTATATGCAATAATATATTATACTATCATATCGTAACAACAACAAAAGATTAAAAATGTATTTTGCCTCTATTTCCCGTATTGTCCTTCAATGTTATTAGGATGGTTCTAAGGCAAGGATGATCCCTAAGCGCGCTGCAACTACGAATCTGATATGAATAGTAAAATTATCAATGTGACCTCCAGGCACACGATCCTCTGTAGCAGGTGGAAACACTACTTGATGTGATATTTCCACAATGGAACTGACTCTTAGCTTCGGGTCTTGACCAAGAATCCCAACTGTGCCCTTACAGCACGACAAGCCGGCCAGTTTAGCGCAAGGGCGCGGTTTTATCATTAATGATAACATAAAAACGTAATTCAATGAGCGTCAAATATGCAAAACATCGCAGATAATCTACTGGAATGCTAACTTTTTTTTTAAATCTTAAAACAAATTTTGTACAACCTCAATTAATGATTGCACCAAAAAAAATAAGAAAAGAAAAATGCAACAGACAAAAATGATCACCAAGAATTCATTTTAAGTCGGATATTTTTGAAAATATCAGAAAATAAATAAACAAATATTAGCTATGTTTTTGCAAAGCTGGTTTATTGAACCTTCTCTCCTAGGCTAAATGCCCGAACCTTGGACTTAACGCTACCCATCAAATCCGGTGGAAAACTTGTGCCATCTTGCTTACACACTTTCATTCACTATTTCTTTAAATCTTTGTCGTTTTTTAAGATCTTCCCTGTTTTCCGGAGTTTTGCCCAGAATTTTCCTATTGGGTGAAGTTCTGGCGAGTTTGGTGGATTTACCTCCCTTGGCACTAAAACAACATCATTGGCTTCTTATCACTCCATCACTGGTTTCGCGTAATGACACGATGCCAGATCCGGCAAAAACAGAGTGTCACCTTCGTGGGATCGGAAGGACGGCAGCAGGAGCTTCTGGAGGCATTCACCTTTATATATTTGGCCGTTGATGGTGCCGGTCGATATGTACTGCTGGCTGAATTTGCCGCACCCACAGATCGCCTGCCACGCCAAGTACTTCTTGGCAAATTTGTCGACCTTCTTCTATCGAAACTTCTCAGGAACATTCAGGCGGAACTTGGCGACGAAAACTCCAGGTCGAGGATCTGCTTGGCATCCGCTTTAATGTACGTCTCGTCGTCCATTACGATGCATTTCGGCTTTTCGGCCAACCACTCACCGCGGTACAGCTTTCTGGCGCGGGATTTGGTTACCGTATTCTGCTTATCGGTTCAGTGAGGCGCCTTCCATACCATGAAAACATAAAGACCGGCCCACTTCATTGTCTGCTGGACGAACCAGATAGAAGAATTTACCTTCTTGGCCACGTCCCGAATCCAATAGTTTGGATTGCGCTTAAAGTAATCCCTCACCTTCCTTGCGTTCACGGGGTCAGTTGTCTTCGGTTTTCTTCCGCTGCCAGCTCGCCGCTGCGTCATCTAGGTCTCCTTGAACGATGTTACCACACAGGACACGGTTAAATTGTCGATTCCAAACTGTTTCGCGATCCATCTATGGGATTGGCCTGGATTTACCACGACCGCGCCCAAATTTTTTCATCTCGATAACCACATGACGGATTGTGACATGTTTCATAGATTTGTAAATATTACACTCTAAACAAGTTTAACCCAAAATTTCATTAATGTTTACTCATGCAATAAAAAGTTATTCTCAAAAGAAAGTGTTGCGTTATTTCGAGTACAATCTTAAGTATGCTGGCATATTCTAACAATTTCATTTGCCAACGAACAATATTTATTTTCCAATGATTTTTGGTTACCTCAAAGAAATTTCTCCTGAGATATTGCAAAATTTTATGTTTGGTATATTCGTAAGTAATTGACACATAGAAGTTTAGCTAAAACTTAATTGGTGCTCATTTCGCCCCCTGTGTTAATTTTGTTACTTAAGCGTTATTGAACATTTTAAACAGAAAAACTTGGCCAAGAATAACAAAATCAATCAATTTTCCTTAAAATGTTCCCTTCTTTGCAGCTTGAGTGGCGGTAGTGTTTCTATAATCGGGGAAGGTAGAAGAGTAGGAACCAAAGCTAAGCTAGACACTGCCATTACTACAGAAACCGTGTTCCTATTGATGGATGACTGGCACATCCACCCTAGTGCTCTATAACTTGATCATAATAATATTTCATAAATTTCATAAACGTCAAAGTAGGGTATTTTTTAAGTACATAAAAAATAAACACCTTTCAGCGGTTCAACTCATAAGGGGTTTACATATAAGCGAGCACAGACAAAACAGTACCCACACCATCTATAGCGGCTATGCTTCAACCAATTTGACTATGAAGTATGACTATGAACATACCCATGAGAACAGAGCCAAATTATCCGTGCACTATAACCATAAGCAGGCAAATGCGAAGACTACGCATTATATTGAAAAAAATAGCATTATTTTTACATTGCATAGTGCGAGTGCTGAACCTCCTCTACCATGTCTACCATGTCGGGAACATGAATACAAATGCGAATTCAAATGTAAGTTCAAAAGTTCAAGGATTGGCTTAAATTATCACTATGCTTATGATACAACTTTGTACCGTCAATTCACTGGCTCGCTCCAAAAGAAATGAACTGTAAAAGTCATAAAATACTTTTATGAAAAATAAAATTTTACACTCCGTACTCATTTTACAATTCAATATATATTTTTATTGTACACATATATTTACACTTTTTGTCACTGGTGGACAGTTTTTCCCTCTCCTTGCAAAGCTTATGTAGTACGGCGAACACCAAAAAAACAAAATTTTCTTGGTTTTATTACTTTAGCACTTTTACAAACTGGAGAAGTCTTTTTCAGGGTGCCTTTCCTCTTGGGCATTGGATCCACAGTTTTTTTTTTATTTCACTTTCATCTTTCTTGATTCACCCATCGGAGAGCAAGAACAAGTGGATACTTCTTCCTGGGATACTGTAAAAAGAGAAATGTTTTATCTCCTTAGCAATGTTTGATAGCTGTTGTATACAAGCTTCTTATCTTGCATTTTCTTCCTGCTTTTTGGCACACGGACTCCCTTTGCTGTCCTGTCTTCAGCTGTTGTTTTTTATCGCATCATCAGTCTCCATCATGAAGACATAACCATCATTTCACTTTACGACCAAAGTTGCCATAGATTACCAGAGCAGACCGTTTCGCTTTATTAATATGATCCACTGGTACCGACTGACGATGACGAGTAATCTGGAGGCCAAAATTGAAAGAAGGCAGTTGCACAGTAAGCGAGTACATAATGCGATTTAATTTTATGTAAATGAGCCATTAAAATAATGAACTGGATGAAACTGAGCTGTTAATTGGTCAATTTGTTTATGGGATAATTGCTGCAGAGTGTCAGAAATCAAACGGACCTCCAACCAACGTGTTATGAATGGATATTAATGGCTTTAAAAATTTGCCTAGTTCTACCCTTGCAAATCATTGTTGCAAAATGATTAGCGATGATTTTATCTTATGAAAAAATGATTCAAATATTCATTGAGTTAAATGATGGTCCTATGGTGTTTCTTTTTGACTCCAATATAACTCTGAACCGTGAGCAAATGTTGCCCTGGCTTCTAGACCAATGTTTCAGGTTAGAAGTATTTTTACCGAGGATTGCAAAAGCCAATCTTATCCAGGCAGTGGAAATATTTTGTTCGGTATCTTAAACAGATTTAGCTTAACATCACAAGCTTTTTTTTAGTATTTGTATTAATTTTATTCAAAATGCGGACAGAATGATCGGGTATTGTCTATTATGTTGAGGCTATCTTTCTCAATATTTTGGCTTAGTTGCAATACTAATAACGTGCAAATTAAATTTGGGATGTTCATTATATCATTAATGTTGGTTTGTTTGTTTAAATCATGCCCAAGTAGCACAACTTGTTTCAATAGAGCATAAAAATCTCTCTTGAAACAAATTAGGGATAGTTTTGTTTGGCTATGTACCGCAAAATCATACACAACAGCAACGCAAAAACCGCAAAGGTGGAGCTTATTTGCAACTTGACATTGTTTCTAAAGAGTTGCAATAGCATTTTGTACAAATTTCAAATATTGTAAATCGCGTTGCAAAAAAGTGAAATGATACCGATGTTTAAAAGAATGCGAGGATCCCTTTTTTCTTAATGTATATCGTTATCAACCAAACATTCCTGATCAAAATATTGAGAAGTACAATGATCTGAAAATCGTGTTGGAATAAGTTTATATCTTAAACGCTTTCGGATTTATCGATCAATATTCTGTTCTACTTCGAAAAATATAAACGCCCTTGAATAAATCCTGGAGAATAGAGCATTGCTTCAGAATTTGAAAAAGAAAAATTTGAGTAAAATTATATTTACATATGGAAGAATCAGATTTCTGATTCATTCGAAAAATAATAAAACATTACAGGTTCAAACTGTGGAGGAATAAGAAAAAATTAAAAACATTATTTTTTTTTTTTTTTTTTATAAATAAAAATTAATAAACAAAAAAAATCTCTGTTATATATTTATTCAGTTGTTTTTTTTTTGTACTATTAATCAATTCAATATTAAACTAAACTAATAGCTGCTTATTTGTTCAAAGGATATATTTAACGTACTGAAATGATTATGTTCGACAGACATTTTAATTAAAACAATAATGTCTTATACGCTTTCAACAAAAGTGTTCAATCCATTGGAACAAAGAATTAGAATAATTCAGATGCTACACCATGTTTTTTTACTTAAAAAACTGAAGAGCAATTGAGTGGGGATTTTGTTAAGAGTTTCAATCGTCATAATTAAATCAAATCTTAGTATTATTAATTCTTCCATGAATTCGAAGTCTTGCTCGCAATTTGATTATCCGTAATTTTGGTCTAGGTCACACAAACAAATTTCTTATGGTATTATATCATAAAATGAAATGTTTTATTTCAATTACTTTAGACACAACTGTTTCTAAGTGAAGTTATCTTAGCATAGGTGGAAAATATCTACCGTAACTTGTAGAACTTGTAGTGCAATTAACTGCAATTATTTAATTGCATTGTTTATGGCGAAAAACCACAAGCCTTACAAATTCAATCATATGATTGCTTAAAGGAGCTTAATAAGTCGTCTCCTGTTCTGAACCACGAGAAGTTAAATAACTTACTTTTAAAAGACGAAAACTTCGTCTCATCATTTGAGTTGGTTGTTAAAACCAATCTTGATAAAGTTTGTTTTTATTGTTACCTAAAGATTATTTTATTGTTACTTGAAGATTTATTTGCTTAACTCACAAAAAATTTCATGTAAGAAATTTATTGAACAACTTTATTATGATTATTTTCGCATCTGATCAATCGATTATTCCATATTCAAAACGTTACAATCCCTACTTTACAGATATTGTTGCTTGGGGTTTGATTTAAATAAGCTATTTGAAAAAAAAATACAATCAAGTACTGATACATTGGAAATTTTACCAATATCAAAGCTTTACTATGTGATGAATACATTAGGTTATAGTTGGGAACATAGAAAAAAAATTGTCCTTTAAATTGGGTCCACGGGTTTCTTGTGAAATCATTGATTTTGATTTTATGTAAACAGTTGGCAGGATTAATTCCAAAACGTAACAGCTTATGTTCATTACGCACAAATAGTAATCTTACAACTGTTTATTTTGATTGGGAAGATAATTTATTTCAGCTTAATGAAGGTAGCTATTTTATATATATATATATATATATCAATTAGTTAGTTCAGCCAAAAATTAAAATATTATGCTCTCACTAATTGAGTGATCCTAGTTTAAAAGTAAAATAGTTATAGCCACTACTATGAAAATCATAGCTTATAAAAGTTGCAAAATGAACAATTCAAGCCATTTTCTTTTTTAGACCTATGCAATAACAACAACCTCTAGAAATCAACTCTTACCTAATTTGATCAGATTATGAATTGATTATTTTTTCATTCATATCAAAACTCATGTGGTCGGTAGTGTGCATTTCTTTCGGATATATTTCAATCGTCCTCACTGTTGTGGTAATGTGCAATTGAACGTTGCAAGAACGTAACATTATTGATTGACTTTATATTGCGTTCTCATTACGTTGCGCATGTGGCTCAAAAACGCATTTTGAAAACATTATGTATCAGAACGCTTCATTGGAACACGAGTGTAAATTATTTGTTATGTTGCACTGTAGGTGAAAATTTCTTCATAAAAAACATCACATACACTGTAAAATATTAAATATGCAACGTCATGATTAAGTTTACTTAGCTGCGAGTTTACAAAGACAAACAGGTCTCGACTAACTCCTATGTTTGTTTTGAATGGTCTTGGCAAACCATTTGAGCAACACCAATGAAATATCTAGTATATCGTATACGTAAAATAAACTCTGCTGTAACAAAATATGCTTTTTGTTACTGCAGATTTACTACAATGAAACTTGAAAACCAAGTGTTGAATATTAAAGATGTTTTGTGTGCTACTTGGGTGCACATTACAATCGGAAAATGTTCAATCAGCCAAGTCTTTCTCAGGACTCTAAGTTAATCTCACTCTTTAAATATTGATAGAGGTCTGCTCAAGATTTTTTAGAATTTTTTTGTCGGAAGTCAGACTGAAGTTTGTTCAGTATTCTAAACACAAAACATATGTTTAGAATTTTAAGAATTTATGAACAAACTGTTAAGCAGAAGGAGTATGAGCAAATGAAACCCAAATTTTGAAACTCTTTTGTTCGGCTTTCGAAATGAAATTTATACTAAAATCTAGGTTTCAATTCAACCATGATAATGTTTTTAAATTTTCAAAATAATCCTCCTCTGAGCTTGGAGTGATTTAGAATCAAGCTTGGTTTTCCTGGTGATTTCTGCTCATGATTCACTCGGAACCAAAATAGCTTCCACATATGCAGTCACCAATAAGTGGCGATTGTTAATGTTTATACAATACACCTGCAACAAAAAATGCATATCATTAGAATTTTTAGTTTTCATGACTCAAATGTTTTATTGAGAATTTGGCTGCACAAAATAAGTGATTTCTCCGAGAGGAAATTGTGTACAAAAAATCTAAGGGTTTTTTCATTTTGAAGGTTTTTATTTAGGCTTCTAATCTAATAAACTTATCAAATCTAACACAAACGCAGCCAGTACGAGAAAGCATCCTGGATATAATTGGGTTAGATGACGCCCAATTATTTTTTGTCAATATTGATGATTGCAGCATATCAAAGACATGATACAAGCTTTGTTTTTCTTTCTTCAACTGCAGATAATTTGCCAAATCATAAATTTGCTAGCGAATTTATCTGCAAAGACATGTTCGAACTTACCCGGTGCATCTCCTTACGTTTAGCAAGGAAACAATGTCTACCCGGGATTGGGCCAAAGTCCATTTTCACGTAAGTTTTATCGGCCATCAAAAGACATCCGTTGTACTTGGTCTCTTCTTCTTCTTCTTCTATTATTTTTGGAGGTTATGGCGTCTGTCCTTGGTCTCTACTTGCTCGTCTTTGCACGGGTTATTGGTAACAATGTTTTGTTTCAGCGTTCTGTTGGGATGTTTGCTGGCATGGAACGACATATAGATTTGACGAACTGCAACGCAGTGAAATTTTTCGCCATATCACGTCCGGAGTTCCAAGGATTCTTTTGGACTGCCCTGATTATCTTCCAACGATGGTATTTTACAGTCGATTTGGAAATTTCGGAAATTTGGGAATTTTCTCTTGTCGTTCGCGTTCCATTTTTGATAATTTTTGGACATGTGTATGCATCATAATTAAATTTTTACCGCTGAGTAAACAATCATGCCATAACGCTGTCATTAGTTTCTCGTTAAGACTACTAGAGGCTCAACAGTGAATAAAAAGAAACGGTCAAATACTAACTGAAACAGCTTTTAGTTCTACTGGTTAACAAATAAATTTGAAATTGGAATGATCTTATGAACCTTCCTTTAGTTGCATGTATTGCTGCCTCTGCCAAAAGATATACCAGCAGTCGTCACCCTCACCCTCAATGCAACTATACATAAGTGATTCTGTAACGTCCTAGTTTGCCAACAAGGCGGTGAGACCCAAAGTTTTGAAATTCGGGTATTTTAAGCCACCCTATTCTAAAACCCTATTATTTTAAACCTGTCTATTAAAAAAAGTTGTGAAAAATGCGGAAATTTGAAAATGGAAACTGACTGATTACCTTGAAATTGAATGAAACTTGCATCAATGTGGTTGAATCTCCGAATTAACTGTTTATTCAACAAAGTTGTCTTATGCCAAGATTTGTGTTTAGTTCAAAATTGATTAAACTTGAGCTTACGTGAGATATGTATTGATCAACATGCTTCCAATGTAATACAGGATATTTAGATTTTAACCTTCATCATGCATTAAAACAAAGTTTTGAATAATATATTTGGTTCAAGATGACAACTTTAATCAAGTACAAATTTTAATTTAAAAATACTCAAAGTTATCGTTGAACTATGAATTTTATGGCTATTGCTTACAATCTTGGATTGGGCGCAATTGGCCGCTTAGGATAGGTGCTGGCTGATCGTATGTAAACCATTTATTAATGAGTGTGCCATAAATAAAATCGGCACCGAACTAATTTGACTTTTTTATTGCCAAATATCTTTGAGTATGTAACAGAATAATAAGATACCATGTAACCAGGTCAGCGTCATATTGTACATGTGAAGTCATAGGAAAATAGGTTCTGGGCGTCCCGTAAAAGTGGCAAAACTATTTTTTCAACAGAACCTAATCGTGCAACATATCAAAATTTGCATAATTTCTTGGGCAAATCAACAAAAAAACATATTTTATTTTATTGTTCTTCGTCTTCGACTAAAAATCGTACAGACTACTCTACCTATTATTCTTAAGCCTATTTTTGAAAACGTTTTTGCTAAAGCTTGCTTCAGATAGAATTGGAACAAAAACAATTGCCTGTATTTCAGTTATTTATTATTGAATTCAAGATCTTTTTTTATACAAATGTAGCGTTTTCTTCATACTTTTAAGAAAAAATACGGATAAAATTATTCGTCACGATTTCGAAGGAATTCTCGAATTTTTCCTGTAACACGGCTCATTAGGCGGCGCACACCTTCTTCGTCCATCGTTTTAGCTATCTTATTCCACCAGGTCTTCATCTGATTGATGTCTTTGACAACCTTTCCCTTTGTCTTGAGTCTCCTCTTCATGATTGCCCAGTATTTCTCAATAGGGCGGAACTGGGGGCAGTTGGGTGGGTTAAGGTTTTTCGGAACAACCTGGACCCCTTTCTCTGCATACCATTCTTGAACGACTTTGCTGTAATGACAGCTTGCCAAATCTGGCCAAAACATTACGGGATGGTCGTGAGATCGAATGAACGGCAGAATTCGTTTTTCGAGACACTCTTTTTGGTATAGTTCCGACGTCATTGTCTTATTTGTAACGAAAACTTTCGTTTTTTTGCCACAGCTGCAAATGCCCTGCCAAATCATGAATTTTCGTGCAAATTTGTCGGCAAAAACAAATTTAAATTTGGCTGGAATATCCCCCCGAGCCGTTGCCAAGTAAAATTTTTGACCCGGGATTTGCCCGAAGTCAGCCTTGACATAGGTTTCATCGTCCATCAGAAGACACCCGTCGAACTTGGTCAGCACCTGGTCGTATAGCTTCCGAGCACGGATTTTGGCCACACTATTCTGTTTTATGGTCCGATTTGGCTGCTTGCTAGCTCGATACGACTTGATTCCTTCCCGGAGTCGAGTTCTCCTCACGGTACTATGGGCAGCACCGAATTTTCTGGCCAAATCACGGTCCGACAGATTGGGATTCCTCTTAATCGTCTTCAAAATCTTACCACGCAGTTTCCGGTCGTCAGTTCCACTCCGACGATTGGCTTGAGGCTTCCGAATCGTCGTCAATGTTTCCTTATACCGTTTGATAACGCGCCATACGGTATTTCTGGGCAATTTCAGCTGTTTAGCTAGCCTAGATGCAGACCACAATGGATTTTCCAAATAACTGTGCACAATTTTTTCCCTTCTTTCGGCTTCCATGTTGATTGTTTACAAAGTACAGTCGATTTGCGGAATATCAAAAATACATACGTGAAGCTGGCAAAATTCCCGACACGTGGGCGCCAAGAACTTTCAAATCCGTTCACCAGGAACGCCACAATATGAGCAAAAGTTTGTTCCAATTCTAAATGAAGCAAGCCTTAATGTTAAAGTCGAAACGTTCATTAGTATCGTCGAAGGTTCGCAGGCAGGCGTCAAGTGGATTGTCGAAGCCGTAACTGGTCCGGTGAGCAGGTTCAGCGACTAGTTGTGTGCTTCTCAATTGTCGTGGTGGGACGTGAAGGGAAACATTGCGTAAGAGTAGAGAACCAGTTGCTGAATGATTGTGCGCCTGGCCCGCAAGGTTTGCAATCCAATCAGCATACATCGTGCGGTATAGTCGGGCAATTTTAACGGGTCGGAAGATTCCGTAGCGCGAATCTGATGAAGAGCTTTTGAGTTCGTTCGACTCTAATGATCAGTGATGCGTGATATGGTGACCAGACAGCGGCCACGTGCGTCTTTTGTGCATAGATATCTGTGAAGTTCCAAGTGTGACGTCGAATGAATCCAAGAACCATGGAGGCTTTAACCGTAACCAGCGCGACGTGTTTGTTAAATTTTAACTTGGAGTCAATTGTTACACCTAGACCGCAAATAGATGTGACTCGCTCTAGTGATCAAGAGAGTCAGGTATCAGATGGATAAGCCTTAACAAGATCCGGGTGCTGATTTGGAAATTAGGCTGAAGGTATACTATTCAAGTAGACGACAATTGAACATACCACCCCTTGAGAATTGTATATAACAAATTTAATTTTATTAAATTTTTCATTCGAGAGACGCGACGCGAGACAGGACACAACATTTATTGTTCTTACAAAACGTAGAAAGGGGGTTTAAATTTACCTTTTTAGTCGACCGGTTTCGGGCTAGATGTTGCCCATCTACAGGACGATGTCCGGGCCAGGAGTCGGACATCGTCCTGTAGACCCCCCCCCCCCCCCCCCCTTTACGTTTTGTAAGAACAATAAGTGTTGTGTCCTGTCTCGCGTCGCGTCTCTCGAGTGTAATAAGTTCTTACGTTAGCACAAGCCACACAAAAATTATAGTGAAATTTGTCATGCTTAATAAATTCAATAAAAATCCCTGTTATTGTTAATATAGCGTAAACAAAATTAGTCAGGAAAAAATAACTCACTCATGCAATTAACCTTAAACCTTGGGTTTACGATTACATGGGAATTGGCAAAACACCTGGAATAATAGATATCCCATATTCCTGGGTCATGTATCATGGCTCTCTTGACCATCGATATGATTTTTGATTTCGTCAAATTTTTAAATGTATATAAAAATCTTTGTTTTTATATGTCTATACAGTCTATTGAAACTATAATTTGACCACTTTTCTGTGACATCTGGAACCTGTAACAAAGTAACCATAGAGTGATATCTGACTCTATTGATCAGTGATATGGTTTCTAATCAATTGCTTAAGATATCTTTAAAATTTTAATATGTTGCACGACAAGATTCTTTTAAAATGATTATTTGGCCACTTCTACGGGACATCAGGAACCTGCTACGGGGTAATCATATTATATCTGGCTCTCTTGACTATTGGTAAGGCTTATGATTAATTGGTCATGAAATTTTGTATTTTTTTAAAAGTCGCACGGCTAGGTCATGATCATGATTTGTCCACTTTTATGGGGTATCCGAATTTAAATTGCTATTTTTTCGGATGTCCAATATGATCCTGACATGATTACATTGTTTCTTATCAATTATCCTGTTGCATCCTCAAAGATATTTTGCAGTTTAGCAGTAA
Organism: Aedes koreicus; assembly: GCA_024533555.2. Taxonomy (NCBI): domain Eukaryota; kingdom Metazoa; phylum Arthropoda; class Insecta; order Diptera; family Culicidae; genus Aedes; species Aedes koreicus. The sequence goes on from JAHHFK020001076.1 coordinate 123,125, forward strand.
TTTTGAGTACATAAAAATTTAAATTTGGTTAAAAAATGACAGAGGAATTGTTGCATAAAATCCAGTTTAACATGACCCGAATGAACCGAACCTAAAAATAAAATTAAACTTCTCCTCGAAACAAGAGAAGTCATGACCCTGTAGCTTGTTATTGTCAAAAGTTATCGCGTTTGGAAGGTTACACGAATACATTAGGAGGTTCAAGACCGTAACCCATGGAGTTCTAGAACGACAGAGAACAATTATTTAACTCAACAGTTTTTTTTACCTTGGATCTCTAAACCTCCAGGAATATGAATCAAATCCATTAACTACCAGCGTATCTCTGGTAAGGCCTTCGGCCCCCCATATTTAATCACATATATTCGTCCTATACCTATTCTATAACTGTATTAACTACGGTGTGAGAGTGTATTTTAACGTAAAATGCCATGGTGATTATTCGCGATTACTCGTCACAGATAAGCTATCGGGCCGTAAAAATTTGAATTCAAGTAACTAATTGTAAAAATTAGAATTTAAGCAACAAAGTTCCCAATTACTCAGACAAGAAATAAAAATAACTTTCGTACATAAAAACCTTGGTTTTGAATTATTTAATATAAACATCAGATAAGTTTTTGTAGATGTAAATGAGATCGATGGGATCAAAAATTTCATGTAAATTGAGTCACTGATCTCGAACAAAGTACACCTGCCAAAATCGAGACGATGTGAATATCTACCGATGGAGTCTGCATAGAGCATCTGCTGTGAACGGTTATGTCGATGCTTTGTTGCGCACGTTGATATCGGCGCGTTATCTATTTTCTCCGTTATCTTTTGTTCGGTGGCGCGAGAGACAGACGGCCTGAAAAAAAAAACAATAAAGCTGCTTCCCGGTGAGGTATGATTGTGTGACGTGTATGGTAGGCCGGTGGTGACGATTATAATTAATTATGGTCCATACTATTGGTTTACAAAACTTGCTGTACCATCATGTCTTATAAATGAACCACTATCACACTTTGTGAGAGGCCCAACAGCATTCTTATGGTTCAAATTGGAAATCACTACTGACATTTAAATATGTTACTATACATGGCGTGAATTTAGCGTATCGTTTACTAAAATGAACCCTGTTACCTCCCGATCCTTTATCCAACATACCAGTGGCTTCTTGTAGTAGTGCAGAGGATTTCTTGGCTTCCAATAAAACGAGTAAGTATCATGTCAATACATTCCTACTCTGTCTTATTAGACCTGCATTCGGACGAAGCCGGTGCCGGTATTGCCTTAGTTTGTTATCACCGGTTTTTACACATTGATGATTATGTTAGATCATCTGTCATCTGTGAGTTCTCTGTGTAATTACAGCGGATAACGGAGTACCAACCTCTGGCGGTCAATCCTATCCATGCTCATGCTTGGTATGGTAACCTACCGACATAAGACAAACTCAAAAATCCTTGTAGGAATTGTTACCTTGAGTGTCGCGTTACTTGCGGGGGAACCTGTAAAAATTTAATACTTATTTAATGTGTAATGTTAAGATAATTTCAACCAAATCCAAAACTGTAAAATCTTCTATCTTTCACCTTTTAAGGAAGCTATTTCGATTCGTGCTAGAAGATATATTGAATCATTTTAACTACACCAAACTGTTGCAATTATATGTCCCATTTAGTCGGCAAACAGCTTTTTCTTCTAGTTGGTAGATTAACCCGAGTGTCTGATTTCCGTCTTTTTTTCATTCGATTTCCTACTTCTGGCAGTCATGAAATCATTCCCACAACGGAGTCCAATCCAAGAGACCAACTGCAAACATTTATATTAGCTTCAATTGATTCCTATCATTCTCCGGCACAGTCGGTCGGTTGGCTTGTAACCACTACTGGTTTGTGCTGTGTCATTTTCCGCATTTTTTGCCCCGTTCTCTCATCCGCCGTGACCATCGGGATAGCGGAAGGAACTCCTCGCTCGGGAATGACTGGTTCGGACAATTGGGCAACATCATCAGGATGCTTATTATGGGATGTCATTCGTTTCCCATCCTACCGTGCCCAGTAAGGGAAGCTGGAAAACGAAACCAGGAAATCACAGTGCAAACTATAACCAGTACAGTTTTACTTGGCATAAAAGGGGAGAAAGCTAAGAACACAGATAATATCATAAAAATTGGGATCATTGAAAGGAAAAATTTATATTGTATTTTTATGTGATGATAGCTCAAGAGGACTGCTGTCTGCTCTTTCCACTGTGTTCTTTTCTTTTTTTTGTTCGACTTTCTTCAGAGAAAGACGGTCATCTTTTTAGTGTGATGCTGGAATGCTGCTTTTATTCGCTGTCATCTTTCATAAATAGAAATATGTTCGATTGGTCCATTATAACGATTTTATCGATATTTTAGCTTCTCTTTTTGGGTCGAGGTTAACTTTAACTATAATGATGCCAGGAATAGAAAATGACAAATGTAGCGCCTAAATGATTGACGATTTCCCTATTCAAACAGTTGTCAACATAAAAGGCTTTTTCAGAGCTTGAAAGGACTTAAATCTTGCTACCCAAGATGACTTAACGAAAGAGTATAATCCACCTTCTGATCATCTCATCAACAAAAATCACCTTCTGAAGTACACGGTAACGTTCCTTTTAAAAAAAATCTCATCAAGTATTCATAGAAATGTGATAAGTTTTCATTTGCGTTTGGCTCCACCTCGGCGTTCCATTCTCAGATCTCGATATTTTTTAATTTAAAAAAAAAGTACGGCATCTTCTGTCAAGTTTCAATCTGGCAACGTAACGCTGCAACATCAAGCTTCTTCGAGGAAATTCATGTCGTAGTACACACGTAATGACTTCCAATATGCCATCTCGATGACGGAGGCTTTTGAAAATTTAATTTTTCATGCACATAAAAGAAATGAGGATTAGCTGCCGTGCTTGGAAATTGACTGTAGCATGACAGTTTGCTATTCTTTTCCCACCGCGTCGCAGTTTAAAGTTCTTCTCTCTTAATCAATAGAAACCCGAACGATGGTGATGAAGGAAACCGTTCTGAATGCTTCGCCATTAGACCGTCAGCGAGCGGTGGCTGATGCCTGTTTTGATAAATAGCAACTGAGATACATTATCGTAACAAGAGGAGCTCTTATTGATTGCTTCCGATTTTCCACGCTCTTTATCGACACGACACTTGAAACGGAAACGACTACTTCAGCAACCGCTGGGCAGGTAGAATGGGAAAAGATTCCTGAAAAATGCTTTCTCCCTCACCTTTATCGCACCATGGGTAGCCGGAAAGCGTAGGTGTCTGGAGAGTGCTTCAATTGAAAACCACCAGAAGACGGACGTGAATAGACGCGATTGACAAACTCAAATGCCACAAGGTTGTTAACGGTTCTGACATTCTTCAGCATCACTTTTCATCGCCAATCTGTCTTCTCGCTTTACCGAGTCGAGTCCTATTATGTCATTTCTCAAGAGCACTTTTCACCCTCAATGCTCCCGACTTGTGTCAGGGGTGATGTACACCACACCGCTGTTGAAGGAATCGTGGTTACCGTTCAACAAATCGTTTACGATGTGTCCTTCTAACGGATCGTTATAAACTCCCATTGTTTCCATTGGATTATTCAAGTAAATGTCTTCCATGAATTTACGTATAGCAGTACAGCTTTTTTTTTCAACTTTAATTTTTGAGATGATGTATGTTAGTATAAGTTTTGTAAATAAGAAACACATATAACATAAGAAACACATATAACATGTATTTTTCACTGGCTTTGCTACACAAGACTGCATTTTGAAAAGGGTTTATGTGTTTTTAGATGTATTTTTTCAAAATATTCATGGCTCACAATCCGCCGGGTGTATTGAAACAACGTCTGACAAGGAAAGGAATTTCAGAGAATCAATAATACATTTTAGAAAAAAATTAGATTGCGAAAAAAATCCTGGAAATATTTCATGAAATTGAAAACAAAACATATTTTCTGAATTGCCCATCCTTCCGAAATACATTTTTTTCCAATGTTTTGTTTTAAAAAATCCTGGAATAATGAGCAAGCTTATAAAAATGGAAATGATTCAATGTGTTTTGAAGATTTCTTATAGATTTTCAAATCTCTTATATCTTCCTATTAAAAGGCGTATTTTAATTGAAGAATATACAAGAGCGAAGAGGGGTTTCCGGGGGGGGGGTCACATTCGTTTTTCTGTGGTGGCCGGGGGTTTAGTTTTTCTTATTATCGAAAATTTTATACAAGATTAGTTAATTTTCAATAAAAAAAATCCTCTCATCATCTTTTACCGTAAATTTAACCGTTTTCAATATAGGGTATTGGAAATCAATTAGAAAAAGTTAGATGTATTGTAATGTGATGTGGTAAGAACCCATCATCAGTGCAAGGATTACCTATGTCTGCAGGACTATTCTCAGCAGGTTGCTCTGAGAAGAATAGCCTACGTGATGGCTTGTTGTAGCAGGGCCAGTCGATCTCGGATCTTCGGAAGGCCGCGGGTTTTCACATGACAAGGGACTGGTGACTGGGTCGCATCCCCTCACTTCGCTATTGTCAAAATGACAACATTGCCCAGGCTACGCCAACCAGCGTCTTCATGTTTCAGCCGGCAGTCTTTTGTGATCATATGACTCGTGGAGGCGTGAGGTAGGAACTTGTGAGGACCAGAGTTCGGTCACACCCTCCTTCGAAGTTGTCAACTCACCATTTGAAGCCCACCGAGTAATTCAGGCTACACCCAAAATAAAATAGCAATATTGCATTGCGATTTCGCATGGTTTTGTTTCATTTTTCGCTATAAATCGTCTCTTAGAGACAAAATGCGACATTGACTGTGGGCAAAAATGCACATCAATTTTATGAAAAATTCAATGCGTGCGTTAGGTGGTGCAATGTGTTAGATAATTATGTTTTTAACCAATTCGAGTGCAACTCGTCGCTCGTAAATACTTGCATGGCTTTGTTTATTTCATGGCATGCTTTGTGGATCAACATGGGCAAAATTGTATTTTTCGTATCATGCAGTTTTCTCAACATATGATTGCATAAATGTTTGTTCAAGCAAATTTTTGGGTAAGAACTTGTGCCACCTTTTGAACTTTTGGGTGTAGATATACAGAAAATAGTCACACGTTATAAACTAACTTTTTACATAGATAAAATAACTAAGGTTCAACAAGAAGACCGTAGATCCCATGTTAGGGACAATTTTGTTTCTATGTTCCCAACTACGGCCTCTTGTATTAAAACTTAATATAAATGTTATTGCTTAAATTTTCAATGGAAATGTATGAGTTTGCGGTTGTATATTTTTCTAATAGATCATATAAACACAAACCGAAGAAACAAAATCTGTGCAGAGTGAATGACAATGTTTTCATTTTCGAATGGCCGAGGAATCATATGTGAAAATTGTTTGCTTTGTGAAACTTAGTGTTGGATAAAGCGAACAAAGGATGGAACGGTCAAAACTTGGTCGACTCAAATATGACGTAGTTCTTTTAATCGTGCATTTACAAAACATGAACACCCCTCATTTTGTAGGTGTATGCGTACGGAATGTTGACTTTATGTTGTTTTTGCCATTTTCTATTCAGCTGCAAAATGGCGTGGAAGCAAGAAGAGCAGCGTATCAAATTTTTGCACGCGCATAAGCAAAATCCAAATTATTCCCACGCCGACTTGGCAAAATCACTTAATATTGTCAAATCAACCGTGACGAATATTTAAAAGTTTAAAAGTTTTCGGAGAACGTCTGACGACTGCCAAGAAGCCGGGATCAGGAGGAAACCGAAACCAGAAAGCCACGCGACCGGAAGAATAGTGGCCGGCATTTTCAAACGCAATCCCAACCTTTCCATCAGAGATACCGGAATCAAATTGGGAAAGTCTCACACAACAGTGCAAAGAGCAAAGAAACCAGCTGGACTGTCAACATATAAGGTTACAGTGCCACCAAATCGAGATGATAAGCAAAACACAACAGCCAAAGGAATAGCACGTAAGTTGTATACGAGTTTGTTGACCAAGTTTGATTGCGTCGTCATAGACGATGAAACATACGCCAAGGCTGATTTTAAGCAGCTCCCAGGTCAAGAGTTGTATATGGCTACCGGAAAAGGAAAGGTTCAAGATAAGTTTAATCAGAAAAAAATGTCAAAGTTCCTGAAAAAATACTTGGTTTGGCAGGTGATTTGCACCTGTGGGCTAAAAAGCGAAAGTTTCGTGACAACTGGCACTGTCAACCAAGATATTTATGTAAAGGAATGCATGCAAAAACGCTTATTGCATTTGTTGAAGAAACTAGTTGTTCCGTGATGGCCAGACCTCGCTTCATGCCACTACGGAAAAATGTCTCAGGAATGGTAAACCGACAATAGTGTGTACCCAAGAAGAAAATCCCTCCAAACTCGCCGGAACTGCTTCCAATTGAAAAATATTGGGCAATCGTTAAGAGAAATCTCAAGAGAACTCAAAAAACAGATGGAAGTGAAAAACAGTTTAAGGCAAATTGGCGTTCAGCATCAAATAAGGTGGATATAACAGCGGTACAAAACTTGAAGGAAGGTGTGAAACGTAAAGCCCGACAGTTCCCATTTGGAAAATCGGAAGCCTAATCAAATAATTTTCCTGTCTTTTGTAGACTTCAAACAGAAAAAAATATTGATCATTTATATAATAAACCAATCAGTATGCACTTAATCATGTTTGACCAATGTTTGACCGTGCCACTCTTTACTGCAATGCCTTGAAGCAGAAAATCATGAAAAATGGTAAGAAGACTGCAATTACTAATAAATCTATCGAATGGGACGAAGTTGCATTCATGAATAGACCCAATTTGGTTCTTATATGTATACTGACATTACATCAATATACATCGAAAGTTTATGGCTTTATAATATGAGTTGTGTGATACTACCAAAAGTCTAATTAAACGTATCTAATCAACTGCACATTATTCTGAGTCGAGGGACACATACCCTATGTGCATTCAATAACGCAGAAAACTACATTTTTCTTCCAAACTGTGTACCTTATTTGGAAAACAATTTGTACTTATGGCAAGTAAGTGATCGTTTCGTGAGAAAAAGCACCATCAATGGGGATATTTATAAAACAGAATGCCCTTAAAAACGTCTATTGTTGGTTTTGAGATCACACAATGCAAACCCGTCGTTACTACGCTAAAAGCAGATGGTCATGAAGAAAACGAATATTTTTTTTGGCTCAGGAAGTACTAGCACACCGGTCCCAAGCTCGGTCCCAAGCTTAATGATGCGCAATTTGACAGTAACTCAAACCAATACACTCTCAAATATTCTGTCAAAATAACATAGCGAATCAAAACAAAAACAAAAATACTGGTACCAAAAGGTACTGAAAAGCGCAAGAGTGCATGGCAAGGTGCAGACTGCAAGGTGTACTTCGGAACTAGGGGTTCTACAACCAATTTCAAATCGCTAGTTGCACATTGATTGTTGCTAAAAGCGTGCTGGAGTAATACATGACTTGTATAGTGGATTTCATCCCAACAAACATAAATCCCTCGAACTGTCTTGAACTCCTCGCAATCAAATCCTATTGGACCTTGGTGAAGCAATAACTTAGAAAAACTAAGGGGGAATCGAAGGACTCAAAGGAAATGCTTAGGATGTGGAGTAAAGTTGATTGTACAGACTTTTATGAAAGATGTTAATCGAAAATATCGAGCATTTTACAGGGTGTCTGCAAATTATCCGAACAGACTTTGTCGGCATACCTCAACATAACCAAGCAGATTAAACTAAGCATAACTACATGGTTTAACATCTTGACCCATTCTCTTTATACGCAGTAAGTTTGGTCAGTTGTGATTTCCAATTCATTCAAAATGAAGCCAAATGAGTTGCGCGCAGGTGTAATTGAACTTCTTCGAAAAGGAAAAACGGTTTCAATGATTGCAAAGACCCTGAATATGACAAAATCTACAATGATTGACGCAATAAAACGATATCAACAGCTTGAAACGCTAGATGACCCCGTAGGGAGAGGAAAAAATCGCACCGTTCGGACTCCACAAATGCGCGTGTTTATCCGGCGACGAATCAAGCGAAACTCTTCGATTTCCATGCAAAAGTTGGCGAAATCACTGAAAATTTCAAAATTTTCCGTTCGAGCCATAGTTCACGACGATTTGAAGCTTCAGTTACATAAACTGGGCAAGAATCACTACTTGAATGATACCATTAAAGCAAACCGGTTGAGAAAAGCTGCTATCGGTCAGTGCTGTTCACCGATGAAAAAGTTTTCACTGCAGCATCACAACCACCAAAATGATGGGCAGTTGCTTCCTGCTGCTTCCAAAAATCGTGGAAGTATTTCAAGGAGTCATCATCCCGCATCTGTCATGGTTTGGGCTGGAATAACTTATTCCGGCAAAACCCCTTTGATCTTCATCGACAAGAGGGTGAAAGTTAATCAAGCAGTATATCAGAAGCTACTTACTGACACAGTAGCTTCTTGGGCATCGCAGCATTTCGGCAAAAATTAATGAATTTTTCAACAAGACTGGGCGCCAGCTCATGATGCAAAAAAGACTGTTAGTCTTTGCGATGAATTTTTCAACAAGACTGGGCGCCAGCTCATGATGCAAAAAAGACTGTTAGTCTTTGCGAACGCATTTTCCCAAGCTTTTTAACGAAAGATGAATGGCCTTCTAACTCACCGGATTTGAATCCGATGGACTGTTCGGTATAGTCAATCTTGGAGTCAAGAAGTGTACTGCACATAACACTATAGAACATCTAAAATCGTCTCTTTTAAAGGTTTGGGAACAAATGTCTGTCGATGAACTCGCGGCCATCGTGGATAACTTCCCGAAACGTTTGAAGGCGTGCATCTCAGCACGAGGCGGCCATTTTTAAATGAACAAATAAAACTTGTAATTTGCAAACATATTGCTATAACAAACAATACATATTGATTTTTAATCCAACAATAAAAGATAGTTTTAACACCATTTTGTTGTTCGGATAATATTCGGACACCCTGAACACAAAACCTTCCTAACTGTGACCCAATGTATGTTAAGTGAACTGAAAACATTTACAAAACTACGATTTAAATTAGCTTTCATTGCCGATTTTATAATCAATCTACAATAATGTCTGGTAGCTCTTGTACCAAAGTAACTTTTTCGGCAAGATGCAACAACAATGAACGATAAGACCAATGTAGTTCTCAACCCTATCCCTTATTTAGTTGGAATTTCCTTTTGACTTTAAGCATTGAAAGCTTTTCCACAAATGTAAGCTATACTGCTTAATACCATCTGTCAAATAATCCAGGATAAAACACATAACTACTAACTCGATCCACAAATAACGGTTCGAAAAGTGGATAATCTTAATCAATTTATAAGTTGTCCAAGTTTCAAGCAATTTGCAACAGGCCATTGGAACTTGCCGACGCATAACGGCCAGATGCCTTGTAATGTGTCTGTCTTCTTTGCGACATTCAAATTTGGAGGCAGATTTGATTAAATGGCAAATGGCACCAATTTTATCGCTGAATAAAAAAAAAACTTGTGCCATCATCAGACAATCAATTTAAGCTATGCAGAACTTTTGTAGCAGTCACCCTGCCAAGGACTGTGCTGTCACCTCAGAAACCAAACATAATTAAATTATTATAACAACAATCTGTCGCCATAAATTTTAAATTTATCGAATTAGTCATAACGAAAGACGAAGAAGAAAAATTACGTGCCACTGTCACGGAATTGAGTCAAGGAAAGATACTGTCAAGAATTCTGAATCATCTTTCCGGAGGCGAATAGGAAAGAAGCGAAGAAAAAAAATGAGTCTGTGAAACTGGTAATCGCTACACTTCGGGTCATATCGATGGGAATGGAGTGGAGATGTTGATAACAGTATCCAAGCTAAATGTCGGAAACAAGGACACACTCCAAGATAGATTCTCGGTTCCAAACGGCAAACGGAGAGAAATAAGGCAGAAAAAAGTTTGAATGACTTTTTATTGAATAAAAATCCCACCTTGCCACGTAGGGGACGGCGACCAAAAGTAGAATAAATAATCCACCACAGTAGTCGTTGATTTGAGGGTGGGTGACAGCTATTGAAAGATTCAGAGCATCCTACTGTATTAAAGGTAGAGAGCTACTCGGTGACATACGCCATCAGGATTACCATCGCATACTTCATCATCATCATCATCATCATCATTACCACCTCTACCACCACTGTCACAAGTGGTACAATTGAATGTATGTCAAAGACAGTAAAGTTTAAATGAGGGGGAGTATCTGTAAAAGCAACAAAAATACACAATTGTGGTACGAATAGTATGTACGTCTTTGATTGTGTGTTAAATTTTACAGCTAGTTATTTGTATGTGCAGCCGTGCATCATGTCCTAAATAGTTGGATTCACGTTCTTTTGGAAGCTTCGTTTACCTCACGTCAAATTCAACTTCTATTGTCATTTAAAGTCCCTCCTTTGGACATATAATAATATTGCAGTTAACAAATATACCCATACAGGATCTTGATTGATCAGTTGATTCTAAATTCTCTACATTATAATTATCTACTCGTTCTAGGCTTTTAATGCTTTTATAGTGGCTGTTTTGATGCTTTCGATAGAGCTACAAATAAACCAGTCAGATTTCCTCCACAATTTTGAAAATCTTTAAAAATATTTAAAATCCTGAACAATCTGAAAAATCTACCAAGACCTTCCAGCCTGATTCTCTAAAGAAGACAAAAGTCCTCGCAGAAATATTCATTTATTTTATTTGTGGTCCTTTTTTGTTTTCCCTTCATTGATATTGTCGACGCATTGTCTGTAATAAATCTGAAGAAATTTCATTGATGAGTGTATTTCAACCAACTGAAAATCATAGGTATATTAGTTATTTAGACGAAAAAAATTATGAAAATGACCCAACATTATTGTAAATTGAAAAAAGATGGTTTACATTCAACACACTTTTAATGAACACCCACAATGATTTTGCTTACCTGTTAAACTTTGTTTAGTGAAATAACATTTACTTAGCCCACAAATGATGTTTCTGAGGTTGTATTATCTGGTAAATTCTAATTTTCTATCAAGCCTAGCCTAAAATTAATATGGATTTGATCTTACTATTGATTTGTTTTCAAAGCATTGTAGAAAACAAAATAATTGATTTTATTTACAAAATGTATGTATCTTTTGTCCACCACATAGTGCGCAAGTTGTGTACAAGGCCACGACTGCATGGTTGATACATACTTACCAATCAGTCAAAAGCCGGGGTGGCCTCTGCTGTACACAGAAGTTGTCTCCATTCTATTTGGCCAGCAGGTAGCTTTCTACTTAATTGATCCACCTTGTTCGTTGCGCGCCTCTTCTTCCTGTGCCCGTCGGATCGTTATTGAGAATCATTTTAACTGGGTTGTTGTCCGATATTATGACATGCTCAGCCAACCCTAGTCGACCGAATTCTGTGGTGTGAATGATGGGCGGTTCTCCCAGCAACTGATGTAATTCGTAGCTCATTCGTCTCATCCATGTTCCGTCTTTCATCTTCACTCCAACCTAGATCGTACGCAACGCCTTCCGTTAATTAATGTCTTGTAGATGGTCAACTTTGTTCGAACTTGACGACCTCCGGAGTCCAAAGTACGCACGATTGCCAGCCATAATGCGCATTTGTATTTTTCTGCAAGTGTAGTTATCGTCGGTCACCAATGAGCCCAGATACATGAAATCGTCTACCGTTTCGATTTCATCACCGTTGATCTGAACTCGTGGTGGAAGGCTAGCATTGTCTTCTCGTGAGCCTCTTTCCCTCATGTTTTATAACGCATCAATCACAAGTTCAATCCTACTAGCTTCAGCCTTAAGTCTGATGTACGTTTTCATCATCGTCTCAAAGTTACGTGCTATGATATCAATGTAGTCGACGAAGCCAAATAGTTGGACATACTTCCTGAAGATCGTGCCACTCGTGTCTCGCTCTTCGAATCACATCCTCCAATGCAATGGCACCAATGCCCTCGCTGTGAAAATCCTTAGAATAGAAGCCGGTGAATGCGATCGACGAGAAACTGCAGTGGTTCGTTTGCGACAGTAAGGGAACAACTCGCCTTGTTGTGGCACCAAATAATTGTTTAGAACCATCAGCTTAGAACAGTCTAACACTTATATAATGCGACACAGAAAAAAAATAACGAATTTCAACAGACGTGTAAAGTTTCCCGTAATTTAATTACACGCCAAAACAAGCCTAAACAACGTAATTGTATGCAATACTTCATACAGCATAAAACATTGTTTGTAATCTTTCATACAACATACCTGATTCCAACGATATTTGGCTAAAATTTACATGGAAGATCCCATTAATTTATGCCAAATCTAACATTCCCTCTATATGCATTAGATAACGCAGATTTTTTTTGTTTCATGATGGCGCGAACACGATAGGTTACGAATTCTATGTTTGTATCACTCACGAAAAGTCGATTGGAGTCTTCAATTTTCACAGTTATAATCAATACCTCTATCTTGGCCTCTATAAACGGACTCTACATTTTGTGCGTTTATAAAGACTGTATTCGTAAAAAAAATAGAAACAAAAATGGTCGCCAAAATTCTGCTGAAGTCTGATTCTCTTCAAAATGTCAGGGAATAAAGAACAATACTATATCTATGTGTCCACACCAATACTTCACTGGACCTCTTCGTTGTATGCAAATGCTTAGACCTTCGCCTTGACACTACTTAATGGGGGTGGCAATGGTGGGGCCAACAGTTTCAACCATCCTTTTTTCAAATTCAGTTCAGTTTCCAACACCTTAAGAGTTTTGTGAATTTTACCTACATGATAGCCCAATATTACTCCATAGGGCGAAGTTCCGGCGAGTTCGAAGTGTTGATAAATAACTTTTCGATGAACTTTTCGATGGGGCTCCCTTCCCTCTTGCCTACCATGCATTGTGGTAGCTAGGTAAGAGTTTATCTGCTCGATCAGATACAGCCTTCCAAACATGCCCTACGCTTAATTTCAAATAGTTCTATACAATTTCACAACCTGCCGTGCTCTTACGGACCTATCAATACTTTCTCTTCACATCTTTGGTTCTAGTCGCAAAATTGCTGTCCACTCCTAGAGTTGCATATTAATCAGAATGATATTTCCAATTTTCAAACATATTATTTACACATGTCAAGTATATCTTTTATACCATAGAAAATCTATAATTTTGAACTTAATCCTAGTTTTCGCTACTCTACTATGTACAATTTGTTTTACTTACTTAGATTTGTGTGTTATGAGTCAGTGTAGGGCCCAGATGTATGGTGCGGCCGATCTACTACTCTCTCTGATCTCACGTCTCAATACGACTCTGGGTTGAGGTAGGGTATATCAACTAATTGTTTATGCGGTGTCCCGTGTTATTTATGCTGTGTGTTATCCTATTCCAAATGAATCTGCTGTGACAAAGCTGTCTCACTAAGATCGTGGTTCTATTAAAAGATAAACGAAACTACGTGGAACATATTAGGGGACGAATCAACTACTGGCACAGATTCAGGCAGGATTTGGCGAGAGTGGTAATAATTACTTGGACCAACACTACACTACACGCTTTATTTCACTGCGGATGCACTTCAGAGATTAAGATTCCCGCCGTTACCTTCCTCTCGACAACGAGAACTACGTCTGGACATGAGTTCCTCACCCTCACATTGATTGACATGACGATAGGAACCTGACTACGATATGGAAGCCACCTGTCATCTCTTCAATTCGCTTTTTTATCCGGGTTTAGGTTTTTTTTTTCATCAGAAGATTTCAATCGACTCAGTAGTTTGGGGAAGGCTAAACCCAATCGTCGTGATTTGGTTGCAGTGTTTGTGAATTGACATCTGCGTAGCGCATACGACTTATTACCAAAGTTCTTAGCCATTACTCGCCAGATTGAAGAAGTCCGAACACCCGATTTCCACTGCCATGAATTGAGGTCCATTAACCTTGCTGAATGCTTTTTAACCATTTTTTTTCTTTCGGGTAGGTGTGTCTGCCAGGTTATGACTTTCCCAAGCCTTTTTTGAATAATAGACTGTTCTTTCTGACACATTTACCGACCGAATTATCCCCTCTACCTGTTTTCCGGCGCACAATAAAACGACTACTGCTGACCGATTGTTTCGTCATCTTTACGTTAACTCTACACTGTTTGTTTACCTCTGACACCTAATAGTACAACTATCCAGTGCTGCCAAATATATCTGAATCATCTTCCGCATGCATTTGAAATTACTATTTGAAATTTGAGCATGAGCATGATTGACCGCCCGAGGTTGCTACTCCGTTATTGCCAGATCAGCTGTTATTACACAGAGAACCAAAAGATGATGCTTGGGACCAGCATACATCCTCAATTTGTAAAAACTGGTGATCCCAAACCAAGGCAATACCGGCGCCGGCCTCGCCCGAATGCAGGTCAAGTAGGGAATGGGTAGGAATATATTGACGTGATACTCGCTTTATTGGAATCCGAGAACACCTCTGCGCTTCCACGAGAAATCACTGGGATGTTGGCGAAAATTGTTGGGTTTGCAGCGGGATCCGTTTTGGTAAACGGTGTGCTGAATTCAACTGACGTAGACTGACAGCGAATAAGATATTTAACTATGTTTCCGATTTATTCTCTGTACAGAAATGCACATTCAAGTTATTCAAACTTTGGCACCGATTTAAACCAACAGTAAAGATGCTGTTGGGGCCACTCACAAGTGTGGGTGGTTTATTTCAATGGAATACAAGAATACGTTAAAAACATCGAGTTTGAGTACCGATTTAAACCAACAGTAAAGATGCTGTTGGGGCCACTCACAAGTGTGGGTGGTTTATTTCAATGGAATACAAGAATACGTTAAAAACATCGAGTTTGAGTACCGATTTAAACCAACAGTAAGGATGCTGTTGGGGCCACTCACAACTGTGGGTGGTTTATTTCAATGGAATACAAGCATAAGTTGAGATATCCAATTTGACGACCGATTTAAACCAACAGCAAGGATTCTGTTGGGGCGACTCACAAGTGTGGATGGTTTATTTCACCAGAATACAAAAAAAAATAAAAACAAGTTGAACCCTCTAAAGAGAGCAATCTATGCTCATACATTTAAAGTAACGATTGAAGGATTTGGTGAAATTAGAGTCCTTCGAAGCCATTCGTGCTTTTTGGCAACTTTATGCTTCTATTGATTTTCAAGCTTATCGTTTTAGCACCACCCGGGGGATACTTGGTCCAATACTCAATGATTTCATTATCTCCAATCCGCTCAACCAATCGCAATGTTTTGTGATATAGTGGGCGGAATATTATAATTTGAGATACTCAATGCAGACGTCTTCCAAATTTGGCAGATCGACAGGCAATCGGTGGATAACCACCTGGTACCTCATAGCAATATGCTTAGAGGCGGACCGGAAGTTTCGATAAGCTACCTCCCCCTTGAAATTACTATTTGAAATATAATGTTAAAATTCATCACGTAAAGGGCGATACGGTCAAAATTTGGTCAATATCAACTTGACGTATTTCTTTCAATTTTGCATTTAAAAAACCTGAACACCCCTCATTTTGAAGGTGTGTGTGTGTAGAATGTTGCTCCTATTTTGATTTTGGAATTCACTCTTCAGTTGGCAAAATGCCGTCCAAGCAAGAAGAGCAGCGTATCAAAATTTCGAAAATCCGAGCTACTCGCACGCAAAGTTGGCAAAATCGCTAAAAGTTGCCAAATCAACCGTTACAAATGTAATTAAAGTGTTTGGGGAACGTTTTTCGACAGCCAAGAAGTCTGGATCGGGGGGAAATCGAAAACCGGAAGCCGCTGAGACGACAAAGAGAGTTGCCGGTAGTTTCAAGCGAAACCCTAACCTATCTCTCCGGGGTGCCGAAAATAAGGTGGGTGTATCGTCTACAACCGTGCATCGAAAAAAAAAAAGAGCACTATCGACTTACAAGAAGGTAGTGACTCCAAATCGCGATGATAAACAAAATACGACGGCCAAAGCGCGATCCCGGAGGCTGTACACGACGATGCTGACGAAGTTTGACTGCGTGGTAATGGACGACGAAACCTACGTCAAAGCCGACTACAAGCAGCTTCCGGGACAGGAGTTTTATACGGCAAAAGGAAGGGGAAAGGTAGCAGATATTTTCAAGCACACGAAACTGTCAAAGTTCGCAAAGAAATATCTGGTTTGGCAAGCCATCTGTACCTGTGGCTTGAAAAGCAGCATTTTCATAGCTTCCGGGACTGTCAACCAAGAAATTTACGTGAAAGAGTGTTTGAATAAACGTCTGCTGCCTTTCCTGAAGAAACACGGTTGTTCCGTACTGTTTTGGCCGGATTTGGCATCTTGCTATTACGGTAAAAAGGCCATGGAGTGGTACGCCGCCAACAACGTGCAGGTGGTTCCCAAGTACAAGAACCCTCCCAACACGCCAGAGCTCCGCCCAATTGAGAAATACTGGGCTATTGTCAAGCGGAACCTAAAGAAGACCAAAAAAACTGCTAAGGATGAGCAGCAGTTCAAGGCAAACTGGCTTTCTGCGGCGAAGAAGGTGGACAAGGTGGCTGTACAAAATCTGATGGCAGGGGTCAAGCGTAAGGCCCGGCAATTCGGATTTGGAAAAGCGGAAGTCTAACTGAATATTTTTCCTGAATTTTATACTAATTGAACTTGAAAAAGAAATTTAATTTGATTTTTTAAATAAACGATTTCACCGATTTACACGCGTTTTCCCTTGACCAAATTTTGACCGTATCACCCTTTACTCTGTATAAACGATACACAAGTTTACAGTGTTTTTAAATTCGACTCATAACCATTTCAAATGTAAAATCGCATGCTGATTCCAAAAATGAGGTCCAAATTTTTGAAGTAAAACCGTTTTCGAGATATACTCAAATTTTGGGTTTTTTTAAATAAGCATATTTACAGAAATTATAGGTTGCTTTAGGGCACCTATTTTCAATCATTTAGAAATTTTTTCCCGTCGTTTGCATCCACCAACTCTACAGGAAGGGCAACCAAAAAATGTCCAAAAATATAATAACGGAATTTTCCAATTATAGGACGACACAACAACAAAAATATTAGAAAACTTTTTTTTTATTCATTATCATCGAAATGTTTAGCCTCAGGCTGGTTCATCTCCCATTGTAGTCACTTAAACACCTTTTGGGTATTTTTTGTGACTTGTCCGGAGGTTAGATTTGAACTCGTGACTTTGGCGTGAGAAGTGTGGATGTTAACCACTTCTTAGAAAACACACTACCAAAATTTGGTGCGCGTAAAGTGTTTTCTAAGAAGAGGTAAATTAATTTAGTAACGAATGTATATACATTTAACAGACCTTAACCGGATCGCAATTTTAACTGTCAGGTCCACTTATTATTATACTCATAAAATAACTAATTGTTAGATACTACTACCTTTCATCTTGTATTTGCTCAGTTAACAACTACACAATAGATGACATTATATTAATATGAGCATTGCACGCTTTTATTTTCCGTATCTTGAAAAATAGCATTGCTCCCATCGAGCAATGTACTAACTACGTATGGGGCTATGGTGGGAGGGTTTGTCTAGTATTTTCTTACGTATCATACAACATTTCTCATATATATGTAGGTAAACAATCAGAGAAAAACTTCTCACGTAATAAGTGTATCGCCCCCATGTGCTTTATGAAGATTTGATTATGAAATTTGATAGCCTTAGGCTATATAATTAGGCTTTACTTACCATCATTTTTACCATACCTAGATCTAAGCTATTCAGAAACGCCAAATCAGGCGTAGGTTATTTTCGGCTATTTTTTTCAGTGAAAATGTTTAATTTTTATATATTTTTCTCATTTTCAGGGTTCACCTTCGTGAATTACTGGAATTATGGCAACTAAACGATGTATGCTCCAATCTTCTTCTAATCAAAAGATGACAACAAACCACTTCAACTGTGGAGTACCTCTGGTGCACCGAAAAATATGCTCATTTGTGATTGATGTACCGAAATACATTGATTCCAGCATCATATAAACGGATACTTACAATGCAGGACGATATCACGACACGTACCATAGTTCAAATCTATGTCTCATCTACTCGTTACATGATCAATACTAAAACGATCCAAACCAACTGTTATGTAGAAGGGCAATATTTTTGGTCGGCACACGTAGAAGGAACAATGCATGCAAACGTTATTTCATAGCAAAATAAAACATCTGACAGCAAAATTTTACAGTAAGGGCTCATCAATAAGACAAGTTATCAAATAAAACGCTGTTTTTTAAGTTTAGATAGAACCAAGCAGGTTTGTTTATTAAGTAAAACTTTAAAAATGATTATTTCTTATAATAGTTTCGTTTAACGAGCAAGCTTAACAAGCATGTTTATTCAGTTTGTTGACATTTTTTGTTAGGAGAAAATCCATAGAATAAACAAAGTTTAGTAGCTATTGGCGGGAGAGAAGAAGGTAGTGATATTAAGGCATACTCTAGGTAAAAAATTGGTGCTTATCATTTCCTACACACCCTGTCGGCGAAACGTTAAACAGACGCAACAGGTGGTAGATTAAATTAGGCACGGCCTTCTCTTTCCACACAGTAGGCGGTGAAAGCGTATGCTGGCAGTAGTGAGCACACAAACCAAATTTTCTCTGCCTTTTGTCTGGATGAAACGCGCATGCCAGCACTGAAAGCTTTTCGCTCATTTCAGAATGCCATCTGTAGTCTGCGTGTGCTTTGCCTTTGTTTGTTTACACACATGATGAAACCGACTCAAAATTGAATAGAAGTATATTCTTATACACATTTCGATTTTTAAGGAAAAGCTTTTTGAAGACAAGGATAAGTGATGAAAATCTTATTTAGTCTAGCAGAATACTAAAAAACTGAGTAGAATTTTCTCTGATTCCTTCTTAAGCGAGGAGTGTTTCCTTGAAAATCATATTATTTTATGAGGAAAACAACTTTCACAATATTGAGTCGATTTCTAATCAAATTAGAGTCGGTCTCAAAATTTTCGCGGGGAAAAGCCCAAAACATGAATAAGGTTAAAAATCTAAATTATACAATTAGTTTTGAGGGTTCTGCTTTACGTTCTAGGATAACCAGTGCCATTTAAAGAATCTTGTATGAATTTCACCGTATGCTATAATCCTCCTTGAAACAGTAGTAGAGACCGATTAAGTAGGTCACTTATGCAAGTCAAACGAATCGGCAAGAGAGTGCAGTAATTTTTAATTTTTATTTTTTGGAAAAAAGTATGTTTCTTTAACAAATTGTAAATATAGTTACCAAATGTAAAACTCGATAAGCAAATGTCAGCTTTCCCTCCCTAAAGTAGGTGATAGTTGATCAATCATTGTTATAGAAGATCGTTTTTTGAAAGCGTCACTAGAGGGTTCTTCGATTTTGTAAGAATGAAATTACTAGGTTAAACCTTTAAGGCGATAATGTAGGTTTAATGACACTTTGTACATATAAGGGAAGTAATGTAAACTGAAGGTAACATTTAGGCATAAGCGAATACTTCTAATCATTAAAAAAATAAGAGTAAAATGTAAATTCACAGTAGAAACTTGCTATCTTGGAATAAAATAATTATGGAAAATAAGCGAATGACAACTGATTGAAGAAAGCAGTGAAAACTAGAGCAAACACACACAAATACCTTAATCAATACCGTCGAAATTAGTAGAACAAATTGATCTTCAATGACCAATGAATATCGTGAAAATGAATGTGTTCGTTAAATTAATTTTAATTCCATTTTCAATTACATTTGAATTCCTTTTCCGGGGTCTGTTTTGTGGTAAAAGGAATCCAATAGTAGCAAAACGAGAAAGAAATGAAAAGCAAACTGTTATAAAGCATTGGAAACTTTGGAAACGATTATGCCGAACGAGTGTGAACGAGTGCAGACGTCGATGGTAATAAGTGGAAAAATTGTTGCTTCGTACAAATTAATTTATATTACTGAAAACCGACAATGTGAAAATGCGCATAATATTAGTTTTGGGTTGTTGAATAAAATTGGATCAATAGGTATAGCTTTTGATGATTTCCGAAAAATCTTCTGATCGTTTGATTTCTTGCCTTGCACGCAGCGCTCCATGTCTTCTTGTGCCGACCGGATTGGAGACGAACACCATAACCCTGCAATATGGTCCGGTATTTTTGCAACATGCCCTGCCCAACGTATCCTTCCTGTTTTCGCACTTTCTGGATGCTGGGTTCGCCGTAGAGTTGGGCAAGGTGGTTCATCCTTTGCCGCCACATATCGTTCTTCTGCAAACCGCCAGCGGGGTGCGGGGTGAATCCGAGGTAGACAAGATCTTCCGTCTATCAAAACGCTGCTTCCTAGGCGGGGCCCTGTCACGTTATGTTCCTCCTACTAGCATGTTCTTTGTTTCCGACACATTAACCACCAGTCCGACTTTTGATGCTTTGCGTTTCAGGCGGGTGTACAGTTTCGCCACCGTTCCAAATTTCTACCGACAACATTAATATCAACTGTGAAACAAACCAATTGACTGTAGTGTTTGAAAATTGTAGCTCGGCTGTTCAGCCCGGTTCTTCGCATGACAGCTTCCAGCGCAATGTTGAAGCCCAGGCAAGAATGTCTAACACCTTCTCAAAGTCCTTGATGTGATTCAAACGAGCTAGAATGTTCTCCCGAAATCTGCACGTAGTTTTGCCACAGAACATCGTAGCTTTTATAAGTCTTGTGAGCTTCCTGGGGCGAGCTGGCAGCGGAAGAAAAGCGAAGACGACCAACCCCGTGAACGTAAAGACCGTGAACCATTCGATTCGGGCGAAGGTGGTGAAGAAAGTCAATTATTCCGTACGTCTAGCAGATAATGCAGCGGACTGGTCTTAACGTCGTCAAGGTAAGTAAGGCGCCTAACCGAACCAATAAACAGAAAATACGGTGGCCAAATCCCGCGCCAGGAAGCTATCTCGTGGTGAGTGGTTGGCCGAGAAGCCGAAATATATCCTAAAGGACGACGAGACGTACATTAAAGCGGACGCCAAGCAGATTTCCGGCCTAGAGTTTTTGGTCGACAAGTCCCCCCAGGATGTTCCGGAAGAAAAAGGTCGACAAATTTGCCATGTGGGTGTGGCAAATTCAGCAAGCCGTACATAACAACTGGAACCACCAACGGCCAAATATATAAAGAAAAATGCCTCCAGAAGCGCCTGCTGCCCTTCCTGTGGTCCCACGAAGGTGACACTCTGTTTTGGCCGGACCTGGCATCATGCCATTACGCTAAACCGGTGATGGAGTGGTACGAAGCCAACTATGTTGTTTTTATGCCGAAGTAGGAAAATTCATCAAACTCGCCAGACCTTCGGCCAATAGAAAAATTCTGGGCGATTATGAAAGGCAAGTTCAGCAAACCAGGGAAGTTCTTCAAAAACAACCAGGATTTGGAAAAGAGTGGAATAAAGTATGTAAGAAAGATGGCGCAAATTTTGCACAAGATTTGATGGGTAGCGATAAGTCCAAGGTGTGGGCATTTAGCCGACCAGAGGAGGTTGAATAAACAGGGGTAATATGTTTTTATTTATTCCCTGAGAGTTTCAAAAATATCTGACTTAAAATGAATTTTTGGTGATCATTTTTGTCTGTTGTATTTTTTCACGTACAATCCTTAGAATTTTAAGCAACATTCATACTGCTTTAGTGGTATTATCGGGCTATAGCTGAATGCTTATGTTTACTTTGGTAGTTTTGGGTAGGTTTTCAGTGGCCCGAAATTTCATCATTAGACAGGGACAGCGGCACCTACTCGATTAACTCTTGCTTTGTCTCCCATACCACAGCCGGGCAGAATGTGGTCCGTGGGCAAAGCACTGTCTGAACCACTAGCTGAGAGCTAGTAATGAACTCTGTGATCATTTCGGTTCGTCTCGCATGCTATATACTAGCGTTGATAGCAGAGCCCATAAAGAAGAGAAAAACCAAAATGCAGTACAAAGCAAGATTCGAAAGAGGGGACGGGATGTAGTTTTAAAATCAGACACCGGCAACTATGCCAAATAATTTGTGCAGTTGAGGGGAGTAGCTATTGCTGTTTTAAACATGTAACGGAACTTGATGAAATAAAATGAAGAAGACAATTTAAACCATTTGTTACCCGTTTTTGAGGACCAAAGAGAGGGAAACTATATTTTCAACCTGTTCATATGCATATGTATGAGAGAAAAAATAGGTAATTTTTAAGTAGAAAATTGAACTGCTTATACTAATAGTACCTAATTGAATTGAATTTTGATGTAAACAAACTGTAAGTTTTTCTAATCAAACGGAATATGAATGAAGTCATTTTGTTCAGTCGAACGAGAGTTATTGGCATTCAAAAACCTTCCACTTTAGCGTAACGCTATCATTTTTCAAAATTTGGAATGACACCCGGTATAAAAAAAGAAAGGTAGATCAAAAGAAAATGGATTGCCAAAGATTTTACAAAGCTCTAACACTGACCCGTAACGCTAGTAGATCACCTTTTCGTGGTGCGTTACGGGGTACCAGATCTACCACCGAACCCTAGTTCGAATTAATTCCAGCTAGGGAACGTATTTGTTTTTTTTTTTTGTAGTCAAAGGAACATATATTAGTCCTTATTACATTTTATGTCTTGTGAAAAGCGACAATACTCGGATTGACCCCACCGAGGATGAGCTTGGAGTAAGGAAAACATGGTTAGTCTTCATTTATGTTAATTCTCATTTTCTATTTGATGTTCTATAGTTTGAATTGGTTAAGAATAGGGTTCTGATGCATGGTCAGTATCGGAGTTATTGTTTGTTTTCTTTACAATGAATCCGATTTTGACTGATAAAGGGGCGCGCCTTTGAAGAGTGCCCTCACTCCTCAAAGGGTTTAAATAGCGGAAACTTTCACTAGAAGTAGATTCATTGCCAACAAAACAAACAATGACACTGTAACAACACCGAATACTTTATCATTTCTCAATAGTGATGAAGTAACTCGACATGCACAAAACAAAGGATACGCGATATACTACAATAGATCAATTTTCTGGTCGCAGTGGTTTATGTCCCGAACAGAGGGAAAAAAAGCTCTAACACTAAGCTTTATCCTGCCTAATGCATCGATTGTAGAAAACAAAAGCGCATGTCCATGGCTACGTCTCGAGGCTTTAAGCTTTAAGATAACAGTGGTCATCATTTATCAATGGCGCGTTATCATCATCATCATCATGGATCATGTAACTCGTGTAATCATCATGTTGGAAACATGAAAGCATTTTCGTTAAAAGTATTTTGATTTTCATTTAAATCCGTCGATCCGACGTCACCTGAAAAAGTTATGATTCAACGGCAGCATATTTTATCAAAAAAACGGCAAAGTACAGTACCCTCCAACATGCGCGGAGTCCCTTTGATGGTGGTCTGAAATGATATATGGGCATTGACCTTTATTGTTTCATCAGATAATATCTCGTGATCCTTCGTATATAGAAATTTAGTTCCTTCAGCAAGGTTGTTCAGTAAATCAAGGCATTCAGGATGGTAAACTTTAAAATTCAGAATGATCTCACTACGTGGCGCTAGTTTATTTATTGCGTGAAAAAATCAATCGTAGACTACATTAATGTTCTTATATCCTATAATTACTTGATGTATTGAAATATATTTTTCAGTTTTGTATACATACTTAGGTCAATCATTTCACTATGTTGATTTTAAGCATTCATGATCTAGTTTAATGGTCAGAATTTAGTATAATTTGTACGATAATGATCTAAAGTGAAAAAATTTCGATTACGTAGTTGTTTTGTAGGAACATAAAAGTTTAATTTCGACAATAATTCAGTTGAATCTATGCGTTGCGAAACGATGTCGTTGTATAATACTACAAACGCGAATGAAATAAGAACACCGAATTTCTTGAGATGTGCTTCACAAAACTCATTATATTTTAAAGGAATAAATGTTTTCAATTCGATGCCAAGACACATTAAACGTGCGCCAACACTTTCAGAATTTAAAAGACTATGTATTTCACATGTTAAAACTGTATGCTAAACAGTAAGCATTTTTTTTTTATCATTTATGAAGATTGTAACTGACGATGTTTTACTGTTACCTATAAAACCGATTATTTTGTATGGAAAATTTCTTGTACGGTTATGTTGCATTTTTTTTTTGTTTTTTTTTTATTTAAATGAAGATTGTATTTTGACGAAGTTCCTTACAAACGGATTACAATGAGTTGGATATTTTCTTTTTTCATACTTTTTTTTCTCACTTTTATCAACACTACAAACTATTTTGTTCGTCACGGTGATGATGATGGAAATTTGTTTCATGTTGTTGAAGTTAAAAAAAATTAAATAAAGAAAGTAGTCTGCAAAAGTTTGAGCCTCGCGCGCGGTATACAGGTATAAAGGACTTCTTTTTGAATTTATGAAAACAAAATTGGCCTCTTATGCTTGAGAAGATACCATGAAATAGTAGTGGGTTGTCTGGCTGATTGTCGGGGAATTCCTTGCCAATTATGTAGTGGTTGAGAGTAAAAGTTTGACTAGGGCCGGTCCAGGATTTTTTCGGTTTGGACATTTTCTCGATTTCCCTGGTTGAGGATATCATTGGTCAGTTCAAAACTAAGCTGGCGGCTTAGTCGGATATTGGCTTGTCTCTTGATAATGCCCTTATACGGGATTCTGTTATTAGAATTGTAAAAGGATTTCCGGATCGCTGGGAATACTTGCGAACATTTGTTGTTGACATTAATAGCTTTTCACAATTATATCGCTGTAAAGCAAATGAACAGTTTTTGAAGAAGTTTACATCTGTAGATGAAATCAGTTCGTTTTTTTTTGCATAACTGGCTTTTAATTAAATTATCTAATGGATAAATCGTCTAGCTCAAACCTTTGGAGGGGTAAGTGGCGGGACCATCATCATCATATGACATGATTTAATTTTCCGTTTTCGTGTTGTACGCAGAAATAGTAAGTGCGCTATTATGTATTATATATGTATCTAAATTAGCTTGATTACTGTATTTTCTATGCGTTTTATGAGCCTTTTGTTTCCGATCTTTTAGATTGATGATTTGTTCCTTGAACCAGACTGGTTTTTTGGAGATATAATTACGTCGCCTTCTCGTGCGTGGAACATCCTCCTGAATGATCTCTAGCAAGATTTTATAAAAAACCTCCACTGCGTATTCAACATTTTCTACATTCTTCAGAACTGATTGCCAATTTACATAATTCAATTTTTGTCTAATATTGTCATAGTTAGCCTTGTTAAAGTACAAGGTATTCTCGTAACAGCAATCGTTGGAATTAACGTTAAAGGGTGATACGGTCAAAATTTGGTCAAGGGAAAACGCGTGTAACTCGGTGAAATCGTTTATTTAAAAAATCAAATTAAATTTCTTTTTCAAGTTCAATTAGTATAAAATTCAGGAAAAATATTCAGTTAGGCTTCCGCTTTTCCAAATCCGAGTTGCCGGGCCTTACGCTTGACCCCTGCCATCAGATTTTGTACAGCCACCTTGTCCACCTTCTTCGCCGCAGAAAGCCAGTTTGCCTTGAACTGCTGCTCATCCTTAGCAGTTTTTTTGGTCTTCTTTAGGTTCCGCTTGACAATAGCCCAGTATTTCTCAATTGGGCGGAGCTCTGGCGTGTTGGGAGGGTTCTTGTCCTTGGGAACCACCTGCACGTTGTTGGCGGCGTACCACTCCATGGCCTTTTTACCGTAATGGCAAGATGCCAAATCAGTACGGAACAACCGTGTTTCTTCAGGAAAGGCAGCAGACGTTTATTCAAACACTCTTTCACGTAAATTTCTTGGTTGACAGTCCCGGAAGCTATGAAAATGCTGCTTTTCAAGCCACAGGTACAGATGGCTTGCCAAACCAGATATTTCTTTGCGAACTTTGACAGTTTCGTGTGCTTGAAAATATCTGCTACCTTTCCCTTTCCTTTTGCCGTATAAAACTCCTGTCCCGGAAGCTGCTTGTAGTCGGCTTTGACGTAGGTTTCGTCGTCCATTACCACGCAGTCAAACTTCGTCAGCATCGTCGTGTACAGCCTCCGGGATCGCGCTTTGGCCGTCGTATTTTGTTTATCATCGCGATTTGGAGTCACTACCTTCTTGTAAGTCGATAGTCCGGCTCGTTTTTTGGCTCGATGCACGGTTGTAGACGATACACCCAGCTTATTTGCGGCATCTCGGAGAGATAGGTTAGGGTTTCGCTTGAAACTACCGGCAACTCTCTTTGTCGTCTCAGCGGCTTCCGGTTTTCGATTTCCCCCCGATCCAGACTTCCTGGCTGTTGACAAACGTTCCCCAAACACTTTAATTACATTTGTAACGGTTGATTTGGCAACTTTTAGCGATTTTGCCAACTTTGCGTGCGAGTAGCTCGGATTTTCGCGATGCGCGAGCAAAATTTTGATACGCTGCTCTTCTTGCTTGGACGGCATTTTGACAACTGAAAAGTGAATTCCAAAATAAAAATAGGAGCAACATTCTACACACACACACCTTCAAAATGAGGGGTGTTCAGGTTTTTTAAATGCAAAATTGAAAGAAATACGTCAAGTTGATATTGACCAAATTTTGACCGTATCGCCCTTTAGTAAAGAATGCGTTGCTAAAAAATTGTGGATTTTGTTTATTTTAGAACTTACGTCAACAATGTAATGATGGGCTGCATGATATAGCGATGTAGAGCAAGCAAATACATGAAAATGTCAAAAGATTATAAATCTCTCAAATAATTAATAGCTATTTCATTTGACGTTTGTTCAAAATATAATCTGTGTCAAAGCTGTTGCTGAGAAAATTTCCAATAAGCATAACTATAGAACTATTCATCAAAACAGTCAGTCAGACAGTAGACAGTGAACGAAAAGTTTGCTTTCTCCATAGTCAATTCCCTGTTAATATTTTATGACATATGCTCTGTCAGTTTCTAATTAATTTTAGCATTAGCATTAGCATTAGCATTGACGTTTGTTTACCTCGTGGATGGACCTACGATGAGCAATAATTCGTTGATGACATTGCATGTCACCATGAAACGGAACCAGTTACTGATTCGTTTCTTCACGCAATAATCTCCACGATGACACTCCTCGATCGCTCACCTGGCCACGTCCATGCAACCGTTGGAGATAGGGAGAATTTGGTATCTACCTTAAGAAGACACGAGGAACCCACGCAGTCTTCAGAATATATCATAGGAAAAGGGAAATGAATAGTCGGAGAGAACAGTTATACAGAATGCTCTGTTTGGTGTATAGAACAAAAATTAAAAATGGTCGTTGCGAGCATCTAGTCTAAGAAGGTTTAGTGATGCTCCATTTATCTTCAAACGGTTGGGACTCAAGCATTAACTTTAGGCCTAGCCCCATATGACATATGGTTATAGCGCCATTATTTGCTCTCTGAAAAGAGAAAAATGCCTGAAAATATAAGAACGTATGGTGAAAGAAAACGTATCGGATTTCTGCACTGTCAGTTTCTTATCAATTGTGCTCAAATTTCAAGGCTCTGGAATTGTATCAATATAGTGCGCACGCTATTCGGGACGAATTTTCGGGATTCGTCAAGTTTTTACAAGATTACCGTGAACCTTAATATGTCCACACCATTTATTCGTCGATTTTAAATCAGCCGTCGACACAATCGATCGTTTATAATAGAATAATTGTTAATATGGCTGATACATCAATACTCTATGCCCGATGATTCGAATTATCATCCTATGCGATAATGAAAAGCAAACACAGTCATCTCATGCTTGGTCTTACTTTGTAGCTGTGCCTTTAATGACTTTAATGAGGAAGGAAAGATATAAAAAATACATGAAAGGATGATTGTAGCTTTTTGAAAAATGCAATTATAACAACCCTTCCACAAGAATTTTAACATTTAGCATGATTGATTTATATATTATGTTGCCAACGTAGTCTAATTGTGTAGTACTGCTTCTCTATTATTTACACATAAATCACACTCTCATCAACATGCCTTGTACTACAAAATAAGCCTAGAGCTGTATGGCACATCTCCAGTATAATCGAAAAATGGAAAAGCCATGTAAATTGGCGAAAAGATTAATACTTTTATCTCCTCAGCAGTTGATATCCTTCGGCAACATGTGTTTCGCTGTGTTCGCTGCGCTTTTCCTGTGCTGCTATCATTGCCAGTGGTGAATCAGGCAAGACGGGTGAGAGAAGAAAATGACAACGGTGCGACAGTGTTACATCATCATCGCCGCATCAAAGAAAAAGAGAAACATGGAAAATGCAACGAATAAATGCTTCTTCATATTCATACAAACTCCAATGGGAATCTGAGACGGTGTCTCGAATAGAAAGGCTGATTACCTTTTTGGTGCTACCATTCAATGACAAAAAATGATTTTAGTATTTTTCTCGTGTTTCCTGTTCTCGAATGTAGAGTAAAAGATACCAAAAGAAAAACCTCCAATGAATGATGATGTTGATGCTGCTTTGCATTTCAAACCATGCCTAAATGGAGTATCTGAGCAGCTTTTCCCGCAGACAGTTGTTCCTGCCTCGCTGACACTCATTCTCACCCACCGCTCCTCATATTGTAAGGACGGCGGTAGGTCCCTTGTCAAGAAATTCTCAGTTTACAAATTGCTCTCACAAAACTGTTGATGGTGACCCAACTGGTCTCTCAATGGAGGAAAAGATTCACGCAGATATACATGTGCCTTTAAAAGCTGTGGCATGGTGCAAATAAAATTCCACCCAAATTGAATAGTGAACCCAAGAGCATCATATTGAGTCAGAGAATATCCTAGTAAGGAGTCATTAAGAGAATCTCTTTTAACTAGCAGAAGAATACTGTGGGCTGAAAAACAAAAGTTCCAATTTGTTGCAAACCACAAATCATCGAACATTCAACAAGCTCATGGACATATATTAACATCTGTTAGAATAAATGATGCTATGGTCCATGCATACATTAAAGTTTTTAGTTTTCTATTAAATAGTAGTTTGCGTGACTGGTAATAGAAGTCATCGTAGGAAGTTGGACAAGTTTCTAATTTGAAGAGCATTAAATTATCGAGTGACATTCATAGACTTTGTAAAGGGTGAAACGATAAAAAATTGGTGATGAGATATGATAACGTTTGCATTAAAAAAATTGACTTTTTTCGGATGATGATAAAAAAAAGCTAAGACAAATAATTACTTTTGATAAATTTCCCATGGAAGGTAATTATTTAAGCTCACTTACAAAAAAATCTACGCCCTTGCGAGCGGCCTTCCGGCAGTTAACCGGAACATTGAGTGTTTGGGTTCTTTCTTCGTTTTATTTATCAATTCCTCCTCAGTTTTCGCGACAAAACTGTTGGAGTAGATCTTACGCTTCAGGTTGGCCCAGAAATTCTCGATGGGATGCAGCTCGGGGACGTTGGGTGGTTTCGACGACTTGGGTACCAAATCGATATTCAGCCGCTCCATCTCCTCCAACGATCGCTTTGAGTAGTGGGCTGACGCCAGATCCGGCCAGAACACCGCGTCTTTGCCCTTATGGTATTTCTTGATGAACGACGCAACTTCCGGCATGCATTTCGTACTATAAATTTCTCCGTTCACGGCCAGTCCGGAGCGAAAGAAGAGCGGCTTTGGCATCCTCTTCTCGCTGATTGTCAGCCACAGCAGCACCTTCTTGGGGAACTTGGTGTGTGAAATGAACTTAAAATACGTAAAATACGTAGTGCCCTGCCAGTCGTCGCCATCCAGGGTGAGATTGGTCTCGGCGTCCACCACCACCGCCACGTCGCGATTCGCCGGGAAAATCGAGTTCACCATCTTATTCAGCCGCAGCCGCTGCTTCATTGCCTGCAGCTCCGAAACCAGTGGACGCGACTTCTGCTTTCTGACATGTATGTTAATGTTTGTCAGGCACTATTTCACTGTTTGGCCGGTTGAATCGACCTCCCGGCCAAGCGCACGCAGCGATGTAGCCCATTTTCCCTCGGTCTTCCTCTTGTCGCTCAGGGTCGTCGGCCGTCCGGAAACGGGCTTTTTTTCGATGCTCTGATTTTAGTCTAATAGTGCCAAGATGTTGTGGATGCCGGAACGGCCGTATCCGGCGTCCACAAAGTGCCGCATGATGTCCGTTTTCGACGCGGCGGTGTGCCGTTCTTTGAACGCGCACACTTCTGAACGGAGTTGCTTCACTGTTTTTGCCATCACGGTTAGAGTTCGATGGATTGATAGACAACATCAATTATACATATCTAACATGAAGATGAGCAGAAGAGTCGCTATTCATAAACTGTTAGCAATGGGGAGTTGGCATTCCTACCCTCCCCCATCCAGTCTGCTTCAATCGGGTGCCCCGATGGCCCCTCCCATTTCCCAGTATTAGCATGAAATATTCAAATAATTATTTATATATTTATACAAGAAATACTACAAGCATACGTATCTATTATATATGATTTTCAATTTCGAAAGAAATGTTGCATACAGCTTCCTGTACAGACAACAAGTAGCACCGAGAACATAAATATAAAAGTTATAGTTTCCATGCGGCTTGCTGTACATAGATCTATAAAAGTGCAATTTGACTAGTTTAGTCATGTAGGTGTAAGTTTCAAGCCATTTGAAGCTAGATATACTTATTTCTCCAATTAGTTTGTCATATATGTGTTTGATGTTTTTTTTACTAAGGACACGTTTGCTTACATCTGATATCTGGCTTGCATTCTATGTTGTATAAAGGTAACAACACAAGTCTTCTATATTTCATGAAACAAACCTGTTCAAGGAATGTCAAATGCCAACAAAACTAGTCAGGTACGTTTTGGCCGTGTCGTATTGGACGTCGAATGGCCGTTTTTGTACTTTGCAACAAGATTTATAATTGTCAAATAGAAGGTGTGACCCAGTTAGAATTGGAACATAGACTATTGCGCATATTTCGGATATACATTAACAAAATAGTATGGTGGTTTAATTAAAATGTTCGAATTTATGTGAACTTTAGAGAGAAAATACAAAAAAAAAATCATCTCGATTTCGAAGAAATGTGCGGACTTTTCCAGAAATACGTTTCATTAGCCGGCGCACATTTTTTTCATCCATCGTCTTGGCAATCTTATTCCAGTTGGTTCTCAATTCATTGACGTTTTTGACGACACCGCCATTCACCTTCAGTTTCCTCTTCATAATAGCCCAAAATCTCTCTATTGGTCTGAGCTGGGGACAGTTTGGTGGGTTGAGTTCTTTCGGTATAAGCTGAATCTCGTTGGTTTCATACCACTGTAGCACTGTTTTACTGTAATGACAGCTTGCAAAAACATGCTAAAACATGACAGGTTCATTGTGGGATCTGATGAATGGCTTCATTCGCTTTTGGAGACATTCCGTTCTGTACAGCTCTGAATTAAATGTCTTATCAGTGATGAAAACCTTGGTTTTCCTACCGCAGCTACAGATGCCTTGCCAAATCATGTATTTACGTGCAAATTTATCTTCAAACACAAACTTGAATTTGGCAGGAACATCTCCCCGAGCCGTAGCCAAGTAAATGTTTTGTCCCGGTAGCTGTTTGAAATCGGCCTTTACTTAGGTTTCATCATCCATGAAGAGCCTGCGCACAATTATGTTTCTTCTTTCTTCTTCCATTTTGTAATTCTCTGAAACACGTTCGAACTGCACCGCGAAAAAAAAACTTCTGATGTTGTTATTTTTATAGGGAACACATAAGATGTCATAGTTTACAAATCCGACCACTAGGGTCGCTGTAAGAATCAAAAATGTTCGTCCCAATACTAAATGGGCCACACCTTATATATATGTAATATTCATGTTTGCAGCTAAAACATTTAGGAACCTAATTCGGAGACGTAGCTGGGTAGCTCAGTGGTTACCCGTTCTGCTTACTGAGTAGATGGTCGGACGTTCAATTCCAGGCCCGGCCTTTTTCTTGGCAGTTGTCACTTACCTCTTTCTATCACCACTAGATTTAAAATAAAATGCAGTCTACTGCGCTTTCTTTCATCGCTTACCGCTGTGCATCCATGATCTAAAAATAACCTGCCTCACTAACACAAAAGCTATCCTTCCCTAGGCAATTGTGGAAACGCAGTGGTGATCACGGTCTTCTAATAACAACGATTGCGTTGTCATTATTTCTCTCTCCTCAAAGACTGTGCGTGAGGACGTGGCTGGCGCCGGTGCTGATCTATGGATTAGTGAACTTGTGAATTGATGATGTAAAGCTACTCCCAAGCTCCATTTATGTGGCTCTCTGTGCAAATACACTAGCATGGTTGCAAGCATGGTGAAAAATTTAATATTGCTCTAGCCAAATCGTTGTTTTTCAGATGTTGAAATTGTCGAGTGGTGCAAAGACCAAGCTGGTTACCTTGGAGTTTATGGTTCAAATCTGGTTCAAGAATTACCTTATTGAAAACTGACAAAAATTTGTTCTACTGGAGCCTATGAAGTTTTTGACAATTGTCAAACCTCAATTAGTTTTCATAGGCTCCTTTTTCTGCGTTATTTCAAGTCTATAGTAGTATTTTTATAGGTTTTCAATCACGGGAAAGGTAGCATAATCATTTGTCACACAAAAGCAAAAATACTTTCAATTAAACATTTTGTGTTTTAGCCTGGTTAGAAATCTAGTTTAGGCGCAGGCAAACAGACATAACATCTTGAACATTTCATCGAGTAAAACCTTTCTGCGTGAACACTCCTGCCTTGTGTCGAGGCACACGACGTCTGATAAACTGAATAGACTTCGTTAGTGCATTAGCGTGAAACACCAGGTAAAAGAACATGCGTTTCACAAGTGGCAGTACTACCACTAGTTTATTTGTCTGAGGTTTCGTGATTAAGCACATTCTCGTTCATGTCCAGTGATAGCAGCAATTCACCGAAATCTTGTTTACATGCATTTTGAAATAGTCGGTTAAATCTTTCGAAATTACACAAAACCAACAATTATGTATTTTATATAACCGTTGCAATGACCATCGTTGGCTACTTGTTGTAGTATTTTAGACAGTAATCCGCTTCTATTGGTGCTGGTCGATACACTTTTACTCGCGCTATAGGAAAATATGGAAGATAAAATTTTTACTGAACCACCATTTCCACCATTTCCATGGCATGACCTCAACCTTTTCGTTTGTGATGTCAGAAACAAAATGGCCTTATCTAGACTGGGATTTTTCCAATGTTAAATACAACATTTCATGAAAATCATTGTAAAGTGTTTATTTTCTTATTTGTTTCTATTATACACAATGAATACATACATGATTGCTTAAGATAACTTTAAAGTATTATAAATGTTTACTTTTCTGAGAACGAAAATCGTTTTAACATAATATTCATTTCATTTTCAGGTTCAAAACTATGATATGATTGGGTTTTTAAGTTCAGTGTCTTTATATTTTTCCCTTAGCTGCTGAACTACCTCATCGTCTTTTGCAAAGATACGTCGTTTACACTCGAAATTGTTTCAACACTTGTTGCTTCCAAGGAATATGATGATTCTGGAAAAAAGTAAAATAATAGACCAACACTAATTATTTATACCTCATTAATAGCCATGGGCTCTAGAGCCCATGTATTGTAATTCTCAGACTTCAAAAATTGACAATTTGAAAACAGAGGACCAAACATTAGTCGATCTATTAAACATTGATGATTATTTATTGATATCTTTATCAGGCTTAACTCGGCAATATTGAAAAAAGGCTGGTGCCTTCGGCGGAATGGTGCAAAGAACCAAAAACCGCAACAACCTGAAGACTGTTAAGAAGAAGAAAATAGCAAAACAAAGTGCTGAGCAAAAATCTCGGGCGAAAACCAGAGCCAAAATGTCCTACAGCCGACTTTTGCAACGAACGTCTGCCTGCGCTTTGATTGTCGACGAAACATATGTGAATGAGGACTCTAGAACGCTTCCAGTAATTTTACACCAAGGTGAGTATCTCCGAAAAGTCGTTCAAGGTGGAAAAATTGAGCCAAAAGGTTCTCGTATTGCAGGCAATTTGTTCCTGTGGCTCCAAGTCATCGATTATCCACACTAAAGGTACGATCAATGGCCAAGTTTACCGTACTGAGTGTTCGCAGAAAAGGATGCTTCAAAACCACTGTACAATAGATGCAAGAAAATGGAGTAGATTTCGTTGATTGAACGCTACTGGGCTATCGTCAAGTGCAACTTTAAGAAGAGAGGTAAGGAGTGCAAGACCATGGAAGAATTAAAAAAGAATTGGTCTGTGGCTTCCAGAAAAAGCGACAAAACTACGACTTTCGCCGTCTGGTTCAAACACCTAAATTTTAATGACCTTAGCTGGATCCTTCTTAGAGTTGTTACAAGAAATATAACTACACACTACCAAAATGTCATGTAAATTTCTGTCCCCTGAGACCGACACATGCAAGCGTCCTTTAGCACACAAGAATGAGTTGAAAGAGATGAGAAAATAAATTCAATCAAACACATCATTTGTCGAATTGCGTATTTATCAGTTTGAAGAGACATAATTTTACACGAAATCTTGTTTTACATTCCCCGACTTTTTACAAACAGGAATTATGTATCGTGTAAAATTCATAATTTCTAAGTGTGTAAGGGATGCCCGACCAGAAGGAAACAACAAAATTATTTCAAGTTTTGTTATTCAGTTACGCTGTTTTTAAAACAGAAGTTGTTAGAATTTTGATCGCGGATGTAGTTAAAATAAAAGAAATCGTAACAAAAAGTCCTCAAGCGGTAACAAAATTATAGCAAACTATGATATAGATATATCATAAACGAATCAAACTTTGTAACAGTTTTGTTACGATGTAGCCAAATCATATTAGCTAGTGTTAGAAATAATTTATTTCTTTACGCAGATTGTGCCTCGCCGGGCATTACATCTTAGTTTGTTATAAGTGTGTTATTCATTTATCCAGACGAAAACGTCCTTAACAAATTTATATCATAATCAGTTAGCCGGAACAAGGTTTGTTATGATTTTGTTATTCTTATGTTATATCCTCCTGGTCGGGTGTATTTAAACCCTCCTTGAACTTCTGCACTTCCGTAATCACTAGTTATGGTAACTCAATACACCATTATGAATATCATTAGTTTCTTGGCTCAGAACTTCAGTCAATAAAAAATGTTAATTTGTGATCGACAATCATTCTGATCTTGAACTGTTGGTAGCTTCAGCTTAAGTTACTCATAATACCATTTTGACTGTTAATTATTATTTAGGAGTGATAAAACAACACGGCCGCTTTAGTCCCAGCTTGAGCTCAGAGCTTTAGTAAATAAAAAAGCTAATTTGTGTTCGAAAATCATTCTGTTTTTTCACAGATCGTGAATATCGCATGGTAGCAACATTATGAACTTAAAATTCCTTTGAAAGCTTCTCTTTTGAACACATGAGAACTCCTAAAAAAGTTCATCGAAATTCTCTAGAATAAACTTTTATTTTTATAATTTGTTGGAAAGCTAAGTTCGTAACTTATTTTTTGAGGATTGTATCAGACAATTTTTTAATCAATCAAATATTTATCATAGGCAAATAAACAGCTGGCAGACATCATTGATTTCTGCTAGATGTCTAGCTGCCTATAAAAAATATATGGTCATTGAAAAAAATAGTCGGATACAAGCTTTAGACTCAAGACAATAAATACTATCGGTCAACCCTATTTTACCTACAGTTTTTATTTGCCAAAACGTATTTGCGTTGTTTGATTATAAACATCTTGGTTGTTGTAACGTAGATCAGATTGTTAAATCGTTTATAATAAACCATGAGCTAAAAGTCTACACTAGAACACCTGTATAAAGACAGTGATTAATTCCTTGACTTTTCAAATATTATTTTTTTCGCAAATCTTTTAATTCTGTAGCTAAACTGGAAGCGTCTTGACCGGCATCCAGTACGACCCAACTGGTAACTTTTGAACACAGTTCCTATCTACACCTCCGCCAATTACATTTTTCCATAACTATACCATACCTTTCCAAGACCATGCGTCTCCTTGAGAGAAAAAAAAACAAGCATTTCATGTAACACTATATCTACATGTTTGACTAGGAATTGTTGCATCCTTTTTTCCATTGCCACCCAATGTCCTACTATAGCTGAACGGTGACGGTGGATAACTTCCGCTGTAAGATCTCACCAGCAAAGTTTTGCGCTTTTGGCACCTATATGCATGTGTATAATTCAGACATAGAATCCCAACAAGAGCCCACAGGAGTGGAAAATACGCGCACGCGAGAGAAAGAAAGAGATGCTATCTCTTTGATCAAAGGCCATCCGCCACCCCTAGGAAGAAGAGCATGGGTACTGAGCATATCCGCCTAATTCTACCGCTCTCTCGTTCGTATCCTGAATTGGGAAATCTCAGCTTTTCACAGCATCAATTTTCAGTTGAGTTTGTACAGTCACGGAGATTACACGGGAACCTCGCCCAAGTGTCTCTGTGCTACACAAAGGATCATAATCAAATCCATTTAATGGAGCCTGCCTTCTGCAATTGCCTCGTGCAGTAGCTTCAAATTTGTTCTTAAAAAATCGGGTGTAGTCTTGTCAAAATCGTTGACTTTTTCGGGTTAACTTCTCCCCGCAGGGTTCGGATAGCATTCTAGTGCAGTGAAGTGAGCGTGAAAGGTGATTTCTTTGCTTTGGTTTAATTCAGTTATCCGGCAGCAAGTCGCAAAATCTTAGTGCGTTAGTGACCACAAAAGCTCCTAAAGAATTAGCACTACGCGAGAAAAAAAAGCTTAACCAGGACAAATGGAAATT
Source organism: Aedes koreicus (assembly GCA_024533555.2). Lineage (NCBI taxonomy): Eukaryota > Metazoa > Arthropoda > Insecta > Diptera > Culicidae > Aedes > Aedes koreicus. The sequence continues at coordinate 160,026 of JAHHFK020001076.1, forward strand.
TTCTATCGCGTTGATTCCGTTTTCTTGGAAAAGTAGATTCGCGAGTGTGAATTTGTGTGTGTATGTGTGTATTTCCTTTCAGGTAAACAGATTCTTGAGACGTAAAAAGAGGATTTTACCATACAGTATTTGTCATAATGATCAGTAAGTTTCACTCTATCCTTCATTGCTTTACTTTAAAATTTCCATAAGCTGAAATAACTTTCATCCAAGTCAGCAGGCTGTTGATTTTTTTTTTATTTAATCATCTCATATAAATGCTTACGAAGGAATATTTTAAGGCACATACCTGAATGATCCGAGGAACGGTGAAAAAAATTAGCACATGAAAGCATGGGTCCTGTGAAAAATGTCATTTAAGGTTGCAATTTTCCTACCAGCCGACGATTTTGACATCATATCTCCCAACCCCATCCGCTCTTAGTTTTAAAGTATCTCCCTCTCGGTCTCGACTTATAACCTCTCACTATTAGCTACCTTCCTGTAGTTTATATATGAGCGTCAGCATTCATATGTGAAGATAGGATTCTCTCGTGTGAGCAAGCTTCAAACGCCGTGCGCCCTTATAGAAGTGTCTGTCCATCACCAGCCATCATAATCTGGAATGGTGAATTGTTGAGCGGTGCCAAAGCTGGAGGATTGCGAAACGACAATGACGTATTGAGTCTGTGCCTTGTCTCGCGCCCATTAGCAGTTTGTTAAGAGGGCAGAAAAAAAGAAGAGTTGTACCAGTTGTTCCGTTCGACGTGCCGCTTCTAGTCTCTCAAATTGAAAAGCTATCTACAGGAATTCCATTTATCTCTTGACATATGAAACTGGAAGTGTTTTCTCCGAGAACGGAAGGCATTATGAGCTACAGACAATAGTGCGTGCCACAATTCACTTGAGATCTCACGTTGTTTGTCTGCCATCATACGACGCGTAGCATATGGATTAAGAAGGAATAACTTATGCGGATGCTTTCTCAAGCCAAATGTATCATCAACATTATTGTAAATAGAATTCGCTTTTTGATTTCAACAGTAAATTGAATTGATACCTAATTCGATTTCAGGTAACATAAATGACAATGCTGATATCAATCGATGTCTTCTCTGCTCTACTTTTGATGTTAGGTTCTTTGAATTTTCTGTGGAGTTTTCAGTTTATCACCGTGGCTTAATCTGAGAATATTCTTGTAGTATTTTGTTAGTAATGTAGTTTTGCTAGAATATGAGTCTTTCTAATCACAGCATTATATTTTCTGTTCAATCGGGCTCCAGTACTGTCGTATCAAAAGTTGTAGCTTGCTAGTCACTACGCTAATTAAGGGCGTAGCTACTGCTTAGGGAGCGAGCCACTAGGATTTCAAAGGACTTCGGTGTAATTTTGGTCGCAAACAATACTAAGACTAAATTGTCGCAAACAATACTAAGACTACGCAACCATCCAGTGCCAATCCGCCCCACAGAGAAAACCAACAAGCCGAGAAAAACGCGCTTTAATTTAGCTTTGTACCATTGCTTGTTATGTAATCGGACAACCAGTGCCTATTGTTATTTTTTCAAATTATTTATATCAATTTATTGAGATCAACCAGTATTATGAAAGTATAGGTGTTAAGTTACCATTTCCAAAAACTCAGTTTTGACATAAACACCAATGACACCGAATGATCAGCAGTTCGTCATCCATTATGAAAATTTATGTTTAGGTTCATGTCTCCGTGAAACTATTTCATACGATCTAGTCATAAAAGGTGTGGCAAGAAAAAAATCGAAAATTTATATTTCTTTCAAATCCCATTTTCAACTACTTTCAACTATAATATCAACCATTGAGGAATGCTCAACGAGCCACTCTTAAAATTTCAAAGTAACAAATTATACATAAGTTACTACGGACCAGAACATTCGGCAAGCCTTGGCGACGAAATAAAGACTACAACTAGAAACTCGGAACATAGAACTGCAAATTGCATTGCTTCCAAGGCTTCGATAGGATGATCTACGACGAGCTTCAACTACGTAACTTTGATGTCGTAGCACTTTAGGAGCTTTGCTGGACAGGACTGAACGTATGGAAAAGCTGACATCGATCGGCTACTTTTTACCAGAGCTGTGGCACCACAAACGAGCTGGGCACCGGCTTCGTAACGCTGGGAAAATTGATTACGCCAACGCGTGATTGGATGGTTTACAATCAATGCAAGAATGTGCAAACTGAGGATCAAGGGTCGTTCCTTCAACTACAACATCATCAACGTAACCTACCCACACGAAGCGAGACCCGATGACCAAAAAAAAAATACGTTTTATGCGCAGCTAGAGCAAGTGTATGGTTGCTGCCCGCAACGGGACGATAAAGTCGGCATTGGCGACATGAACGCTCAGGTAGGACGGGAGGCAATGTACAGACCGGTACTTGGGCCAAACAGCCTTGATACCGCATTGAGCGATAACGGCCACCGATGCGTGAACTTTGCGGCCTTCCGTGGTCTAGTAGTCCGAAGTACCTTCTTACTCCGTAAAGACATTCACAAAACCACTTGAAGATCACCTGACCAACGAACAGAGAATCAAATCGACCATGTTCTAATCGACGGGAAATTCATCTCAGATATCATCAATGTTCACACCTAGCGCAGTGTGAATATAGACTCGGACCACTACCAAGTTGCAGTATATATGCGCTCAAAACTTTCGACGGTGTACAACACGCGTCGAATTTGGAAGCCACGACCTAACATTGAGCTACTACGGGTAACCGAAGTAACCCAGGAATACACGCCAGCTAGAAGAAACCCTTCCAAAGGAAAAGCAGCTTGGCGTAGCTACTCTTGAAGACGGCTGGAGAGATATTCAGCAGACACTAGATATTTCTGCACCGAATCGAACATATGACTGATTTGATGGCGAAGGCAAGCAGAATGCAGAGAAGAATGCAGTACGGGCAATAATGCTGCAAAACCGTACGAGAGTGAATGTGGAACGGTACAAACAGGCACGGAACAGACAAAATTCTATTCTTCGGAGGAAAAAGCGCCAAAGGGTAGAACAAGACCGCGATACAATGAAAGCACTGTGCCGTTCTAACGACACACGTAGTTTCTACGATAAGCTAAACAGCTCGCGCAAAGGGTACGTACCACAAGTCGGTATGTGCAAAAACCTGGAATGTAACCTTCTCACAGATGAATGTTATCGATCTGTTCATCGATTTCAAATCAGCTTACGACACAATCGATCTAGACCCGCTATGGCAGATCATGCACGGATATGGATTTCCAGAAAAACTGAGGCGTTGGTCAAAGCAACGATGGATCGAGTGATGTGTGTCGTTCGAGTCTCACGGACACTCTTGAGTCCCTTCGAATCTCGGAGAGAATTACGGCAAGGTGATGGATTATCGTGTTTGCTATTTAACATTGCATTGGAGGGTGTGATTTGAAGAGCTGTGATAGACACGAGTGGCTCGACTTTCAGGAATTCTTTCCTACTTTTTGGCTTCGCTGACGAGTTGATATCGTAGCACGTAAATTTGAGCCGATAACAAAAACATCAGACTTAAGGTTGAAACTGGTAGGATTGGGCTTGTCAATAATGCTTTGAAAACAAAATACATGAGGGGAAGAGGCTCACGAGAACACAATGTTAGCCTTCCAGCACGAGTTCAGATCGACGGTGATGAAATCGATGCGGTAGACGAATTCGTGTCTATGGGCTCATTGGTGACCGCGGATAACGACACCAGCAGAGAAATACAAAGGAACATTATGGCTGGCAATTGAGCCTACTTTTGACTTCGAAGGACGCTTCTAAGTTGACCATCTACAAGTTATTAATTAAACCGGTAGTCCTCTACGGCCACCAAACATGGACATTGCTAGTTGAGGACCGACGCGCCTTTGGTGTCTTTGAACGGAAGGTATTGCTAACGATCTACGGTGGAGTGCAGATGGAAGACGAAACGTGGAGCAGGCGAATGAACCACGAATTGCATCAGTTGCTGGGAGAACCTTCCATCGTACACACCGCTAAAATCGGTCGACTACGATGAGCTAGGCTGTCGTAAGAATGTCGGACGGTATCCCAGATAAAATGATTATCGAACTGACGGGCACAAGAAAGTTTCTACTCTTGAAAGAAAAAATTAATCCTTGGTTTGACTCAACCATATGCAGAGCGATTGTAAATCGAGATTTATTATTTAAAAAATGGAAATATATTCAAAACCTATTCGATCACTTTTCATTTAAAAAAGCCCGAAACAGAGTAAATATATTGGTAATGTCAGCAAAACAACGTAACTATGCGTCTCGACTTGATCATAAACTTCCTTCAAAACAGTTGTGGATTAATGTTAAAAAAAACTTGAAATTATAAGGCCAGTGGTTCCTGTAGCGAATAATTTCAGTGCTGTACCTCATCAATCCTTGTTACAATAATTTCTCATCCGAAGATAATACAAATTATTCTACTGATGTAAATAGTGATTAATAGTGATTCCTTCTACTTCAATCAGGTAAAAAAATCTGACGTTGTTCACGGAATGTATTCCATAAAATCAAATGCAATTGGTCTTGATATGATACCAATTCAGCTTTTAAAGGTCATTTTGCCAATGATAATTAGGCCAATCACCCATTTATTCAATTCTATAATAACAACTAGTATTAGATAAGAAGCAGAGATTAAGCTCATTGGATAAGTTACGACCAATAAGCATTAAATAAGTATAGCTTCGACAAGACAAATAACATGCTACACCAGCAACAGTCTGCTTAACGTTCAAAACATAGTATCAAAACAGATATGCTGAAGGTGTTAGATGTTATCGGTTTGGTTCTCGATAATCGTCCAGTAGTTCTTATTTTTCTGGATTTGTCCAAGGCTTTTGACACTGTTTCACATCGTGTATTATTTCATAAATTACAAACTAGGTTAATGTTTTCCGAACATGATGAGAATCTAGTCTAATCATACATGAAGTCTCGTGCGCGGACTGTATTCAACAACGAAGTTTATTCCGAATTTATTCCTATCACATTAGGCCCCAGGGCTCGATTCTTGGGCCTCTTCTTTTCTCATTATATATTAATGACCTGATTAAAATAGTCAAAAATACGTTTATTCGCTGAAGACGCACAATTATATTTCGATTCTGCAAATATGTCTGCTGTAGAAATATCCAGCAAAATAAATGAAGATTTACAAAGGATTCACGAATGGTCTTCCTTGTATTAGTCATACTCTTAACTCTAGGAAAACGAAGGCAATTTTTATTTACAGCTCTTCATTTCATGTAAAATTGAAACCGATATTAAAATTGCATCAAGAAATAATTGAATAAGTTGAAAATGCAACGGATTTGGGACTTTATATTCAATCTAATTTTAAGTGGGACAAGAGTGCTATGATTCAATGTGGGAAAATTTACGCTTCTTTGCGTTCACTCTATGTTTCATCGTCTTTTCTCAAAAGCGATACTAAGTTAAAGCTGTTCAAAAGCCTTATTCTTCAGCATTTTATGGCTTGTGACTTTCTACTAGATGAAATATCTGTTTTCTCAATTGATAAACGACGGGTCGCCTTTATGCATGCCTATAATATGTGTTCAATTTATACAGATACACGAGTGTTTCTCACTTGCAGCTGCCGATTTGAATACTTCAGCAAACTACGTTTTTGTTTATTTTTGCATGGTCTTTTGAGTTAAAAAATACCAGACTAGTTATACAACAAATAAAAAATATCACGAAACAATCGTTCTAAGAAATCTATTCTTCGGTGACATCGTACCTCTAAGTATGGGAATTCATGTATCGTTCGAGGTGTAGTTCACTGGAAATCGTCACCAAGTAATCTATCCAACGAAACTTCTTTCATAGCATTTAAGAGAGGATGTATAGAGCATATCAACACAGAAAAAATTATGAATTTTAAAAGTCGCGTAAAATTCCAAGCCAAAGGAGTCGTAAACAACGAAATTGTTTGCAATATTTCATGTGCCATACAACATTGTTTGCAATATTTCATACAACAGGCTAGATTCAGGCGTTATCTGGCTTAAATTTACATGAAATATCCCATTATTTTTTGCCAAACCTAGCATTCCTTTTATGTGCATTAGATAACGCAGAAAATTCAATGTTTCTTTTTATCTATGAAGTAATAGTAGTAGTTCAAAAGTTGAATGGATATTGAACAACAGAAAAATAACGAAATTTATCAGAAGCAGATAATTTCGCATCAACATGAGAAGCTCTAAGAGTGGACAGAAATTTATTGCTAAAACTAAGAGAAATCGAGAGAAAGTATTGATAGTTCCGTTTAGCGTAACGGCAGGCTTTGAAAATTGAAAGATACAAGTTGAAAACGAGCGGAGGGCATATGAAGGTAGTATACGATCGGGCGCATAATCTTTTACCAAGCTACCCAATGCAGGGTAGGCAAGGGGGGGGGGAGAAACCCCCTTGACTGGGGAGACTACAACAAACAACAATCAAAGAACAGAAAAATAGTTAAATTAGTAAAGTCCCGTTATTGTAGCGCTTATTCTACCAGTGGAAATCATTATCACAAAAAAAGACCTTTAAGGCTTAAGGTACGTAATAGTATTCAATTAATAAATAAATAAATAATATATGTTTCTTCCAAATTTGGTGGTTTCATTGAAAGGAAAAGATCGACTTACTTTGTTAAATTTATGACACATGCTAGGGTGCTAATTCTCTTTATTAAACAGCGATTCTCTCCACACTAGAGTATGGCTCTTTATGCCTGTTCTCGCTGGGAAAAGTCACATTTAAAATATTGAAAAGAATTTTGTCCATTATCGGATAGAGCCTCATGGCTATATGCACTTAACACATAACACGACTTCAGTTCTGGTAGGACTAACACCTCTTCAGAATTGGTTCTGGGAGCTCTCACTTAGAATAATGATTACATATTGAGTGAAAAAGTGAGTTTCTAAAAAAAAAAGAAATACAGAAATTCTTTAGCTGAACTCACTATCTCTACCATTACATATCATCGAATATGTGTTATCCATGATGTTCTCTAGTCTAGGCTCACTTTATTTATAGCAGTTCCACAAATGATTATGATCTATGTACTAGGATTTCACTTATTTTCACTGATAAGTACGAACACGTCAACCTCTTCACGGACAGCCTCAGTTCGGTTGAAGCTCATCGGCTCTTGATATTTTCATCAATATTTCCTGCCTCATCATATTTGCTTTCAATTGTAAGGAACAAATGAGTGTATTTGTTGAAAGATCATCATCTCGAACGCAAAGGCGCTAACATAATTTTCAAACGATGAAGTCTCGACCTCGACCTCGACTCTCCACAATCTCCTCTACTTTATTTACACTGCCAGCTGACGAGTGACTGATGATGAACTGACGGGGAAAAATTCATTGAAAGCAATTTGTCGACCATAAATATCACCTTTCAAAGTGCCCACCTTGGCAAGCAAGTCCGCTCTCTCATTGCCCGGAATCGAACAATGAGAAGAGACCCGTACAAAGGTAAAAATAAAATAATGCGAAGATAGAAGAAGCCTTTTCATAAAAAAAATACCGCCATCCTCAAGAAACAAAAAGCCTCCACAGCACTGAAACTATTTGTAAATTTTGAGTACTGATGTGGTGTTGGTGAGGCACTAATTTCTAACGAAAAGTGTATTGCAGCTAATTCAGCGACACATACGAAACAAGGTGATTTAAGTTTATGAGTGACGCTATGAATTGTATACATTGTACATACCAAAGCCAATGGACTCCTCCATCAATTACCCGTCATTGATGACCAATTTAGTGGAGTCAACTCGAATACAATTTGTAGCAAATATCACCAGAGCAATCATGAAATACAATGGAAAAACAGTCGAATTGCCAGAATCAGGAAGGAATGGGGGGAGGCTCAAGGACCTGAATCGGGAAGCAGTAGAGTTTCCATGACAAAAGCCCATATGTTTCTCTCACAGAAAATTGGAGGCTTGCGGGGAACGGGGAGATATACAGTTCAAATTGCCTGCAGGAAGCTGCCGTTTTTTTTTTTTTCAAAAAGTATCAGGCGAAAGAGGTCGGGGTCTTTTGACTGGATTTGTCTCCGGCCCATTATGACAAGAGATCACTGAAATATATAGACCGGCTGAAGATTAACGTTGTATTGAAGACCGCCAACCCTCCTAACGAAATCCAACGATAATGAGTCGAACTAAGCGTAAGGTCTAATCTACTATAAACCGAGAATGGACTAGCCAAACCTGTTACTTCTCCATTGTTAAGAACTATCATATTGAAGTTGTCACTTAGATAGGAGAAGAAGAACGGTTGTCATCGTTATCCTCAGCCTTTAACGTGGGGGTTAAAATCTCCCATGATGAACGGCGGAGCAGGAAGGAATGAGTAACTGTCTAAATGATATTTTTCGTTAACACAGGCTCTAGGAGGAGTACACACAACGCAATGTAAAGGTTTTTATTTTAAATAACAGCCTGTCATGCGACGATTTCAATACCTGGAATTTTAAGAAAATTCACTTTATAGAAGAAGAAGCACTTTTTGATCCCCAGAAGAACTCTTCCTCCTCGCGAATCCTCACGATCAAGACGAATAATATTGAAATCAAGGAACAGAATATCGATATCAGAAGAGATTAAGTTTATGAGTTATGATTATGATTATTATGATTTCAGAAAGAAGAAGAAGAATTTGAAATGTGAAATTTGAAAGATTGCAGTTTATGAATAAGGCTACGGTAATTCTACTGCAGAACACCCGATTACTTGTATAAGGTTCAAAAATTTAGAAACACTTGAAGATACCTTCGACAATATCATCAAATGAGAATAGAGGAAGAAGGGATTCTGTACTTTAAAATTGGGCAACAGGGGTATTCGATGTCTCCACGAGAGATGGGAAGTCCTGAAGAAAACCAAGAGTATTGGACAAACTGATTTGGGGCTTCTGTTCAGCTACTTTCTGTGGTGGCGACAGCGGTGGTGTAGTGGTATTTGTGGTTGCCACTCACCCCGGTCTGGTATTAATTGCAGGCGGCGCAGTTGGGATTTTCTTAGACAAAAATTTCAGATTACGTCTTCCTTTGGAAGGGAAGTAAATGGGTTCGATATGTAGGGTTCAGAAAGTCTCACTGGCATGATGAACCAACCTCAGGCTGAAAACCACGTAAATACGAAACAGCAACAATAACAACAACAACGACAACAACAACACCAATACACATGGACAGAGGCGGATCTTTGCTTTCGAGAAGCGCCTTCTGGAAAACTCAATGATTTTTACTTGTCAGCCAAACCAAAATCAGACTCGTCATCAAACAGAGGAGCAAAGGGATTTGTATTTGTTGAGACTTTTTTTTTATTATTTCTGCAAAGGACTGCCTAGAAGTTCACTTCAGGGAATGTTGTAATTTTCCCCCGCGTTTTCTGTACGCTGGGCACGACGAAGAACGATCCTTTGTAGAAAACGCATGTTCGTAATACAAAGGCGCCATCCTTATGTTTCTCCCGGCAGATGAAACAGCGTGCCTTACTGCCTCAATGTGAGGTCGTATGTCCGATCTACAGTTTTGGCAGATCATGACCCGAGGTACGAACGGGCTGCAAAATGGTGAGTTGACAATGGGCAGGGAGCGTGCGTCCTTGCAACATAGCCCTGGTCCTCACAAGTTCCTACCTCGTGCTTCCACGGGTCAAGAGATGACAAAGACCGCCAGCTAAGGGTTGCGTACTTAGCTGGTAGTGCAGCCTGGGCACTGTTGTCCTTATGACTTCAGCTAGATTGAGGAGGTGCGTGCCGAGCGTCTGTATCCACCAAGGAGGTGCGGTCTGTCCTGGCATCGGCAGCGCGACCCGGTAAGGTAGTATGCTGAAATCTTACCCTGCCACGAAAAATGGAAGTATTCTTAATCCTGTCCGACGGTGCTAATTTCAGATAATAATAATTTCAGTGCTAATTTCAGGTATAATAATTTAAGATTATTTTTTCCCTCGTGGCTATGATAATGCAAGTCCGTTTACAATTGTAGCAGGACCACAATCTGCAGACATAACAAGTGTAATGGTTATTATAATTTTATATTATCACAAAACCTTCACAATATTTTTAATGCTATTTTCAGCTTCGCATTTATGCATCGTTGTGAGTCTAAGCCAACCTAACTCACGCTATGTATATGAAAAGATACGATGGTTTTTAATGCAATTTTTTTTCTTCTTTATCATAAGACAATTAAAAATACAAAACCTAACATTGATCCTACATCTTCTATTAGACAGGCATAAAGAATCATTTATGGGCCCAGTGGGAAACAAAAGTTAGCGGATAAATCAAATTTCCTCTTGTTTTTATTTTTATTTCTTTTATTTCAGATTTATTAAGCTTCCGTTTTTAGGCAATAATCATATTCATAGGGAATTTATTTCGTCTTATTGTTTGCTAACATTTTCCTAGCAAAACGGCTGCCAGGAGATCAACTATGTTTCATTTGATCACATTGGAAATTTCCGTTATTTCAGAGTTTAAAGCAACTAACACCGCTGCCGAAGAGGCAAATGACTGCATTTTATAATTATATATACATTATTTTATTGCAACATCATATTATTTTCATCATTGTATATTATTAAAACATATTGAAATTATTATTATAAATAATAATAATAATAATTAAATTTTATCTGCTTCAAGGGTACAAGGAAGTTTGTTCCAGATAGTATAGCTATTTTTTTGTCATTGTAGCTCAAGGTTCTTTTCTATTAAATTAGATCATTGGATATTATTAAAATTAATAAATGCTTTTCAATTCTGCTGATTATGACCCATATGTTATAAATACGTACATATTTTTTATTATTTAGTATAAACTTAAATGCCATAATGCATGTTTATACTTCATTTAATTACGAAATGGTTTGGCAAAAAAGGTTTCACATTCCGGAGTTACATTCAACTACCAATGATTGAGCTGTAATGAGGCACCAAGCAGCATAAAATTTTCATATGTCTATCATTGTTTCAGTTATTTCATCATATTGTATTATTTACAACCAGGTAGACCAGGGAAGGTAAGATTATTATTATAAAGAAAAATACTCTACATTATTATATGAACATCACTATATTATACATCAAATAAAAAGGGTTGGGAAGGGACCATCAGAGCACCGGATTGAAGCGATTTGGATGGGGAGAGTGGAATTGCCAACTCCCTGTCATTAACAATTCGTGAATTGATGGCGAGCTCTTCTACCCACTCATTGGGAAGTCCTCACGTTTGATGGCTTGTTCGACATTAGGTTGTAGGATTCTAGCATTGGAAGGAGATTCTCATTATCCCGCGGATTACGCGTAAGTGTCTCTGCTTACGAGTCCGCCCATCCGTTTTTGGCCCTTCAGACAGTGTTAAATTGAATACAGGCAGATGTCGAACTTGATCAAATCATTCGTAGAGGACGATCCACTGTCTTATGGCTGTGCCTGCAACGATGAGTGGTATCTTTTACATACATACATACATCATGACCCGAGGTACGAACTACTGCATTACTAGTCAAAGTTTTGCCAACTCAACGTGAATACATTCAGTGAAGTTCTTTACAGGCAAAATATATAGAAGTAGAGGTTTGAAAATTGGTTGTAAGTAGAGGTTTGAAAATTGATTGTCAACATTACAACATTTGCCGAATTTGTCAAGTATTTCTGAATTTTCTGGGATTTCTTAATTTTTATTGAAAAAAATCTAGGATCTGTGAAGATCGTTGAAGCATTCAATCGCTAGTAAATTGAAGCGAAGATCCATCAAGAATTCAAATTAAGGCAGAACTTAACTAAAACCGTTTAAGTTTCTGAGATTTTCAAAAATGAGTCTTCGTGGTTTATGAACAGGCCCTTAATCGAACATTCATTTCTTCTAATGAATTCTAGGATACGTTTCAAGTTCTCTTGTTCACATTTTTGAAAAGTTTTCCAGAGTTCCAAATTCTCAGAATTTTGTGTAAGGGTTATGAATTTTGAAGATATTTACTGAATTTATGAAAATACAACAAAATCTTACTTAGTTCCCTGAAACTGAAAAAAATAACTTTATCTTCAATGATTTTCACAAAACTTATCTAGTGAATTCTTCCAGAATAAGTTTAGCTTGATCAACTTTGCTGCACTTTCAGCGTTTTCATGTTCGAGTGCATTGTACAGAAATAGTTGATAATTAATGCGACACTTTCAAATTTACATAACTTTTTTAATGACCAAAATCAACCAAAATTAGTCGTGGAGATGTAAATATTATTCCGTTTGCGAAAGGACCCTGGGTTGTTGCATCGTGCCTTGTTAAAACTGATGAATAAACATCATTCGACCGTTCCAAGGGTCCTCCAAAGGTTCCAGGAACCGATGACAGTAAACCATAGGCCAGTAGTTGGACGAAAACTTCGAACAACGCGCGAATAATCCGTACTTTGTTTATTGTTTATCTCAAGCGGAGCCGGCTTTTGCCGTTTTTAAAACAGCACGATCAAAAACCGTTGTTTTGGTCCAATTTGGGTTCATACCACTACTCTAAAACTGTGTAGGAGTGGTATACGGCTGATATCGTGGAGTTTTTATTGAAAGACATGAACCCACCACACTGTCCTGAATTTCGTTCGATCAAAACTTCTTGTTCCATGAGGAAGCGCGAACTTTGGAAGACATAAAGAGAGAGAGAGAGAGAGAGAGAGAGAGAAAGAGAGAGAGAGAGAGAAATGTCAAGCAAACCTCATTCTAAAATTCTAAAATACAACCGACGCATGTATGCTGAAATAAATACATACATTGAATTATTGTAAATATTTGGTTTTATTCCGAAAACTATAGCCGATTTTCCAATCAATCTAAAGTGTTGCAATAATTATCGACTAACGCCCTTTTTTTATGAGAATTGTAGAATTTACCATGTTCCAAAAATATATTAGGAAAAAGGAAAAAGGACTGAAAAATAAAATGAAAAGTATTCACGAACAATATTCATAATCGTGGAGCTTGCTGACCAAGTTTACTTAAAAAGAGCAGAGTATTATACAGGAGAAGCCACGGAAAAAAAACATTGGGGAGACATAAAACCCCTCTACCCCTTTCCCACCCAGTAGCTACTAACTTTTGCTTACTTATGTCTCCTGTACATCCCTAAGGTTGCATAGGGCCAACGTGAAAGACTTCAATCCTGGGCGGCTGCTCGTTTTAGCCTTGACCTGGGCCCAGGTTAGATATCGATCGACTTCCTTTATTTCCTTATTGAGGCTCCGACACCACGAGCCCCTGGTTCTGCCTCTTTTGCAATGTCCTGCTGGGTTCCAATCCACCGTTTGTTTGCAGACTTCGTTTCCGCTCCTTCGTAGTGTGTAGCCGACCCACCTCCACTTTCGTTCTCGAATTTCCACTGATATCGGTTTCTATTGGCATCGCCGATGGAGCTCAGCATTTGAGATCCAATTGTGAGGCCACCAGACACGAATTACATACCTCAGGCAGTTGATGAAGACCCAGTAGCTACGCCGATCCTTTATGCACCGCCACTTTTTGTATGTATTAAATTATTGAATATGCAACTCATTGCAAAAAATATTGTATGCAGCTTGCAATTTTTGGATAAATGTACGGCCCGTACTTTAAAAAGCCTTGATGTTTAAGCTTGTAACGTACTTATTTTTCATTTAGATCCATGGTCTAAACTTTAAAAAAAAGTTAGACTTGAAATCTTAATTTGATAAAGGACCACTTTATCAACAATTTCATCGAAATTCAATCTCAAACAACTTGTCTGAACACACCAACCTTCTCTGTTATGTAGGACAACGAAGTATTCCTCCTTAATCCTCGATTTGAACCATAGTAGATCGACGGATATGAGTTCGCTGACACCCTAAAAAGTACATTGATATTCTCATATTTATCATTTCGTATGTTCATGTCGTTTACCCATTTGTTCAATCACATACTAAACGCTCATTTGATAATCGCTCACTTTTCCTTTTGAACAGGTATTTGGTATAACAACAATGATCTAAGCCGTGACTGGATTCGTATAGCTGGACGATAGTACCCATTATACCCTAGTAAAGGGTTTCGTCCAAAGAAAAGACATCCAACCGAACCAATCAGCGCTCAATTGAATTCATCACAACATCATCAGCAGCGTCGCCTCAGTCAACAACTACAGCAGCAACATCAACAACAATCACCACAGTCACTGGAGCAATCTGCGCAGTCAACTTCGGCATCATCCGCATCCACATCCTCCAACAACGCATCATCAAGTCGCTTTTCCTCCGATAACAGTACAAAGGTTATGGGCAAAAACGAAATGAAGCGTGGAATATCTCAAAGATCGTCAGATGCCGGAGGTAGGATAGACTGATTCAATTTTCATAGATGTGGGAATGTTTTTTCTTCCTTATTCGTAGCTGTCGTTTACACATTTCGTTAAAGTAACACCGACACACCACTCAACATGTAACATCTCACAACAGAAACCAATACAATCTTGTAAAAGAAATCAGTTTTTGTCTTTGTCGGAAAATTACAGAGGAGTATTTTAGTTTACTGCTTATAAAAGGTACTATTTCACTAAAAACACTGCGACCATGTCGTAGAGCAAACAGCAAATTACCGTTAAATATTGGATAACGATGAAACAGTTGATGCGAGTCAATTTTTATTATAAAAAGATAAATAATCCAATTAAAATTTTATAACCAATCCACATCATTGTGATATTACACTTAATTTCAGAGGCATAGTTTATTCGTTCATGTTGTCTCAAATTAAAACGCTACAGTAAAAATAATCGAAACGTGTAGCCTCAAGCTTATGACCTGATTTCAATCTACATCCACTCAATGACTGTCCTGCAGGTCCGACACCACCATAACCTTATTATCCACTTGACTTATTATTTCAAAATCGATTTTTCCATATTCTACCCCTGCGACCGGGCGTGTAAATGTCCTGAAAATAACTTTCACACCCCTTTCAGGGTTGTCATTCTACGTGGCATGAGAGTCCCAACAACTACTGGATGTATAAGTAAAATGCTAAACTTGTTGCCATTCCATTATTTCCAAATCATGATGCTTCAGGTGTTGTTTGCATTTTCCGGCGTGCTTTCCCAAGCGCTTTGTTAAATAAACTTCGATAGTAGGGGTGTGACAAAGTGTGCATCAGCGTTGGCACCGTTGCTGTCATTATCGTCATCCACAAATCCTCTTTTGGCAAATGGCAACATCCTACACCCATACGTTCCGACACCCACTCAAGGCTGTGTCACTACCAGAGCAGATAGCTTTATATCTGCTCTCTCGCACATGGATGCGGAATTAGGGAAACTTAGCGAGCTGGAGCGAAAATTTCCAGTGAAAAATCAGCCGTGCAATTTATACATTCGTAAAAGCGCAAATGTATGCAGGAATGTATTTCGGAAGAATAAACAGTGATTTTTTTTCGTTTCTCGTTTTAATTACGATTGCATGAAGCCACCTGACTCTGTCGAAGAAATTTAGCTCGGCAAAATTCACGAATACAAATAAATGTATTCTAATACAAAGTACAAACGTAACACATGAATAAAGACTTGAAGGCGTCTGTTTCGTTAACGACTACAATTCAAATTTCCATATGAGACGTTAACGCAGACGCTCGCAGACGTTAACGATTATCAACGTCGATCTCAATACAAAACATGAAGCTCCTTTTGTTAATGCTACAAGAAAACCAAGACAACTTTAGTTATATTAATCAATTGCTTAAAACGAATTTTTAAACATAAAAAATCTTCGATTGGGTTTGCGTGGTTGAATTCGGCAAGGCAAACCTCATCGTGCATGAACTTATGAAAGAGTTTTGAAGGTTTGATTCACAAAATTTTGATCGGTTCCATGTTTGTCTATCTACCGAAATAAGAGAAAGTATTTATTTGCTTCCTTTTTCGCTCATTGTGGAATATTTCTTGGATGGTGTCAGATCAGCTGGGAGTGATATAATGCGGAATATTATTCCATTCTATTTTACCACGCTTAATTATTGAACAAAAAACTCTTTTTATAGGAGTGAATAAGTGTCGTAAAATCTAATACATGGATGACAACATAAACACTATTGAAGACATGAGCGCATTATACTGCTGTTATTGGTGGCAGTTGTCTAGAGTGAGTGCTGCACAACCTTGTTTGACAATGAAGCCACCGGTGTTTATAACCGACTCAACCTTACGTACTACGGCCTAATGACCCCTTCGGCCCAATGTACTTCTGCCTGACGTTCTTGGTCCTAATCCCAGCACCTGCATCGATGTCAACGTCAACCATCAGTTTTTTAAAAATCAAACTTTCAACAATCAATCAACTTCTACTATGTAGTTTTAAAATACTTTTTTAATGCGAGACAGAATTAATTTTTGTTATAATGTATGAGATATGCACATCTGAAAAGAAGAATGACTCCTATGAGCAGTCAGTCACAATAATTTAAATGATTGCTTTAAGGTGTGTACCTGCAATGTACCTTAGTGTGTGTACCTTGTATCCAATTTTAGTCAACCATTTATGAATTATTCCCATTTATATTCGAAATTGTGTCTTGTTATTGAATGATGCGCCGGTGTTAATGAACGCTTTTTTTAGAAGATGGTGATGATACTACCATTTTTTTATCAAGACATTAGTGGAGTTTATGATCATCATTCTGATGTATGAAAAAAAGATGAATTAGCGGACTCGTAAGCAGAATCAGGGATCCGCGGAAGCAGGTTTAAGAATTTTCTCCCAAAAGCAAATTCACAACAACCAGCAATAGAGTAGAGCTCATGCGACGGGATTAAGTCCTCTTTCTACGGAATTTTAAAACTAAACAGTTCCATGCTCTATATCTTAATCGTTTCTTTTGGGTGCCGTGATGGTCCTTTCTTTCTCTTAAACATGATTTGTGTATAATATTTTGTAATTTTTAAAGTGCTTGCTTGCTAGAAAGTTATGCTGGAAATTTTATTAATTATAGTTGTTTAGTGTATTCTCAGAATGCAGAGTAATTGAACTATTTCAATGATTGAAAACCATAGTTTAATAGTTTAAAACGATTAGAAGCACGCCTAATACCGGTCATCCTTTTATTAAATATAATCGCCGCAACTACAATGGTTTCTTTTACACCTTTTTCATTAGTTAAAAAAACATCTAATTTCTTTACCGTATCAGCAAGTGACACGCGAAAATTGTTTTTACTACGAATATGTTCCACTACCCTCTGCCATTTTTCCTAATAATTTGTTAATCCTACTTCCAAGTTGAAGTTTAGATATATCAATGTCGACAACAAAGAAGGTCTATCTCCAGGTGTTCTTTGCACCTGATCCTACATCAACAACTTTGCAGAACTGACCCTACATCATACATCATGTTCTCCGTATTCATAAAGGTTTTCTATTTATTGAGTACGATAGGTTTTGTATTAGAATTGAAGAGCTTTGTTAAGTTACGGTTATTACTTAGAACTGTTATGCCAAGAGAGAAGGAACTAGGAAAAATAATTTATCTTTTTATTATTTAGAATTTCGGCCCATATTTGCTTTTGTGGCAATCCATGCTTGTTTCTATTGATGTTCTGAAATGATAACAATATCGTTCGTTATTATAGTTTCTTCAAAATTTTGTGGTTAAGGTCAAGAGAAAATAAAACTAGGATGCATGGAAGAGGGTTATTGCCATTCGAACAACTATTTTGAAGGAAGTGTCTTTAGGATGTCGTTTTTCAAAAGCTCCAAACCTAAGAAATGTACAGCAAGTTCATAATAAAAAGAGATAATCTCTCAGAATTTCATAATAATTGGTGGTTTATTCTTTTTCCAAAAACATTAGACCCGTATTATTTTTGTTTTGTCATTTCTGCCTTAACGTAGTCCAAAAGTTTTACTTTTTTGAAAAATGCCTTTTATTCAAAAATTTATAACTTTTGAACCACTGCGCCGATTTTTACAACTTAATACGCAAATGAAAGATAACACTTTTAAGTAAACACATAAAATGATACCTTCTCCCAAAAGTTGAAATGGTGGCAAAAATGCAATTGCATTTTTTACAATCATTTCTTGAGAAAATCACATGATTCGGAAATTCTATATGGGTGAGTGGATACCACAGAATGCCGCTACGCTAATGGCCACTGTTGGAATTCCGCCATCGTGTGTTCTTTGTCTCTCTCGTCATCGGATTCCATTCTGTCTCTCATCAGATTGGCCTTCTTGATCGACAAAGCGTTTTATGAAATAACCGAAGAAAACAAGGTTGAATGTCGGTTACAAATCGAGATCGTTTTTTTTTTTCGAGAGCCGTGGAACTTTCGGACTCCAATATCACACTCAAAAATTAATACACTGCACAACCTCACGCACACATTGAATTTTTTAAAGCCAATTGATGAGTTGCTTTTTTGTCCACAACCAACGTTGCAGTTTTTCTTCAAGTCACGATCAATAACGAGAAATGAAACAAAATCGTGCGAAATTGCAACTCAATCTTGCTTTTTATTTTGGGCGTATATTGCGATATTCATTATGAAAAAAATGGGTTATATTTGTTTTTCACGGTTTTTATGGACTTGGGACCAAGACTCTCCTCGTTTTTATACTTTTTCTCAATAATATTTGAAAAAAAATGGCGATGTATGTATTTTACTTTGTGAGCCACATTTAAAAAAAAAAATTCATGTTCTATGGTCCCCATTTGTAAAGGCTCACTCGAATCTTTGTAACAGAGCAAAGTTTTCATATTTATATGCATCGGATATCTTAAAACTAAAGTTAGGGAGATAGAACCGATTCGGGGTTAATAGTTTTAGGATTCAACTCGAGAAGATTTTTGAAGCTCGAGAAATGTTTGATTACCTGGGGGTTCATAACTTCACACCTTGTGAGGAGCCGGAGAGATAATTCAGAAAACCGATCCGAGAGTGGCAACTAGCCAGCCAGCACTTCAAATCTCATGGTATGTGTCGAGTGCTTGAAACCTAACGCGATACGAAGACACCGATACTGAATACATTCCAGTTTGAGTATGTGCGACCGAGCCGCTGACTGAAAACAAAAACTACGTTGTCCGGTACAACGTTAGAAGATCTTGCGGATGCATTTCCCACCAGGTCCTGGTAATTGTTCGAAAAAAGTTGATCCCTTGCTGACACTTTCTCTTCAGATACTCAATGTGGGTTCACCAGGTGCACTTTGAATCGAACCAGACCCCAAGATATTTGAGTGACATTGAATGAGATATCGGCTTACCCCAAATTTGAAACTTGGGTTGTGCAGGGTTATGCTTCCTAGAAAAAAACTACCAACTCAGTTTTCTCCGTAGAGCACTTGATACCTAGCTCTAGAGTCCAAGTAGACAAATTGTCTAAGGTATCCGTAAGGGTGATATCTTCGATTAGAAGACTACATAAGACTGGGGACGTTGAAAATTGATGAAATATTGCATATTATGTTGCATAAATATAACAATACAAGTCTCCGCATTTCAAGAAACAAACATATTCAAGAAAAGTCAAATGTCAACAAATTTAATCAGGTATGTTTTGTTCATGTTACTCAAATAAATTACTATGTTCTCTATCACATTACTGACAGTTTAAATTATTATGAAAAGGTTTTAGAAGATTCTTATGTGTACATTTTTCGCGTGTTTGAATGATCAAGTTGTTAAAAGACTGTTCTAGTAAGTTTGAAGTTCATGGTTCAAGACTGGTTTATGAATACTTTTTTGAAAACCGACAACAAATTGTCCTTTTGGTTGGTTGTAGCATACTTTTGACATGATGATGTTTATAGCATCACACTATAAATTAAATTATAAGTTATTAAAAAGTTAGAACAATAGCTGAAATGCATGAACGTCACAAGTCAATTTAACAAGTGTCAAACCAGATGTAAGCACATATTGAATTTATAAGTAAGGTTTGTACATAAATTTGAAAGAAATGTTTGTTATGAGTATTATGAGTATGTTTAGGAATTCTCATAATAGATTCTAGATATCGATTAGAAAGCAGGCTCAGTCAATTACCCAAATATCTTCTTAAGAGAAGGTCGGTAATTGGTCTAACAGCATGAAAAAAAAAATTATATTTTCCGGAACTCTGCGTGCAATAAGAATCACCATCAGCATTTGATTCGGGTCCTCCCTTAGCTCAGTCGGTAAAGGCGCAGCTACAAAGCAACACCATGCTGGAGGTGGCTGGGTTCGATTCCCGGTCTGGTCTAGGAATTTTTCGTAAAGCAAAATTTCTCGACCCCCTGGGCATAGGGTATGATTGTACTTGCCAAAAAATCATACTAATGCAAAAATGGTACTTGGCATCGAAAGCTCTCAATTAATAACTGTGGAAGTGCATTAAGAACACTAAGTTGAGAGCAAGCAATAAGCTAATTGTGAAAGCAATAAGCTTGAAATGCTAAAAGAAGAAGATCAGCATTTGATTCAGTGTGGCAATCCACAAGAGACGTCATTTTTTTAAAGTTCTAACACAATCATTTTCGGTCGTAGGTTGTGTATGAAGAGAATTCAAATCAAATATTTTCAAATTCAAGCTGTGATAACATTTGTTGGTTTTACATTTCTCAAACAAGCATCTAAAGTTCATGCATTTCTGAAATTGATTTACTTTTGAATAACTTGATTATAACCTATTTGACATTGCGATGCTATGAAGTATCTATATAGGATATCATCAAAGCATATTCAGAACATATAATTATTCCTAAATTTGGGTTTCAAAACTTCTTGTGTGACCTAAATGATGCTTCAGAAGCATCGATCTACTTTTCTGCTTCGGTCATTTAAGAGTCAAAATTAAGTTATGTATATTAGAAAAATCCATGAGGTCATATCTTGTAGATGAATATTAAAACTTTACATAACCACAACTTGTTACTTGGATGAAAAACTATGTTTTGAAGTTTTTATTGTTTTCTTGTAGCTGAATCGTAGTTTATTAGAGAAGAATAAAAAAAATCTTCATAGTAAAAATTATTCGCTTTTTTCTTTGGAGCATAATTTTGCAAAACGAAATAGATTAGGCAAATAAGCCCTTTTTTAATTCAAATAAACTAGTATGTGAATGCACCGCCTTCTTGTAAGTTGAAGTAAGGAAACTCGATCGATATATGCGTCTCTTCATACGAGTAAAATTTGTTTTGATTTAAGGCAACACGGTATGCCGTGAATGTTCGAATATCCCTTTCCATTGGATATTTTCTTACTTCGACGTACAAATTTACGTCGAGTACAAAGTACAAATTTTGGTTTTTAGATCATCGATATAGTTAAAACTGAAACTAGGATTGCTTCTTCTTAATAGCAAGGCATTAGAAAGGACATGCTAAAAATTCATGCGCAAAACCGAATATGTGGGTGTTTCTCATTCCATATACTAACCAAAAGCACATAACAAGTAAAAGAGTACCTTTTATGCATTTACCGAAGTATGCATGTTAGTGATTCTTTTCATGTTTACCAAATGGCTTCATGTTTCAAAACAGGGTATATACAGGAGAAGTGGTTGATTGGAGAATGACTAAGTCGCTCTTAAGTTGGGGATTCGGTCGTGACCCAAAAAAAAAAAATATAACCAAATTCCAATCGTAGAGACATCCCAAGCCCTATTTTTTGCCAAAAATGCAACATAATGCTGATATACATCTAAGAAGTCCTATACCAGCCGTGTATCAGTAATATATTACAGTATGAAATATACATCTTGTGGTTAGTTGAGTTCATTTTCATAGCCTATGACACATTTTTTTTAAGACATGGTATCAAGCAATTTCATTGTGGTCTCAGAATTAATGTCTCTGGGTTCCTTTTTTTTATCTTAACTTTATCTTAACTCTCAGCTGATGGCTGGTTCGTTTCTCGTCTCCGCTCCTGATTTTAGCCGATAAGGACTCGTCCGCTAAAAAATCTAGCGAGGAAATCCAAATCATATGATTTTTTTTTTGAAGTGTTTGACAGTTGTCGATATTAATGAACGTCTAAAGTAGTGAAATGCTTCTCAATTTTAAGGATTGATCAGATATGGACAGTCCTACTATGTACGGAGTAACTATTTCTCACAAAAAGTGTAAATCGTATGGCCATGATAATAAATTAATATCTGTTCCTTGTCTTTTATCATAATGAGCTGTTTGGCCAACCTTTTTCTATATTTACTTCATCAATAATAAATCGAAGGCTCATTGTTATCCAGGAAAAGTGAAATACGTACGATTCTTCCTCATAGAAAATGCAGCACGTTTGGGTACCATTAGGGATCACTCATCTACCGCTCTTAAGAATAAATGATTTCCTTCTTTCTACACTAAACCAGACAATCAATCATATCGATTCATCGCTGGCATGGCACGACAAAACACCTCGAAAATATATAACTTGTGGCTGCTGTCGTGCATCGTCATGCTCCGTATTCCCAACACTGCTTCAAGTACCAACTGTCTCCGATGTTTTGCCGCTGTCGACTCCATTGACATTAATAGTCATTCTTACGAGCTGCAGATAAATATGTTCTCTAACGCAGAAGGGAACCACAGAAACTATACGACTAAGGATAGATTTAAAATATCATATTTGGATGAAACACGAAAACAGGCATGTGAATGGGGCTTAGACATAGTAGATGAAAGTTTTAGTAGCTACTTCAATAGAACAAGCAACATAACTAATATCGTCAATCATATCTCGAACGCCATGGGAAACTATTTACGAATCCACTGTTTAATGCACGATGATAGCCAACCTCGGACTGATACAATCAAGTTTAGGTGCTTAGATACGTTAACTTTCTATCGATTGTGCGAAATTCAAAAGGATCTGGAATCATCCTACCTGCGAGACGTGATGAATTTACGCGAAAAACGTGAGTTTCGCCCCAAAAGATGTAGCCTGAACAATTTGCTTTCAACTAACAGGAAAATATACGAATTTGGAATGGAAAACGAAGATCTCACTTCTCACTCGCAGACTATTCTGAGCACAATTTATCTCGTAACCGACGTAATCACGGAGTTTTTCAACCGAAAGTTGGCTCACTCTCGCAAAAGCTTTTACCGTTCCGATTTGAGACGTGATGCTGACGATACGGTGGTGCAGAAAATAAGCTCGTCTATCGAGATAGTTCTGCTACAGACTATCAAGTATCACATACTCCACAAGTTGGGTCTCAGGGAAAGACCTAATGTTACACGGATAGCCAAGAATGAATACGTGTTTGAAGCGATAGATCGCGTGTATGGTAACAAGATAAACATTGGCAACACTTATGCTGGGAAGCACTACTACAGCAAATATTTGCAAGCGAATCTGTCAAAAGATTTCTCCAATTCCTTTGTCGACACGTTCTTCGAGGCAACTGACATTGGCACCAGCAGCGGCAGTGTGGAAAAACAGTATAATTTGTTTCCGAAGAAGATGAAGTACAAACAACCGACGCAATCTGACAGTGAGAAGCAGAGTCTCTTTGGTGGCACCAAAATACTCTCGTTTGCAGAAAAAGGTTCGGTCATAATTCTTAACTCTATGTAGAGTAAACGCACCTATAATTTCGGTACGATAAAAGCGTTGGGCTCCTATAGTTGCTTATGAGAGTTTCATTAGCAATCAAAGGAATTTTATGATTCTAATGTATCGAAACTATAGGAGTGTTGCTTATGTATCTATCATTTATTATGTAGCTATAAATTTACCATAAATGTTTGGGAGATCAATCAATCAATGGTAAACTTATGCGTTTACAATGTTTTTTCCTAGTTTAATTTACAAATATGGCTTATTCTGTGGCAAAAAAAGTCGTGTTTGGTGATTAATTTTCCTTTATAATTCACTCATTACTTGCTTTTCGATCATTGGTTGCTACATCTATATATCCAAAATCTTTGTTTAACATTTATAACAGTTAAATGGATAAGCGTCAATATTTACAGGTTTCGAGGATAATAGTCTTGTTTGAAATTTATTACAGTTAAATGGATGAGTGTCAATAACTACAGGTTTCGAGGGTAATATTCTTGTTTATTGCAATTGATTAATACTATTTTCAGGTACCGTAGAATGGGGTGTCTTTCTAAGACTTTAAAAATCAACCTAAACAATACTAGCAGTTGTTTGTAAACCAGTTCATGGCGATTTATATTAAACATTCTTATACTAAGATTTATTTCAATCTTCCTAAATGATGATATAATACTACCATCTATTGAAGCAAGGTAACATTCCATAGCAGTGAAATAATCTGAAAAACGATTTGATCAGGATTCTATTGTTGTTTGTGATCATCATGCTCCTGTATGAAGGGCCAAAAACGTTTGGGCGGGCCCGTAAGCAGAGACACTTACCCGAAACCCACGGATATAGGGAAGAGAATCTCCCTCCAAAAGCAAATTCACACTCACAGCACTAGAATCGAGCCCTCGATTGACAGAATAAACCCAATAGATGGGGTCGAAGAGCCCGCCCTCGATCCACGAAATGTTGACAATAGGGAGGAGGCAGTCCCATGCTCCCTATCCAAATCGTTTAACTTGGGTGCCCTGATGGTCCCTCCCTTTCCCCCGTTATGTGTTATTTAATATTTAGTATATTTTGTACACGAAAAATTAGGATATCATTATAGACAAGAATGCTAATTTATTCAAATTTTAAACTCAAACGATACATCCAATGTATTGTTACTGAAAAATAAATAAAAATTAGATATGTATCAATATCCTTCTAGTCCTGGAAAAGCTGAAAACAGAATAGATCATTCCAAATATCTGAGATAGAACTTCAATAAAAGATATTATTTTATAAGACATGTTGTAATATTTTTCTTTATACTGTTCTAGTAACATTTCAAAGATAGCAATTGGAGTGATCGAAGAGTCCGGTTTGATGACCTCTGAAACAATGGCCCATCTTACCACAATACCACTAAAAACAATATTAAAATATAATCCTACATTGCTTATAAGCACATGCCAGTCTTTTATGAATATAGTAGTTGAAGTTTAGAAGCGCAATTTTAAATTAAATGTTATGCTGAAATGCTGAAAGACAAATTGAGCTGTTGATGCCTGTCATGATGCTCCATGCTCTTACTTGGTTTTGGAATGCAAAGATGATTCTAAAGCGTTATTATACATAGCATTTCAAGCTTATTGCTTTCACAAACTGCTTATTGCCTGCTCTCAACTCAGTGTTCCAAATGCACTTCCACAGTTATTAATTGAGAGCTTTTGATGCCGATGATTCTAATGCGTGCTGAAATTAATAATAAATTAAAAATGGAAAATATGCAATATGACTTAAGGTACGTGATGTTCAGTCGCACCCCCTCACTTCGCTATTGTCAGATTGACAACATTGCCCAGGGTGTCTTTTGTGATCATATGACTCGTGGAGGCGTGAGGTAGGAACTTGTGAGGACGAGAGGTCGGTCGCACCCTCCTTCGAAGTTATCAACTCACCATTTGAAGCCCATTTATTTCAATCTTCCTAAAGAGCAATCTCCTGAAAAAATGTGTACTGCTTCCATTAAATAATTGATAAAAATGGGATGAGCACTGCCCGTGGATTATTAATAGTAGTCTCAAGAACATTATTCACCAAAAGGGTATTTTAGGAGTAAATAAACGTATGTATTTTTGTAATCTGCATTACAAAAAAGAATCAAAATTTAATGTTTCATCTGTTATGGTGTACAGGAACTGTTTTAAATAATTGAATAAAGGAACGATTAGATTACATAGAAACAAAAGCATTCCCAAAAATTAAAACCGATCATGTTCACTTTTTCAGGATTTTTACCTAATAACGTGAACTAGTTCCCGGTTACGTGATTCGGTTTACGGTGTATTTTTGCTTGTTCTCAAATTCATGACTGCCGTTCACAGATTTTTTCCGTCTAGGAAAAGACAAGATTTTGCTATCCCTGGGAATGATTTTGCACGGGAGTGAATTGTGAACTATCAACCGAAGTGTCATTAAGTGAAACGGTTATATGGCCTTAAGTCTTGTTTTCAATATGGAAATAAAAGACTATAAAAAAAATTATCGTTGTTTTTGGCAAATCATGTTCTCTCAGATGAGGTCGATTTTTTTTCTAATATTTGAATACCCAATGATAATAACTGCCAGTTGTATTTTTGAATTTGAAAGATTCACAGCACTATGCTTATACTTTTGATAATGGTACTGTAGACACATGGAAGAGGCATATGTCTCAGAACAATTTCGATTAACTTTTACATTTTTTTACAACTTTTGAAATATTTTATTAGAAACATTCATCAGCAAATAAAATAAAGAAGAAAGATAACCCAAAATCTTGTCCCATCCTGCAATCTCAACAACATAATAAAGGTTGAGAAGGATTCGTAATTATTCGTGTTTCCAGTGAATCAACCAAATTTACTCAAGTTTTTGTATGAATTAACAAAACCATATTTGTAACCGACTGATATTTCCAACAACACTAAAGTTTTTGTATCGTAAAACGTTGTCCCAAGCATCACAGTTTGTAATAAAACAGTTGAAGATTTAATATAACTCTAATACTTCATAACCAATATGGCGTCTGAATGCAGTAAACATTAACTTAAGAGTATCTTTAATGTTGCCATACATGGTAGAGTCTGCCAAAAGTTGGGTTGAACTTGTGTTGGTAAAAAACTATTAGGTGCGCAACTAAGTTCCCGCTGTTCCCGAATGTTGTACATCTCAAGCGTCATAAACCAAGCTCAGACATATGGTAAACAAACCGCTTGGCCAAATCAGTGATTCTGGTTTAGTGTTATATATTTTGGTTGCTTGAAGATGTCTGATTTCGTGCCAAATAATCTTCATTTGCGGGAAGTATTGATTTTCTTCTTTCATTTGAAGAAAACGGCGACTGAAGCACATCGAGAGCTCCAAAAAGTTTACGGTGATGCTGCTCTGAGTGAAACAACGTGTCGTGATTGGTTTCGTCGCTTCAAAAACGGTGATTTCAGTGTTGATGATCGTCCGCGTGAAGGAAGGCCAAAAAACTTCGAAGACTCTGAATTGGAGGCATTGCTCGATGAGGATCCGTGTCAAACGCAAGAAGAGCTTGGTTCAGGATTAGAAGTTTCCCGCCAAGCCGTTTCTAAGCGATTGCATGCGTTGGGAATGATTCAAACGCAAGGAACTTGGGTTCCTTACGATTTGAAGCCAAGAGATGTTGAGCGTCGTTTTTTCGTCTG
Organism: Aedes koreicus; assembly: GCA_024533555.2. Lineage (NCBI taxonomy): Eukaryota > Metazoa > Arthropoda > Insecta > Diptera > Culicidae > Aedes > Aedes koreicus. The sequence continues at coordinate 187,315 of JAHHFK020001076.1, forward strand.
TGAACAACTGCTCCTGCGGCAAAAAACGAAGAGTTTTCTACATCGCATTGTGACGGGTGACGAAAAATGGATTCATTACAGTAACCCAAAACGGAAACATTCATGGGGACTGCCCGGGCATGCTTCAACATTGTCGCCTAGGCCGAATATTCACGCTGCGAAGGTTATGCTGTGTATTTGGTGGGACCAAGTTGGTGTTATTTATTATGAGCTGTTGAAACCAAACGAAACCATTACCGGGGAACGGTATCAAACTCAATTGATGCGATTGAGCCGAGCACTGCACGAAAAACGGCCACAATACGAGCACAGACACGAAAAAGTGATTCTTCAGCATGACAACGCTCGACCTCACGTTGCGAAACCCGTGAAAACCTACTTGGAAACGCTCAAATGGGAAGTCCTACCCCACCCGCCATATCGTCCTGATATTGCACCGTCCGATTATTACTTGTTCCGTTCGATGGCACATGGTCTCACTGGTCAGCAATTCCATTCATATGATGACATCTCAAAATGGCTTGATTCTTGGATAGCATCAAAAGACGAACAGTTCTATCGAAATGGTTTTCACGTTCTACCAGAAAGATGGGAAAAAGTCGTAGCTAGTGATGGGCAATACTTTGAATAATTCGTTTGTAACCTTTGTTTTCAAAATAAAATTCCTTTTTCACCAAAAAACAGCGAGAACTTAGTTGCGCACCTAATATGTCGACATCAAAGACGCACGAATCTCTTGAGCGACACTTTGTTCATGCGTAGTACATATTAGTGTCCAGCACAACGAGACACCGGCGTCTAAAAATATTCGAACACATAATTCCGTGCAAGCCTTACTCAAATGCCCGTAAAACATAACTTCTTCAGTAAGGTGATTCGTGCTCCTTCTCATAAAAAACACCAAAAAGGGTGCTTACGCGTATTTCGTCTACAATGTGCAGACTTCTTCAGTGTCGTGTACTAAATAATACTCGACAGTCACGACTAATACTCGTGTACTAATACTCGGACAGTCAAGTATTAGTACACGACACTGAAGAAGTCTGCACTTTGTAGACGAAATACGCGTATCTGTCAAGATAAGCCATAAAGGTTGTTTGAATTCAACATAAATTACTATTATTTCTGCTCATTTTCTAGTTACAAGTATTCCACATAAAAGCTCACACTCTCCGGGATTCATTTAAATTGATTTGCAGCAGATCGATTATTCAACATACAGAAAACGGCAAGAAATTGGTTAAAACTAGTCTAATAATGAAAATTTAGGGTTCAAAGTTTTTTTTAAGACTCATTCGATTATTACTAATTGAAAATTAAGAGTTCAAAGTTTTTTTAAGACTCATTCGATTATTACTAATTGATAAGAAGAAATTGGTTTTTAGCATTTCTTGTAAAGAAAATCAAATTATACATAACTGTCCGTCTACTATTTAAAGACTAGAAGGAACAGCCCCATGAGGTTGTACGAATTATGGACAGGAAATTACTATGGGCCTGTTCATAAACCACGTATAATTTTGTTTTTTTAATTTTTGAAAATCTTAGACCCCCCCCCCCCCCCCCTACCCCCTTGTAGACATTTCTCTATGCATTTTTTTTTTTTGAAATTTTGTATGGACCGTAGACTTTGGTCAGACTCCCCCTCCCCCAAAAAAAGTCTACGTGGTGTATGAATAGCCCCTATTAATATAGGATGATATACTACTTCAGCAGTGGCCCTATTCGCGTCAAGTTTTCCTTATTCAATCTAAATGACTTGATTTTTGTTCAAGGTTATATAGTATATGTGTGGCTGTCTAAAATAAACTCAAAAGTGTATGGTAATAATGATTTTTATAGTCAAAGCATCTAAACAAAGTCGATTAAAAATCGGTGTATTGATACCAAATACAAAGAAAAAAAATCAACCAATGTAAATTAGATCTTTTTTGCAAGAATTGTTGAACTACATAAAGGTTTGAAAGGTTACAAATGTGCCCTCTTTTACGTTAATAGATAATGTTGCGACTCATAGTATTAACCAAACAATGAAGGTTAGAGGCACATGTCAGCTTAGCGGGTGATTAGACTGAAATGCGATGATCCGACGAAAATATGTACATTGCTCTACAGTATCACTGAACATATCATAGCATGTACACCACTCAGGGCTATCCAACTTCATCTTTACTTGCTTTATGTGGCGTGACGAATGTACGAAGTTTTCCTCACTTCTTCTCGCGTTTTCAGTTTTCAGAAAAGAAAAAATAAACGACGAAAAGCACGCCGCACTATTAAAGACTGAGTGGCATCTTTTTGTTACTCTCTTTTCCTTCTCCTGGTGGCAGCAATTTCATGTCAGCACCTTGACTAATGCTAGTAATGCGACGAGGTTCACTCCAATTCTGCGGAAATGATGCATGAAAACAGCGAAATTTATGCGGCGTGCCCAAGTTTATGGAGGATGACTCAGATGATTCTCGGTGTAAGCCAAACACTTGTTCCCTTTTCCACTAGAGATGAGAGCATTTTTAAACTATGCTTCGTATATCAAGTGTCATTGTCGTAAGGTTTCTTCATAGCCCTGCAAACAAACTGCTCATTGAAATGGAGTCTTTATACATATAATGGTGAACAAAATTCGAGCAATGCGACAATAATCCCAATTAATTCGCCAATGAGGTATAAAGAATATCACCATTTGTACAACATCGAAACAAAGAAGGTGTGAAGGTGGCTACACTGAAAGTTATTTTTTTTTTATATTACGAAATCGAAGCTAGAACTAACGACTTTGTTCGTTGTTTTCAGCAACAAAACTGATTTGTTCTTTTTATGAAGATACATTCTTAAATAATGGCACACGCGCAACTATCAAAAGCTCGAAGCATTTGTTGACATTCAACAACATTCGTGCATTGTACGAAAACAATACAAAGAGCTACGAATTTTTTGTTACAAATTAAAAAGAAACGTCTCTCTGATGGTTGCCTGAATGACTGAAAGATCTACTTTATCGACTCGAAATGTAATTGACAAAAAAAGGCGCAACAACGTGAAGTTGTCTAGCGTCTTTTTTTTTAAATGTTTCTGACATGGGATTCGATCCTGTATTTTTGGAAAAAGCTGATACTGCATCCTTGGTTGATCTCACTAGGCCATGGTGACTCGTGAGATGATTCTTGAATAATGAGTATGAAGTTAAAATTCTCGACAACGCTTCAATTTTTTTTGGGATAAATAAATTATTCCCGCCCATCCCAGCAGCAACATCAGCGAAGCAGCGATTGGCTGGTCTTCACGAAATCCATTTCGTGCATTATACAAAAAGGTGTAATTATAGCATTTCATTAGATATAAAGCAATATGAATGTTTCATACAATATACGAGACATTTGTTCCATGTACAAAATCCATGATAACGAAGCGAGTGAAAGCCAATCTACGAAAATAAATTGTCAGTGTATTATTCAGTCACAGTTTTAGAGATCCTCCCCTCCTTCCGTATTTGTTTCTGGAGAATTTGTGCTTTTCAACAATAAACTCATCTTTAGGAATAATGCCCTGTTCGCAAAAGAGCTGGATTCAGCACTACTACTAGCTCTACTATGCAGCACGAATTTCAGCGGTTTCTGCAATTGGTATAAAAGCTTATATCTGTTAAAAGTTTTATGTTTTTATACGCTGTTTCCAGCACAAGATACATTTTTTCAACAGTTTATAAAAATCAGACCAAGCATCGCGATCGTAGGATACACTAAGCCTTACTCCAGGTGCTCCGTGGATGAAAAACTGAAAGGCTGTTGAATTTAACTCCTAGTTACAGATAAATGGAACATTGTTTCAAAATTAAACTGGTAAGTCAAAATCAAAATGAATAAAATCGGGAAATTAAAGAAATTTGGTCAACTCGGTTACTTTATCGAGAGATTAGGAAACAAAAATTATGTGAAATTTTGCGGGTATTTTGAACGAGACAAGTTTGTCATTCCTGTACAATACGTGACTAAAAAGATGACCTTCCTAGTCTAGGAAGTTCATTAGGATCAGGAGATACTGAAGTTAAAATAATTATATGCCCACTAACATTGCCTAGTGGTTTGACTTCAAATGAAACTCTAATAAACAGGTAGCTCTTGGTTATCAATACAGTTGTCCCCAAGATTTCATACCTGAAAAAACATTTTTGCTGCAAAGGGAACAACCCAAATGAAAGAAAACAACTTCCGAGCTCTTCTTGACAACCGGAGAAAAACATTAACAGACATCACACTACTAATTTTTAGAACCGTGAGACACTGAAATTCAAAACTTGTTGCTTCTAATGGTAGAGAACGGCTTCTAATGGTAGCAAACGCTTCCTCACTAGCGCCACGTAGTTCACTTAGTCGAGGTACCCACTATGGGGCGAAGTTGCGGTATCTGCTAGCATGTCAAAATATCATGCCGACGTTCGCCACATGCCACCCGATACTGACAAGATGTTTTTACGTGCAATGAGATGCCACATGGCGGCACTACGATGGGCGCCTTGCCTTATCGCTGCAACAAAACTGGCCGCAAGTTGCTTATTGTTATTTGGCAATTTATTTTAAATTGACGGTTATAGAATTTTACACACGCTGAATGGCTTTGAGTAGCGTAAGAATCGATCCATCCAGTAGCAGACAGCTCCTGCTCTTGCTAATTGTTCTGAATATTGAGATTGGTGTTCTGCAGTAAAACTATTGCAGCTTATGCGAACTCTGTGTGTGGGAATACAAACTAGTGAATCGATAATTATGCTCAAATTGGGTAGGATTCTCGTAGAAGTTTCATCGGTTTACAAACATAAACGGTCAAATCCAAACCAACATCCTGCTATTGGGACATACTGGATTACGTAGCGGATTTGGTTCGACCTATCCTCGAAGGCAGCTGCGTTTTGCAACCTGGAACAGCACGTCCAGCCGATTTCTTATTTTTCTAAAAAAATAAAGGAAGGATTCCACTTTACATGGCATATCTTTTCCTACTATACCTACCAGTACGATCCAAAAACTGCTTTCAACTCATTCCGGCCATTTTTTTTTTCTCAAATACGCCTATTTTCGAGACAAAAAGTATTTTTACTGAAAATGTTTAAACATCTCATCGGACATCACATGCACATGAACGCCGCCTAGGTGTCGTTAGAACGCGCACGGCTCCAACAGAGATTGAAAAAATTAGTTGCTCTCCAGCATCATCTAGTGGGTGAATTGTGAATCAAGCTGGCCATTATCAGCTAATCCTTAATCCGAGCAAGCAACTTAAATTATAATACTATAATTACTGCTCACTTATTTTTAATTCCATGGTTAACAATCGAAAATTTGTAATTCAAGAACATATAAGAAATTCTCAGTATTATTTGAAAATTCACTCCTTTTTAGCTCGTTGAGTTCATCAACAGAATGTTCATTACTATCATTACCACTTCAAAATTCATTAATAACGGAATTGAATACGTTACATTCTAAGAATTGCATGTACTTTATTTAAATGATATTGATCATCGATAAAACGTTTCCATTCATCCATCCTTTTGACTCATTTAAGTCTGGTGATATAGAAGTACAAAAAATTGCTTGCTCATTAGCAGCCTAGAGCCTGGCTTACAGTTCAAGCCTTATTTCATTCTATCAGCATCACGATTATTTATTACACCATGATCAACGCTGGAGTTGGTGTAAATCGTAAAAAGCAACAGATGATGGTCATGAATAATCGATCTATAATGTGGTCATTATGACATTCACGAATATCAAATCCGGTTGTTTTACAGATGTTACTGCTTCGTTTGAAAACGATTGTATCAGTACTTGAGCCCCACACCTTGCCTCTGATGCACCTCCTTTAAACTACTCAATGCCGATTTTTAGAAGGACATATTTTCCCATAACTATGAGGCTCTACTAGTGGACCTCTATTTTGCTAGAACGAAAAACACGAAGAGAAAGTGTTGATTGTTCTGTTAGTGTACGGCAGGTTGTGGAAAATTGAATAGAAGCAGTTGAAATTGAGCGAAGGACTATTTGGAAGGTAGTACTCGATCAAACACACATTCTTTTACCATACTACCCACGTGCTGGGTAGGTAAGGGAAAGATAGAATTCCTTTTAGCTCGATACACTTATTCCAGCGATTTTCCAAGTTCTTAATCCCGTCCAAAAAGTAATTTTCCAGGAAGGTCTGCAAAATACTCCTCCGCGGTGTCGATGATTTCCACGCGTGAACTGAATTTTTTATTGATGAGCCATCTTTGGAGGTTTGAGAACAGATAATAGTCCGAGGGAGCCAAATCGGGTAAATACGGTGGATGCGGAAGCAATTAGAGCCGTAAGTCCTTGATTTTAGCCGTGGTTGTGATGCTTTTGTGCGCCGGTGCAATGCCTTGCAAAAACAAAATTGTTTTTCTCTTCATGTGATGTCGTTTTGCAGCGAGTTCGGACTTCAATCGCTCCAATAATGCTCAGTTATACTCGCTGTGGGTGGTTTTATTCTTTTCGAGGTAGTTCCAGCCCATTGAGCCTCCTAAGGCCGCTTCAGAGCACTCGTGCTGGCTTCAGTCTACTGACGGGCACTCATTCTGTTCGCTGGTGTGTAATAGTGGATGCAGGTTTCATCAAAAGAAACCAATCAACGCCAAAAGTCCTTCCGATTCCACATCAGCAGGTCTAAACACTGTTTCGAAGTGCTCTCGTGTTCGTGTTTTTGATCAGGAGTGAGCATGCGTGGCATCCAGGAGCAGGATAACTTTTTCATATGCAGAATCTCGCCCAAAATATGGTGTATGCACTCAGTACTAATCTTTGTGCCATCTGCTAGCTTACGCATCTTCACTTTCCGGACAACCAACACCGCATCGGAGGACCTGCCGCTGCGGACTTGATCTGTAGTGGAGTTGTGGCCACCACGAAACTCTCGAAACCAATATTTAACGGTGTAATCTGACGGAGAATTTGCACCAGAATACTTATCCAACTTTTCTTGTGTTTCCTTCGCCGTTTTGTTTCTCAAAAAATAATGTTTTATGAGAGAACGAAAATCGTTTTTATCCATATTCAACATGATGCCAAACACGTCAACAACATTCAGCTTTCAAAACAAAACTAAGGGCAGTATCGCACTGAAATTTGTATGCCTTAATATAAACGGACTACAAGTCACTATAACCATTTTTGCAGTAGCTTCGCATTTTGGCGGTCAAGGATGTTACTTTTCACCCCACCTAGTATTATAACCTAGTAATTCAACACAACATTCTGAAAAAATATAATGTTGTTTCAACCCGATAAGTTAATTGGATTGATTCATCGAATTTATTGATCCATTTATTCTTTTTTAATTTTCTTCATTTCAAGCTTATTGCTTTCACAATAAGAACCCGAAATTTTTGGAGGACTTGTGTGGGTTGGCGATGTTTAATAAATCGTTTATCTTCAGTGATCGCTTGGCACAATGGATCGAGGCAAGGTTCAGCCAAAATACCACATCCTCCTTCGCGTGATACTTCTTGATGAAGGCGGTAACATCCGGCAGGCACTCATACTGTATATTTCCCCGTTCTCCAAAAGTCCAGAAGGAAGGACCTGCGGCTTGGACATTCCCTACTCGCTGATCGTCAGCCACCGAAGAGCCTTTTTTGTGACGTTGGTGTGGCAGCCGTTGCTGCCCAGCGTTAAACAGATCTCGTCATTAGGACCAGGACGCCGCGCTTCGCCGGAAAGATGTTTTTCAACTGTTCCTTCTAAACTTAACTTAACTTCTTAACCGTTTGACCGGTTCCACCCACCTTTTGGTCCAAAGCGCGGAACAATGAAATCGCCATTCTCTTCCTGCTGCATTTTACGATCGAGCAGCACTGTCAAGCGGCCGGAACCATGTTGTGATGTTGTGAATTGACTATATCCGGCGGACATGAAGTGTTACGGTTATATTGATAATACCCAACGTACTGCTATAACAATGCAACTTTTACCTATAACAAATTATCAAAGCGCGATCCCAAGAGCAAACAATACGTTTTATTTGCATTATCACTTTCGAACAAAGTTGGTGGCTCTGAGCGTTAGAACTAATGGTGAAAACACATCTTCTGTGTTCGATTATCATTCTTAGTGAAGAGCATAGTGTGCTTGTATTAAATGCTGCTAATCATGAAACCAAGACAGGTGATTGAATAATAATGAATGAAACGACGGAGTTATATAGACAGAGACAGGAAAAATGCTTTTACTTTGAAGCCTTCAAATCAAGTGGTAGAGATGGCATCCTGTACTACTAATGCCTGTTCATAGACCTATATTCACACCTATTTTAATGAAACCCTTTAGAGCAAGCTTTAAATTAATTAAGCAACATTCCGGCAGTTTGGATGATATTTAGAGGCCAATGGAAGAATCAATGCTCACACAAAATGGTTTTCACTTATAAGCTTATCAACAATTCTGCTAAAAGTAATGGAAACAATCTTGACGAACATATAAAATCATATGTAAATATTATGCCTTTAGGCATATATCATTTTGAATTAGCAAGGTTAATAATCGCCAGTAGCATTACATGCTGTAGTTACAAAACTCAAAACATCTTTTGAAGCCAAAGAAATATTGTTTAGCTGCGTTTGACAACTTATCTCATAGTGACAAGTGCTTATGTATTTAGATAAATGAGATGTTATCAAAGAGAAATATATCAGCAACTTTGGAAGCTCAGTATAAGAGCTGTAATAGAGGGCGTGTTATCACTTCAACTATGGTCTTTGATAGTTGATGATCCTTTCAAATATCTATTAGCCCAAGGATTTGAAATAATCTGCTTTACAGATGTTTTTGTCATAAGTGTGCGTAGCATCGTTCTAACCGAATGCAAATTGCTTATAATTACATACATCTCAGAAAATATTTATTAGAAAACATTAGACTGAAAGTTACGCTGTTGTTGCTATTCAAACAAAAACCATTAATTAAAAGCTAACAATTCAATGCCCTATGTCAGATTCAAAAAGCTACCTGTACGGAAAGTTTCCAGTAGGTCAAGGTCATTAAATAATACGGCCGTCAAGTTATGTTCTAAAGAACAACAATATTTACCATCCATTTCCGACGATGTGAATATGCCCTACGTCGGTCATGCTGAATCGCTCACACCCGAATCCATGCAGCACGTAACACCTCAAACCACTATATGTCAGCTTTAAACCCATGGCATCTTTCGTCCGAGCCCACAAATACACTTTTGTGGTGTGAATACCGATATCCTAGTCAACTCCAACGATGTCACCTTTCCCGGTTCTACGCACTCATACCGCACCGTGACAACCTTCCATACTGTGCAATTACTTTCTCCTTCATATTCACTGACAACGATGCCTAATTACGTCTGCTGCCACATACAACCACTCTCGGATGCACGTGAGGAACAGCTACCATCTCGACGTAACCTCCGGACAGCAACATTCCAAGTTTCGCTGCGCATGCGTTTTCCCTCTTTTGCCCTTTGTATTCAATTGATTTTTATTCGCACTCTGATCCTCGTGGTCCACACGAGATTTCCAAATGCACAGCTAGACAGAGTTGCACTCAGCAGGTGACAGAATCATTTGGTTAGCGTCCTACTACGTTGAAAGGTTTCAAGCTTTGAGGGATTACGGCGAGCTTCAATAAAGATATGGGGAAGCATGAGTTTCGGAATATTTAGAACAAGTTTCGTAAAGTTAAGTGATCGATGAACATCAAAAAGCTCTGTTACTGTTTTTATACACTGTAAGTTTTAAGCAAAAATCTTCAAAATCCACGTACGTGAAACTCTAATAACGGGTCTAGTTAAAATGGAGCTTAAGAGGGGCTTATTGACTAAGCATTGTGACATACTCCATAATCCATAATCCATAATCACATAATCCAATTTTGAACATTACGTAATGTGTGTGCTGTGCTGAAGTTGTAGGGGAAAGAGATTGAAATAAACGACAATTTGCGGCCTAAATGGAAAGCTTGAGTACGACTCTGCTACAAGGCACCTAGATACTAGCATCAACTTCATCGTGTCAAACAACAAGGAGAAGAAAAAATGAAAATCTGCCAGTTGCGAACACAGTGACTGGCTGGTAGGAAGAATTCACTTATTCAGACCATCTTTGGCGTAAATTCAATTTAGCTTCATCGAATGGTATTTTTTATGGTGCCTCCTGTCAGTATTTCCCTCCCTCAAACTTGTTTACCGACTGGCTAACATCCCGTTTTGGTGGTGTTTCAAAATCCGGCGATGTGGCGAAGTTAGATAACTCTTTATTTATTCAAACATGGCTATGGAATCTTCAAATCTAAGGCGACATGATGAGCGGTTAAAATAAAAACTTATTATAAATTCTCTCCAATTAACTCGAGATCCCCTGTGGTGACCATTCTGGTGCAGATTTAAGGCATGAATATGGGAAATGAAGGTGTATTTTGGACAGAACTTTGTTGGCAATATAGAGATAATTTTTATTTTCTGGCAGTTTAATTAAATGATTGAATTTAATACATGAAAGACAATTAAATGACTTCATCGGTTCAAATATTTAGTAAAGGATATTACGATCGGCGGTATCTTCGTTGAAAAAAATTTAAAATTATTTCATTTTGTTCGTTTGTGCTTAGAGAATGATGTCTATTTTGATTTTGATATGCGCATTCAGTTATCAAAATGTCGCACGAGCAGAGGAGCACCGCCACAATATCGCTTGTGCGACGCGAAAATACGTACTCCTCGGGCGCGGGGGGTGGACTCGCCAAAACCAACCACCTCCCAACAAATAAAAAAAAATGGGGAGCGTGGGCATCAGGAGTTTATTACTGATATTCATCATAATAAATTGCCTGCACTATCAATGCAGGCTGCTTGGAGAAGAAGCATCAACCAAATCGTTCATTTACATCAAAATGACGATTTTGGAATCTCAAATCAACACATATTTCATCGTCTAGCAAACGTTCATCGTGAACGGTCTAATTTTATGATGTTCTACAAAGTTCTACTAGAGGTGACTCTTAGTCAAAATAATCGCACATAAAAATCCGGAAGATCATGACCGCTTTGACATTTTCAGAAAAGTTAATTTTTATCAACAATTAATCATAACAGAAAACAATACATTCCGTGTGGATAACGGTTAAACATTCATTTTATGTGTAAGTTAATTAAAAGCACAGTCACACTTAGAGCTTCAGAGAGTAAGATATAGTACTTTAGCACCTTGGAATTCATGATTAGATCCATTAAAGCTGAAATCTAAGAATGCCTGAAAACTAATAATGACCATTTAAATTAGATTTTACTGCTCAAGTAAATTTTACTTCCAACACTAAAATCTGAAACAAACATTATATCAGGTGGAACATCATATAATATCACAAGAAAAACAAATGAAAACTTCGCTTTTTACGCTATTATGCAAACAGTTTTGATAGTACCATTAAATTGTCTAAGGTTTCTAAGACGTAAAAAATATTAGCATTAGAATATCGAACTGAACAACTACAGGTATACCTTGATTATATGTGCACGACACAAAGCTCTTCCAATACCGTTTTTTGATAAACTAATTGTGATAATCAACAACAACGCCATCCACAAGAGACATTGCTCTACATAGGGTACGCAACGAATTTTAAGCAGTACATGCACCAGTTGAGATATTTGATGCAGCTGTATATGATTTGTAATAAGAACTGGTAATATTTGGATATTAATCTATCTGCGTACATCTAATCTATCGGAACCTACCTTCATAAAAGAGCATTAGCCTCAGAATGCTTTCCGATCATGAAAATGTTTTCTCTAGCGATGACATGCGTACATAAACTCACAACACTGTAGGGGGATTCGGACAAGTGGGAAGCGATAGCCAACCCAAGGCCCCCTTCGGCCGCAGATGCAAATAAATTCACCGCGATGAAATTGCATGGCGGCTTATGGGAGCGCTCAAGCCGGTGCGCGATTTTGCAGTGATTTTTGACGCGGTAGAAGCGTGATTTTCTTTTAATCCATATTCTAATTCAACTTTTGTAACTAGTCCAGTAGAAAACTAACTGTTCCTCCAGTAGACCCGAAACAACTATAAACTGTGGTAAATTCTTGAAGTCGTAATATGAATAAACAAGCTTGTGATGTAGGAAATGATGCCCCTTGTGATCTTCCGGATAATCTAGATCAACAGTAAAAAGGTCAATGTATGTACTTATTCTTAGAATTCGGTGGTTTTTTTTCTGAAGTACTATACAAAGCATAATTTGAGTGCATTTGTACTAGAGCTCTAAAAATGTATCATCAGGACCATAATTCCCGGATGCACCACAACCGTAAAATTCGTTATGAAAAGTAGTTCCAGAACTCTGCGTTTAATCTCAGGTACTTTGGGAAACACCAATTGGCATTTATAGCCTGAAAATTGTCCCACAGGGCAATTTGATAGCCTCCCTAATAAAGGTTGTCAATTATGAAAATTACCTGAGAACTCTGCAGTTATATTTTTCTAAGGTAAATTTAACAGCCTTATTTCAATTCATTTGCACTTTCGATCTGTAAATTTACCCTCAGGGCCACCAGGTCACCTTCCGATGAACCAGATTAACCATGGTAGTGATCAATTTATAAAATAAACCTTAGAACTTTGCACCTTTTGTTTCATACAGAACTTATTTGAAAACCTTTGCTCTTGAACTTCACAGTTATTTCTACAATTACTTCTAAAAGCATCATTTAAACACATTTGGGACCGTAAAAATCTTTGAAGTGGTCTATTTCTGAACAAACTCTTGGAATGATACTTTTTTTCTTAATAAGTTCTAAAGCAGATTTTGTACTCACTTACGTTTGTGATCTGACAACTAACCGTCGACGCCATTATGTGCCTTCCGGATGATCCAAAACATTGCTATTTGTAGTCAATTTATGAATTTAGACATGAAATTCTGCATTTTTTCTTATACTCTTCAAGAAGAAACATTTGAGTTGACTCAGAATGCGATTTTTTTTTATTATTTCTTTTATTAAATCCTGTGACCTGATAATTTAAAAAAAGCATTTAGATGTATCATTTGAATAAATAAAAACTTGTGAGCTAAAAACTTAGCCACATGTCTGATGATGATTGAAGCAAAGTAGGCCGTTTCGCAGCTCAATGTATATCTTTCCGAACTGAGAATGGTGGGAAGTGTACCTAACGTTCTTTATTAGAAATTTTGTGTCTGTATGTAGTGCACAAACTTCCACTTTCAAAGCCAACGATTTCAGAACAAAAAACGCTTTTTTTTTAATTTTTAACCCTATTATGAAGACTGAAAAAAGGCCCATCACCCACGGCGTTACACCATTTGTATTTTGAGGTTATGTTGCTTTGGGTGAAAACTATGCGCAAATGCTCTGCCGTTTTACGCCGCGTTGGATATAATATGAAAAAAGATTCAATTTCAAAATTCTGCCGCTAGCTGGCGCCGGTGGTGTAGTGGTATGCGTGACTGTTATCTGGCATTGGGTCTGGGTTTAATCACATTCGACGTCAGTGAGATTTTCCTGAGGAGAAAAAAGCTTTGGTCACGTTTTCCTTCGGAAGGGAAATAAAGTTGAGATCCCGGCTTATGTGTTGATGAGTGCGATATGTACGGTGGGGCCTCCCTCTGTTCGGGAAGAATCTTTCTTAGCAGGGTTGAAAGAAAACACCCTTTTTTTTTAGCAGCGCTTGCACAGCTTCAAAGCTGAAAATGTATTTTCTGTTAGTTTGATGCCAAAAAACCAATGAAATAACTTACATTTTGGTGTTATTCGTGTGCGTTAAGATTTGCGAAACAAATCGAATTATTTGTTTCCAAATTTGCGTCTATGTAAAAAGGCTTCTTTAAGCGTACAAATCACTCAAATATTATTAATTTTCTCACCTTCGCAATACAAACTTCCTTCACAAACTGTTCAATTCAATTTTCCTCCTGATAAATTCTCTCGGAGACAAAATTTTCTCGAAATAAACTTTATACTTCTATCGTTCTTTTCAATCCGTTTCCTATTCTCCTTTTGTCCATTCAAGTTGTTTTCTTCCTTCTCTGACATTTATCCTCAGCCGCCACAGCTCTGACGGATCGGACAACATGACAGCTGTCGTTTATGCTTGGCTGCGTAATCGTAAAGGGGGTAACTGGGACTCACTTTTCGACCGGTAACGCTTACACGATGGGTTTGCCTACACCCTCCGTTGGTGAACTAGTCTAAGTCTGAAAGCCATCTTGATGCAAAGAGAAGAAGAAGAAAACGAATTTTGCCACTAGGTGACGTTGAAAACGTCCCAAGCATTATCTAACTCAATATTATTCCAAACAAATTTGCCAAACAAAAGCATAATAAATAATTAAAATGTAAAGATTTTCGACTATGCAGTCTTTTACAAAAATCCAACAACTGTTTCAAATTTTTTGACGTGCGTTAATCTGATATATTGTCGAATTATGAACATTCTTTATATGTGTGTGTTTTTCTACAATCAAATGTTTACTGGCTGGCAGTGGCATTATGAATAAAATCCTGCTACCTTTTTTTCGAAGAGCTTAGAACCTGAAGTTGGAAAGTGAAAGCTTTATCAGAACTACAACAGGCCATTCGAAGTACGCAAACATTTCGGAGGTGTTTTCGTATGCAATAAGCCCACTCCACTGCATTTAATCTTCTAACTCTAAATCTAACTTTCAATCAAGCAGAAGTGCAACACTTGATTGACGCATATATAGTATATAATTTGGGATGTCTTATTTAGAATCAACTTACCATATAACAGAAGATCTTACTACATTTTAAAATCTTAATGTTATATACATTATAAGTCGTGTGCATTGTCAGTACATTGAGATAATAATCACATAATTACATAATGTCAATCCATCCAGCAGGGCACTTTTCACAAAATTTAAAAATAGCATGTTTTTTGTAGTGTACCAACAGCGTACCATAGCGTACCTTTAAGGATTTTGAACGTACCTGTCAAATTCCTTGTTTTTGGGTGCCCTGCTGAATAGACGGTCGATTTTGCGAAATTCTTCATAAAACGCTATAAAAATTACACCAAAGTAATGTACCAATAACGTACCTTCCGAATCTGATGTTTGATTTAAACGTACCTCAAAAATTTCCATACTTACTCATATAAAACTTTTTAAAATATATTATATGTAAAATCTGACCTCGGATTCAGATTTTTGAGGAAATTCTAGCCCTAAATGACCTATAAAACATACTACTTAAGTACATTCTACGCTACTTTATAGTCAAAAATGTATTTTTAATAATACGTTTAAGGAAACACTCTTGAATGGCTACTTCCTGCTAAGCATTTAGATACCCCTGAATATAGATAAAGGGCAGGCATGTTAGAGATCACTATACAGCATGTTTTAATCATAAAGAGACAATCTGTAAAGGTATAGGTTGAACATACGTTATTGGGAAGACATGGTTGATTTTCTATGATAAATTAATTTTTTTCTGATTATTTTCATAAATACGTAGCTACGTGATAGTTTTGTGCCCTGCTGGGGATTTTATCTTCTCAAACTATTCCTCAAAGGTCCATGAACAATTTGTATGGGTTAAGATTGAATGTACCTCAACGTATCTGAACTTTATTTAGAAGACATGGTTGGTTTTCTGTGATAAATTAATTTTTTTCTGATTATTTTCATAAATACGTAGCTACGTGATAATTTTGTGCCCTGCTGGGGATTTTATCTTCTCAAACTATTCCTCAAAGGTCCATGAACAATTTGTATGGGTTAAGATTGAATGTACCTCAACGTATCTGAACTTTATTTAGAAGACATGGTTGGTTTTCTGTGATAAATTAATTTTTTTCTGATTATTTTCATAAATACGTAGCTACGTGATAATTTTGTGCCCTGCTGGGGATTTTATCTTCTCAAACTATTCCTCAAAGGTCCATGAACAATTTGTATGGGTTAAGATTGAATGTACCTCAACGTATCTGAACTTTATTTAGAAGACATGGTTGGTTTTCTGTGATAAATTAATTTTTTTCTGATTATTTTCATAAATACGTAGCTACGTGATAATTTTGTGCCCTGCTGGGGATTTTATCTTCTCAAACTATTCCTCAAAGGTCCATGAACAATTTGTATGGGTTAAGATTGAATGTACCTCAACGTATCTGAACTTTATTTAGAAGACATGGTTGGTTTTCTGTGATAAATTAATTTTTTTCTGATTATTTTCATAAATACGTAGCTACGTGATAATTTTGTGCCCTGCTGGGGATTTTATCTTCTCAAACTATTCCTCAAAGGTCCATGAACAATTTGTATGGGTTAAGATTGAATGTACCTCAACGTATCTGAACTTTATTTAGAAGACATGGTTGGTTTTCTGTGATAAATTAATTTTTTTCTGATTATTTTCATAAATACGTAGCTACGTGATAATTTTGTGCCCTGCTGGGGATTTTATCTTCTCAAACTATTCCTCAAAGGTCCATGAACAATTTGTATGGGTTAAGATTGAATGTACCTCAACGTATCTGAACTTTATTTAGAAGACATGGTTGGTTTTCTGTGATAAATTAATTTTTTTCTGATTATTTTCATAAATACGTAGCTACGTGATAATTTTGTGCCCTGCTGGGGATTTTATCTTCTCAAACTATTCCTCAAAGGTCCATGAACAATTTGTATGGGTTAAGATTGAATGTACCTCAACGTATCTGAACTTTATTTAGAAGACATGGTTGGTTTTCTGTGATAAATTAATTTTTTTCTGATTATTTTCATAAATACGTAGCTACGTGATAATTTTGTGCCCTGCTGGGGATTTTATCTTCTCAAACTATTCCTCAAAGGTCCATGAACAATTTGTATGGGTTAAGATTGAATGTACCTCAACGTATCTGAACTTTATTTAGAAGACATGGTTGGTTTTCTGTGATAAATTAATTTTTTTCTGATTATTTTCATAAATACGTAGCTACGTGATAATTTTGTGCCCTGCTGGGGATTTTATCTTCTCAAACTATTCCTCAAAGGTCCATGAACAATTTGTATGGGTTAAGATTGAATGTACCTCAACGTATCTGAACTTTATTTAGAAGACATGGTTGGTTTTCTGTGATAAATTAATTTTTTTCTGATTATTTTCATAAATACGTAGCTACGTGATAATTTTGTGCCCTGCTGGGGATTTTATCTTCTCAAACTATTCCTCAAAGGTCCATGAACAATTTGTATGGGTTAAGATTGAATGTACCTCAACGTATCTGAACTTTATTTAGAAGACATGGTTGGTTTTCTGTGATAAATTAATTTTTTTCTGATTATTTTCATAAATACGTAGCTACGTGATAATTTTGTGCCCTGCTGGGGATTTTATCTTCTCAAACTATTCCTCAAAGGTCCATGAACAATTTGTATGGGTTAAGATTGAATGTACCTCAACGTATCTGAACTTTATTTAGAAGACATGGTTGGTTTTCTGTGATAAATTAATTTTTTTCTGATTATTTTCATAAATACGTAGCTACGTGATAATTTTGTGCCCTGCTGGGGATTTTATCTTCTCAAACTATTCCTCAAAGGTCCATGAACAATTTGTATGGGTTAAGATTGAATGTACCTCAACGTATCTGAACTTTATTTAGAAGACATGGTTGGTTTTCTGTGATAAATTAATTTTTTTCTGATTATTTTCATAAATACGTAGCTACGTGATAATTTTGTGCCCTGCTGGGGATTTTATCTTCTCAAACTATTCCTCAAAGGTCCATGAACAATTTGTATGGGTTAAGATTGAATGTACCTCAACGTATCTGAACTTTATTTAGAAGACATGGTTGGTTTTCTGTGATAAATTAATTTTTTTCTGATTATTTTCATAAATACGTAGCTACGTGATAATTTTGTGCCCTGCTGGGGATTTTATCTTCTCAAACTATTCCTCAAAGGTCCATGAACAATTTGTATGGGTTAAGATTGAATGTACCTCAACGTATCTGAACTTTATTTAGAAGACATGGTTGGTTTTCTGTGATAAATTAATTTTTTTCTGATTATTTTCATAAATACGTAGCTACGTGATAATTTTGTGCCCTGCTGGGGATTTTATCTTCTCAAACTATTCCTCAAAGGTCCATGAACAATTTGTATGGGTTAAGATTGAATGTACCTCAACGTATCTGAACTTTATTTAGAAGACATGGTTGGTTTTCTGTGATAAATTAATTTTTTTCTGATTATTTTCATAAATACGTAGCTACGTGATAATTTTGTGCCCTGCTGGGGATTTTATCTTCTCAAACTATTCCTCAAAGGTCCATGAACAATTTGTATGGGTTAAGATTGAATGTACCTCAACGTATCTGAACTTTATTTAGAAGACATGGTTGGTTTTCTGTGATAAATTAATTTTTTTCTGATTATTTTCATAAATACGTAGCTACGTGATAATTTTGTGCCCTGCTGGGGATTTTATCTTCTCAAACTATTCCTCAAAGGTCCATGAACAATTTGTATGGGTTAAGATTGAATGTACCTCAACGTATCTGAACTTTATTTAGAAGACATGGTTGGTTTTCTGTGATAAATTAATTTTTTTCTGATTATTTTCATAAATACGTAGCTACGTGATAATTTTGTGCCCTGCTGGGGATTTTATCTTCTCAAACTATTCCTCAAAGGTCCATGAACAATTTGTATGGGTTAAGATTGAATGTACCTCAACGTATCTGAACTTTATTTAGAAGACATGGTTGGTTTTCTGTGATAAATTAATTTTTTTCTGATTATTTTCATAAATACGTAGCTACGTGATAATTTTGTGCCCTGCTGGGGATTTTATCTTCTCAAACTATTCCTCAAAGGTCCATGAACAATTTGTATGGGTTAAGATTGAATGTACCTCAACGTATCTGAACTTTATTTAGAAGACATGGTTGGTTTTCTGTGATAAATTAATTTTTTTCTGATTATTTTCATAAATACGTAGCTACGTGATAATTTTGTGCCCTGCTGGGGATTTTATCTTCTCAAACTATTCCTCAAAGGTCCATGAACAATTTGTATGGGTTAAGATTGAATGTACCTCAACGTATCTGAACTTTATTTAGAAGACATGGTTGGTTTTCTGTGATAAATTAATTTTTTTCTGATTATTTTCATAAATACGTAGCTACGTGATAATTTTGTGCCCTGCTGGGGATTTTATCTTCTCAAACTATTCCTCAAAGGTCCATGAACAATTTGTATGGGTTAAGATTGAATGTACCTCAACGTATCTGAACTTTATTTAGAAGACATGGTTGGTTTTCTGTGATAAATTAATTTTTTTCTGATTATTTTCATAAATACGTAGCTACGTGATAATTTTGTGCCCTGCTGGGGATTTTATCTTCTCAAACTATTCCTCAAAGGTCCATGAACAATTTGTATGGGTTAAGATTGAATGTACCTCAACGTATCTGAACTTTATTTAGAAGACATGGTTGGTTTTCTGTGATAAATTAATTTTTTTCTGATTATTTTCATAAATACGTAGCTACGTGATAATTTTGTGCCCTGCTGGGGATTTTATCTTCTCAAACTATTCCTCAAAGGTCCATGAACAATTTGTATGGGTTAAGATTGAATGTACCTCAACGTATCTGAACTTTATTTAGAAGACATGGTTGGTTTTCTGTGATAAATTAATTTTTTTCTGATTATTTTCATAAATACGTAGCTACGTGATAATTTTGTGCCCTGCTGGGGATTTTATCTTCTCAAACTATTCCTCAAAGGTCCATGAACAATTTGTATGGGTTAAGATTGAATGTACCTCAACGTATCTGAACTTTATTTAGAAGACATGGTTGGTTTTCTGTGATAAATTAATTTTTTTCTGATTATTTTCATAAATACGTAGCTACGTGATAGTTTTGTGCCCTGCTGGGGATTTTATCTTCTCAAACTATTCCTCAAAGGTCCATGAACAATTTGTATGGGTTAAGATTGAATGTACCTCAACGTATCTGAACTTTATTTAGAAGACATGGTTGGTTTTCTGTGATAAATTAATTTTTTTCTGATTATTTTCATAAATACGTAGCTACGTGATAATTTTGTGCCCTGCTGGGGATTTTATCTTCTCAAACTATTCCTCAAAGGTCCATGAACAATTTGTATGGGTTAAGATTGAATGTACCTCAACGTATCTGAACTTTATTCAGCAACCACAGCCATTAAAAAAAAATGTCGAAAAAACACAAATTAGATATATTTAGAATTAGCAGGGCACACAATTCTCAAGTACTTACGTATTTATGAAAATAATCAGAAAAAATAAATCCTCCTTAGAAAATCACCTATATCTTCTAAATAAAGTTCAGATACGTTGAGGTACATTCAATCTTAACCCATACAAATTGTTCGTGGACCTTTGAGGAATAGTTTGAGAAGATAAAATCCCCAGCAGGGCACAAAATTATCACGTAGCTACGTATTTATGAAAATAATCAGAAAAAAATTAATTTATCATAGAAAACCAACCATGTCTTCTAAATAAAGTTCAGATACGTTGAGGTACATTCAATCTTAACCCATACAAATTGTTCATGGACCTTTGAGGAATAGTTTGAGAAGATAAAATCCCCAGCAGGGCACAAAACTATCACGTAGCTACGTATTTATGAAAATAATCAGAAAAAAATTAATTTATCACAGAAAACCAACCATGTCTTCTAAATAAAGTTCAGATACGTTGAGGTACATTCAATCTTAACCCATACAAATTGTTCATGGACCTTTGAGGAATAGTTTGAGAAGATAAAATCCCCAGCAGGGCACAAAATTATCACGTAGCTACGTATTTATGAAAATAATCAGAAAAAAATTAATTTATCACAGAAAACCAACCATGTCTTCTAAATAAAGTTCAGATACGTTGAGGTACATTCAATCTTAACCCATACAAATTGTTCATGGACCTTTGAGGAATAGTTTGAGAAGATAAAATCCCCAGCAGGGCACAAAACTATCACGTAGCTACGTATTTATGAAAATAATCAGAAAAAAATTAATTTATCACAGAAAACCAACCATGTCTTCTAAATAAAGTTCAGATACGTTGAGGTACATTCAATCTTAACCCATACAAATTGTTCATGGACCTTTGAGGAATAGTTTGAGAAGATAAAATCCCCAGCAGGGCACAAAATTATCACGTAGCTACGTATTTATGAAAATAATCAGAAAAAAATTAATTTATCACAGAAAACCAACCATGTCTTCTAAATAAAGTTCAGATACGTTGAGGTACATTCAATCTTAACCCATACAAATTGTTCATGGACCTTTGAGGAATAGTTTGAGAAGATAAAATCCCCAGCAGGGCACAAAATTATCACGTAGCTACGTATTTATGAAAATAATCAGAAAAAAATTAATTTATCACAGAAAACCAACCATGTCTTCTAAATAAAGTTCAGATACGTTGAGGTACATTCAATCTTAACCCATACAAATTGTTCATGGACCTTTGAGGAATAGTTTGAGAAGATAAAATCCCCAGCAGGGCACAAAACTATCACGTAGCTACGTATTTATGAAAATAATCAGAAAAAAATTAATTTATCACAGAAAACCAACCATGTCTTCTAAATAAAGTTCAGATACGTTGAGGTACATTCAATCTTAACCCATACAAATTGTTCATGGACCTTTGAGGAATAGTTTGAGAAGATAAAATCCCCAGCAGGGCACAAAATTATCACGTAGCTACGTATTTATGAAAATAATCAGAAAAAAATTAATTTATCACAGAAAACCAACCATGTCTTCTAAATAAAGTTCAGATACGTTGAGGTACATTCAATCTTAACCCATACAAATTGTTCATGGACCTTTGAGGAATAGTTTGAGAAGATAAAATCCCCAGCAGGGCACAAAATTATCACGTAGCTACGTATTTATGAAAATAATCAGAAAAAAATTAATTTATCACAGAAAACCAACCATGTCTTCTAAATAAAGTTCAGATACGTTGAGGTACATTCAATCTTAACCCATACAAATTGTTCATGGACCTTTGAGGAATAGTTTGAGAAGATAAAATCCCCAGCAGGGCACAAAACTATCACGTAGCTACGTATTTATGAAAATAATCAGAAAAAAATTAATTTATCACAGAAAACCAACCATGTCTTCTAAATAAAGTTCAGATACGTTGAGGTACATTCAATCTTAACCCATACAAATTGTTCATGGACCTTTGAGGAATAGTTTGAGAAGATAAAATCCCCAGCAGGGCACAAAATTATCACGTAGCTACGTATTTATGAAAATAATCAGAAAAAAATTAATTTATCACAGAAAACCAACCATGTCTTCTAAATAAAGTTCAGATACGTTGAGGTACATTCAATCTTAACCCATACAAATTGTTCATGGACCTTTGAGGAATAGTTTGAGAAGATAAAATCCCCAGCAGGGCACAAAACTATCACGTAGCTACGTATTTATGAAAATAATCAGAAAAAAATTAATTTATCACAGAAAACCAACCATGTCTTCTAAATAAAGTTCAGATACGTTGAGGTACATTCAATCTTAACCCATACAAATTGTTCATGGACCTTTGAGGAATAGTTTGAGAAGATAAAATCCCCAGCAGGGCACAAAACTATCACGTAGCTACGTATTTATGAAAATAATCAGAAAAAAATTAATTTATCACAGAAAACCAACCATGTCTTCTAAATAAAGTTCAGATACGTTGAGGTACATTCAATCTTAACCCATACAAATTGTTCATGGACCTTTGAGGAATAGTTTGAGAAGATAAAATCCCCAGCAGGGCACAAAATTATCACGTAGCTACGTATTTATGAAAATAATCAGAAAAAAATTAATTTATCACAGAAAACCAACCATGTCTTCTAAATAAAGTTCAGATACGTTGAGGTACATTCAATCTTAACCCATACAAATTGTTCATGGACCTTTGAGGAATAGTTTGAGAAGATAAAATCCCCAGCAGGGCACAAAACTATCACGTAGCTACGTATTTATGAAAATAATCAGAAAAAAATTAATTTATCATAGAAAATCAACCATGTCTTCCCAATAACGTATGTTCAACCTATACCTTTACAGATTGTCTCTTTATGATTAAAACATGCTGTATAGTGATCTCTAACATGCCTGCCCTTTATCTATATTCAGGGGTATCTAAATGCTTAGCAGGAAGTAGCCATTCAAGAGTGTTTCCTTAAACGTATTATTAAAAATACATTTTTGACTATAAAGTAGCGTAGAATGTACTTAAGTAGTATGTTTTATAGGTCATTTAGGGCTAGAATTTCCTCAAAAATCTGAATCCGAGGTCAGATTTTACATATAATATATTTTAAAAAGTTTTATATGAGTAAGTATGGAAATTTTTGAGGTACGTTTAAATCAAACATCAGATTCGGAAGGTACGTTATTGGTACATTACTTTGGTGTAATTTTTATAGCGTTTTATGAAGAATTTCGCAAAATCGACCGTCTATTCAGCAGGGCACCCAAAAACAAGGAATTTGACAGGTACGTTCAAAATCCTTAAAGGTACGCTATGGTACGCTATTGGTACACCACAAAAAACATGCTATTTTTAAATTTTGTGAAAAGTGCCCTGCTGAATGGATTGACATATCGGGTAATACTAACACTGTTTACGTTCGAAAAAGGATTCGTACGAACGGGGTCGAACGAAAACAAGAATACCTTTTTCGAACTCGTTCGTATTGAGTCGTTCGAACGAAGTATGAATACGGCCGTAAACAAGAATAAGGGTGACAACCTGCAACGTGTTCATGGCAGTAAAAACAGACTATAGCGCAGGATGCTTGCGTATTGAATACTTATTGAATAGTATTGAATACTCACAGAAGATTTCAACTAAACGTGCATTCTGTTGTAGTTTCTTGGTTATTTTTTCCATTTTCACAAGACAAAAAACACAGTACGGAGAATTTTCGCGTCTCACACGCGAGATAAAATGGCTGAGGATTTTTCAGACCTTATCGAGTCAGCTAAAATAACAGAGTTTTGCGGTAGACATAGCCGTCGCGGAATTGACTCGAAGAGAAGTGTTTGACGTTTTAGAATATTCAGCGAATGCTCGGTTCAGTTTTTCGAGTTTTCTCGGCTTTCGTGTACCGAACTCTTGAATATCTCTGCTCTACCGTAATGTCTACCGTACCGTACTATCTTTCATTTTTATCTGTCAAATATATCACATAGTAACCGAAATTCGGGTTTGACTCAAAAAATACACCCGAAAACAGTATAATAAACGATTTATTCGGTTTCTTCTTGATAACCGATGTGGTTCGGTAGAAAATTGAACCGAGTTCGGTGTTATTTTCTAAGTGTGTACATACGCGACGAATGGAGTCATGCAGTTTTGCACTCACACATGTGTTTTTAAGAAGTCTATACACGCTCGTTCAGATCTACGCTAAATAGAGTAACTTTCACTCAGTTTCGTCCATGCTTAATGTCAAAAATTGAGTAACTTGATATAAGGAAACTGAGTAAATGCTACTCTGATTGTAAAAGCGCTGTACTTTTAAAACTAGAGTAATTATAATGAAGCTGTCAAAAGCGAAAAACGTGGTTGAGTCCAAGGTTCAGTCGATCAAAAGTTTTCTAGATGGGACTACTGTATGTTGTAATCAACAAAAATTTCAAGTCGAAATGCCGAATTCAATCCATGAATAGATTGTAATTCAGTTCATAGAATTACAAATTTAAAGTTTTTCTGGCCAGTTGTCGGAAACAATCAACGATTTCATTAAAATAAAATGACAAATAAAATTAGATACTGAGGAATGCTGACTCAAATTTTGATAAATGACCTAGTTAATCAGAAATGAGTAGTTTTATAGCTACTCTAATTAGGGTAGTTCCACTTTTAACAAAACTGCGTCGTTTTCTACTCAGTTTTGAAAAAATACAAACAAGCGTGACTGAGTAATGTTTACTCTAATTTTGACAGGTGACCTAGTTAATAAAAAATGAGTAACCCTTCAATTACTCTCATTAGGGTAGTTCCACTTTTAACGAAACTGAGTCGTTTTTTACTCAGTTTTGAGTAATTACAGACGAGCGTGTAGTTTCTACATATCACACCAAGAACAGTATACTTAAAATTTCGATGCGCTGCTCCGTTAACAAATAACCATTTGTAGTGGATCTCATGGGTACTACAGTGATTTTAAATAAAGTGAATCCAAATGCAATAATATATTATCATATCATAACGGAAAAGAAATAAATGACCTAATAAGATAATGTCACTAAAAAATAGTAATATGAGCACGACAGTTAATGACGATGGAATGTTCATCTGTAACTAAGTTGATCACCCTCTCATCGAAAGACTTTATCTGTTACAGCTACTGTAGTATTAATCATTAACTAAATATAAGAATGATAGTAGTTATGAATATATGAACTCAGCAACAACATACATTCCACGCAGTTTTGGTTAGGTGGGCTAAAACTTACAAATACGCTCAAATGCAAAGCTGAAGATGAAAAATATTACCAAGCTGAGTAAAGCTAATATATTTATCAATTACACCAAGATGAATCTATAATGCTGAAATAAAAGGCATCGAACCTGCAAATTCTGATTAATTAACAGTTCACACATAATATACATACATGTATTTATTGAATTATGGAGAGTGTGAGCTGTTTAGTGGAATACCTGTTACTAGAAAATAAGAAGAATGATTAGTAATTTCCATTTAATTCCAACTACCTTTATTGCTTATCTTGACATATCTGTCAAGATAAGCAATAAAGGTAGTTGGAATTAAATGGAAATTACTAATCATTCTTCTTATTTTCTAGTTATGTATTTATTATTCATTTCACGAAGCAATAGGAAACTTTCATAACATTTATATCCGAAATTGAAAGGTTGGATCGGATATTGTCACGCCCTTTATCAAAACGTAGGAAATTCGAAGTCGTGTGGGACAATATGCGCCAACACTATCGGGCGAAAATTTCATTGGTTGAAGTAACTTCATTTGGCTTATCCACCGGATTGATTCTACATATCCACACTTCAACAGCAGTCCGGAGAGTCACATATCCGTAGACCAGTCCACCAAATTGACACAGACTACAGTGATGACGAAAGCGAGGAAACAGCACCGATTAACGCGATTGGTAGTCGAGGAAATCGATCCTTCAGACAAGGGAATCGACAAGCTACTTCCAGTGAGCAGCAAAACTCGAGTCGACTCCCTGCCGCTCCAAATTTAAGTCAGATCAATTGCTAGAACTGTCAAAAACCAGGACATAGTTGGAGACAGTGCCAGAAACCCAAAGTTGTTTTCTGTTACGGATGTGGGAATATAGGTAGGTCGATTCGAAGCTGTGAGCAAGTATCGGGAGTATCAGGAGGAGTTAATCAAGGCTGGCAGGGAAACGAAGAGCGGGTGCTACGCTGGAAATTCGTTCATCCGTCTCGAAGCCAACGTTCCCGAACAAATAAGACCGGACGAGAGTTACAATCTCTTTTCACAAATCTACCATACAACAGTTGGTAATATAAAATGCCCACATATCAAAGTAAACATATTCGAGTTAGAGGTAGAGGCTCTTCTGGATTCTAGAGCGGGAATTAGTATTCTGAACTTCCTCGACGTGGTTCATAGATATAACCTTGCCATACAACCTGCATCGATTGGGGTCACAACGGCCGATGGGTATGAATACGGTTGTTTAGGTTATTTTAATGTACCCTATTCTTATAAGGACGTATCCAAGTGGTTGGTTGTCCCAGAAATAGCTCGACATTTAATCTTAGGTGCAGACTTTTAGGAGTCTTTTGTGTTACACCAATGATTGATGTTTGCCAGGGATTCGAAGAAATTGAAACTGTAATGCTTACTATGCTCGTAACAATTCGGCAGTCTGCTTTACTGGCTTTGGCTTTGGCTCTACTATAGACCCTTCAGGTGACCTTCCAAAACTAAAGATGGCCGAGGAAGACGATATTCTAGACATACCAGTGACCGAATCTACACCCAACCTTGACACGATAGAAACAGAACATGACCTTTCTGAAGAGCAGAGACGGAAACCCTCAGACATCGTTGAAAAGTTCGAATTGACAAGTAAGGGTAAACTAGGAAGCACAAAATTTATAGAACATGAGATAATTCCCAAGGAGTAGGCCAAACCCAGGAATACTCCTGTGTATAAATGCTCTCCATACGGTAATCTAAAGGTCTGCTTAGATTCCAGAAAAACCAATAAGATAACCGTCAAAGATTTGTACCCTTTGCGAAATATGCAAGACATATTCCGGCAACTAGGGAAAGCAAAATACTTTACGGTCTACTTTTCCTTCGAAGCAAGAATGACGCAATTTCATAGCTTTTCGGACGCCAGAGGGGGTGTTCCGCTTCAAGGTACTACCGTTCGGGCTTATAAATGTCACTTACACTTTGTCCTTGCTGATGGACAAGGCGATAGGTTTTGACCTTGAACCTCACGTCTTTGTGTATCTGGACGATATAGTGATTGCATCGAACACTTTTGTGGAACATCTAAAGCTGTTGAAACTTTTGGGAGATCGACTACGAAAAGCTGGATTAACCATTTCTGTCGAGAAATCCAGATTTTGTCGACAGCAAGTTGTGTACTTAGGCTACCTAGTCAGTATGAATGGTGTATCAATTGACACGTCGCGGATCCAACCAATTCTCGATTTCGCTCAACCCAAAACACAAGAAGACATACGTAGGTTGATGGGACTCGCTGGATTTTAACAACGCTTTATTAAGAACTACAGCAAGATCCCTGCTCCGATAACTGACTTATTGACAAAAGAAATTCATGTGGACGAAAGAAGCAGAGTAATCACTTAGAGAACTAAAATCGGTGCTTACGTCGGATCCCAACCTGGGCAACCCAGATTTCTCTAAAATGTTTACAATTGAGGAATGCTTAGGAGTCCTCTCAGCCATACATCACTTCCGGCCTTACGTGGAAGGTAGCAAGTTTCGCATAATTACGGATGCTCGTAGTTTGTTGTGGCTCTTTAACGTAGGCACGGAGATCGACAATGCGAAACTACTTCGATCGGCTCGTCGTATCCAAGCATACGACTTCGACCTGAAGCATCGATGAGGGAAAGCTAATATAATCGCAAATTGCTTGTCCCGTTCAGTGGAAATTGTTACATTCACGGAAAGCGCACCAGATTTCGAATATGAGGATTTAATCGATACAATTCAGACGGATGC
This sequence comes from Aedes koreicus, assembly GCA_024533555.2. Taxonomy (NCBI): domain Eukaryota; kingdom Metazoa; phylum Arthropoda; class Insecta; order Diptera; family Culicidae; genus Aedes; species Aedes koreicus. Next base: position 215,636 of record JAHHFK020001076.1, read on the forward strand.
TGGCAGACATACTAACGTCTGTGTAATTGATGGTCAGATGCACAAACCCAGAATATACAAACTGACCAGCGGTTTGCATGGAAACTGATTCCAAATTTGGTGCAACGGAAAGAAATTATGCGAAAAACACGAAAAAGCTCATTTAGGATACGAGAAGACACTAGCGACGGTAAAGCAGAGATATTTCTGGCGTCTTATGATCGAAGAGGTACGTAGGGTTTGTAGAGGATGCATGTCTAGCACCAAGCAAGGCTGGGAATGCCAATGTCACACCCCCGATGGATTCCCAAAAACCTGTCGAGTATCCGTGGCAGTTCGTGACACTCGACCATTGCCACCATCCGGAAGAGGGAGTTTCAAGCTATGAAACTCCTAGCGAGTGACCGCAGATTAAGGTCTGTATCCGCAATAATCCGGACACCTCAAAACATGAATAAAACATAAATTTCGCATTATATTTCCGCCGTAGTTGTTTATTTCAGATTCATGGGATGTGTTTTAACAATTCGTGAAGACAAAACATAGTTATTCGGTATTTGCATAAAATTTTCGAACTTTGCTCTTCATAAATCGTAGAAGCCGTCTTTGTCCAAATTTGCTGGAAGTGTTTGATGTCTTTGATTCCTTGCTTCTTTCCAGAAAGCTTCCGCTTCATCAGAGCCCAATATCTCTCGATTGGTCGTAGCTCTGGGCAATTTGGCGGGTTTGAGGTTTTTGGTACAATGTTCACTTGATTTGCTTGGTACCACTCCATCACAGTTTAAGCATAGTGGCATGCTGCCAAATCGGGCCAGAACAAAGGTTTTTCTTTGTGACTTTTGATGAAGGGTAGCAGTCGCTTCTGCAGACACTCTTTCTGAAGGATCTCCTTGTTGATTGTGCCTGTAGAGACGAAAGATTTACTCTTTTTGCCACACGTGCAAATTGCTTGCCACACAAGGTATTTTTTGGGAAATTTCGATGCCTTCTTCGTTCTGAAATGCTCAGCTGTAGCATTTCTGGCCATAGCAGAATTTAAAAGCCAGCCCTGGAAGCTGTTTTTACTTTATACGACTTAAGTCCCAAACGTTTGTTTTGATTTTTGGACAAAACCAGGCGACATCCCTATTTTACGAGCCACCGTTCGAATGGAGAGATTTGAGTTTTTCGTTAATATCCTTTTCACCTTTCGGTCCATGACAGGATCAGCGCGTCCAATGTTTTTGTCACTTCTCGGTTTCCTCTCCACCGTCAAACGTTCCGAAAATGATTTGAGCACATCGTGAACAGCGGATTTAGGCAACTCCAATGTTTTTGCAAGGTCCCGTATTGACAAGTCAGGATTTGTCGTACGCCCGTAAAAATTTCGCTCGCGCACTTGTTTTTCTTTCGTCGTCATCTTGAATACTGAACATGAAATGTAAACATCAATCATAGTCTTTTTCATCATAGACGCTCAGCTATACCACAGTGAAATTTTTCATTCCTACGTGCTATATTTCAAAAGTTACAATGATTTGAAGGTGTCCGGATTAATGTGGATACAGACCTTACAATGAGATAAAACACCAACGAGGGCAATTTCGACGGAATCGTGGAAAGTACGTTCTTGAACAACCGAACACTGAGGGTACCGAAATTGTTTCTGAATCAGCTATGAACAACTCTCCTTACAAGTGGCTACAAAATGATTATATATACCGAAAGGGCAAAACGAAAGCAAACTTCTGACCCATAGAAGCGTTCGCGATTGTAAATGTGTACATAGATAATGGTGGTTAGTTATCCTACTTCCTTAACCCTTAAAGTTAATATTAGTTATTAGTCTTATTGTTCAAGAGAATTATTTATTTGTTTATTTGTAAATAGATTCATTTTTCTTGTTCTTATTGATCACATTTTTACGTTTTTGTTATTTATTTGTTTTTGTGTTCTGATTATCGGTCCTAAAAAGCAAAGGAAAGGATTATGATTTGTTGCTATAACGTTTTTGATTGAAACATATTCCTACCTATTTGTAGTCAATCCTCGTAAGTTGTAATTGTTGTAAGTTTCTCGTTTCTCAATTAAGTCCGTCCGATTCGGTTCCATCCTTCACGTCAGTTGCAGTTCGGTCCCCGTCTGTCAGCATCGGATGGGTACAAATGTAGGGAAAAAACAAGGAAACAAACACCTTCACCAATGCCATTCCACTTGAGGGTGGATTATTCCCAATTATTCCATAACCAATATTAGTCAAAACCATATAACTTTCTTCTGAGCGCCTAATGACTAGATGATCGAATCGAGCAATATAGAAGAGACAACTTTCGAAGGTATCGCATGTAGTCCATGAAGTATAATCAAAAGCGAAATATCCGGCGTTTGGTATTGCGCTGATAACAAGCAAGTGTGCAAAGTACTTGTAGCTTTTGGCTAATCATACAATTTTCTTTAAAAAAGTATTGCCCCAATTGTAATACCGAATGTGTTACATTCAAATGATATTCAATATCATTTGATTGTTCGGTTATTCCACTCTCACGCATTAGATGCTTAAGTTCGTGCAATACATTGTGAGACAAATTTATTAAAATGATCAAGCGCAACAATTTCATCATAAGCCATATTAATAAAATCAGCTTATAAAGAGAGTTATCGGCAAATGAATACTATTGAATCAAAATTACTGTTAATAACTAATAACTAATGCACCATTGCCAACAAGTATGACATTTTTCAATTCTTCCAAGCAAGGGAATACTCCTGAAATGGCATGACATAATCATCGCAAAATTACTAATGTTTGTATAAGGAACTAGTTAGCTTGTTTAGTTTAGTTATTAGTTATTAAAAGAAATTAGTTAGGTCGTTAACAGAAAAGCTGCGCTTCTATAAGTCTTGATTAATGAATCTGTGATAATGATGTTAATTTTACATATTAATAATACTAAAAACCTTCCAATATCTTCCAGGATCCGCCCCGGGTAACTTCCACATTGTGGTCCACAACCACACCCTGAAGGAGGCGTACGCGGAGTTGCGGGACTTTATCGTCCGGGAGCTGGAAACGCAGCAGAATCAAGGTATCAACGTTAGTTTGTCCCGTGTGGTTATGAATGAAGACTAAACCTGCCCTGTTCGGCTCCACCCTTCACTGAACCCCGTTTGCTGTTTGTTGAGTGCATTTTTCGGCTGGACCCGTTCGAACCGGAACGTCGACCGTTTTGTGAAAACACATTTCCAAACTAACCACCTCCGCAACACACCCACATAGGCATTTGTATTTCAATCCATTAATCTGAAAAAGTGTACCTAAAAGAAATGATTGTAGTTTAACCGTTCATCATTCCACTCTCTGATAATGAAACCATTGTTTACCAGGCTAAGTTTTCAATTTTCTCTCGAAAAAATAAAATCAATAAGGTGCTAAGTACTTCTCTCCGGATACGACGGCGCAGCAATACTATTATATTGATCATTGTTAGTTCATAGAGGAACGATATTAGACCAAGACAAAAAAGGATGAAAGCAGTGTCAAATAATACGAGATTGATTAGAATAAGTGTTGGAAGCTAGAAGCTTGATCGAATTTATCTAAACAACAGACTTGGTATTCAGTCGAGCCAAAGTGAAATAGTTCACTTTCCTTTTTTTGTTAGTCGAAATCTACATTCCATTGCGTTTTGCTCTTATTACTTGTTTCCTTTCATACGTAGTTATATCAGAGTTACATTTCGCATCATTTTTCCGCTTACCTAACACTAACATCAGCTATAATAATAGTACCGATGTGCTACAGAGTTAAATTTTTTGTGCTAACCGGCATTTATATTAATAGCAATTGACGTGAGTAGAAGACCGCGCCGGATGCGCAAAGATGCAATCGTTAATCCTGAATAAAACTATACTTCCGAATCGCCCCGGTGTGGTGTGTGAAACTATAACCACGGTCTGCGAACACACCCGGCTAGCTGTCTCTATAACCATTCAATTTGCATGATTTCTACTAACATTATTGATTACCACAAAGAGTGGTGGTGGCGAGATTCCTGATTGATGCTTGTTTTGCTCTACTAATTAATGGCTCAAATGTGCACTTCTACCACCATCCATCCATCCATCCATCAGCCAATCGGTGGCCAAAGACGCCGTTAGGCTACGATGGCATTTAGAGGTGAGATGGTGGTCAGTTTGTTGTTGGAGTGCCATCAATAAATTGCTTTAATTACACAGAGGCACCCAATTGCCGGTTTCGGGTTTTACACCTTCACTTATGTTTCTTTTATATTTTTCTGTCTCTCTTTCTCTCCACTCCAAACATATTGATTACTGAATGTTGCCTGTGCTGGTACGTTGGCTCACCGTCTGCCCTATGCTTCCACGATGAATTATCAAAAAAATAGAAAATTTCTACGTATCTTCGATAATAACAGGATATAAAGGTTACGAAGTGTAAGCACCTCGTTAACTCTTTCTTATTTGTTCCACGAGGAGGCATAAAGCACGTGCGCGCAAAGAATGCCCCACAAGCCTATAATTTATACCAAAATTGCTTTTCGTGTAATGTACCCGCACACTCACACATACACCTACACACAAACAAACTGTTTCTACATTTTAGCTCTTTAGTGGTTGTTAAACAAAAAGATAGTGATCAACCCCGCACTGATGAAATCTCTGAACACTGCTCTAAAACAGGCACTACTCGAACTCCAGGCAAGAGCAACTATACGAAGAAAAAAAAAGGGTCGTTTGACAATCAGAAAATCGTAGTTGCTTTTGCTGTCATTTTTTATTTTTTTTTATATAGAAACAAATATTGTGCTCTCCTTTACAAATCACTTATTTTTATTTCTGTGACTTATGTAACGATAGAACTTTTGTTAGTAAACCAAAATCGACGAAACAATACACCGAAGGGAAGCTGTTAGTATTACGAATGTTTACCTGTCAAACTGTCCCTAGGTTTAACCTTTCGGATGAATTTTGTACCCATTTTACTCGTTGAATGTATGGAACACAATAGATTACCAATGATGCAAATGATACATTGAGGTTTAGATTGAAGTAAGTGAATGTAATTTTAAGTGTTTCATTAGCTACTGTCACAGGAACCATACTGTCGTCGTCGTTGACGGGAGTCGACAGGCAATCGATGAAAATCCAGCTGAAAGCATGAATAATGATATTGAATGAGAATAAATGATCATGTGCTTCTAGATTGTTAGACAAAGACGTTATGGTGTTTGTTTAAAACGGTATGTGATAATATCAATTGCCAACGCTAGAGCCGGCAAACGTTGAATGATGAATAAAGTTGCAGAAGAGGGAATCGGACCATCCTACTTTTATTTAGGTTTAGATTTTATACAAGAAAATGATGAAATACTGATAAGGAAGCTTTCTCACCTACCAGCCATTAAATTTCGGATGGCTATGAAAAAATAAACTGGTAGGGGCGTTTCCTTTTAAAATAAAGACAAACTCTTGCAGCGTCGTGAACACATCTGAAGTATTTGTTTGTTTACAAATGTTTGCATCGTGATCCTCTATCTATTACAATCGACAAAATTGTCCAGAATGGCTTGAAAGTGTTTTTATAAAGCGCCAAACTTCTCAAGATCTCAACTCTCTTTTTGATTGAATTGAGTGTCTAAAAAAAAAGAAACGAAAACAGCATTTTCAAATTTGTAGAAAACGACTTATTATACAAAATGTTATCAGATTAAGGCTAAAAAGCCAAGTTATCAAATGAATATACTCAGTGAAGTGCTTTGATGGAAGAATGTATAGAATTAGAGGTTTGAAAACCGGTGGCCGAGAATAGTCAACATTGCCGAAGCCAACATTTTCCCAAATTCAATAGAACCATTTTTTTTTTTTCTTTCGTTTATTAATCCTTTTAAACCTTGGTCGGTTTGGGGGGGGGGGGTGGGGGAGATGGGCGGAACATGGCCGATAAAAAGATAAATGTCGGCATGTTCTTTAGCTCTTTCGAGGCCTTGGCTCGATCAGTTGCTCCTCCGTTTTGGTCACGAAATTATTGGAGTAGATCCTCCGTTTGAGCTTCACCCAAAAATATCTATCGGTCCCAGCTGGGACGTTGCGAGGTTCGGCGGTCTTCGGTAAAACGTTTATCTTCAGCCGATCCATCTTTTCCAGTGATCTCTTTGCATAATGTACCGATGCCAGATCCGATCAAAAGACCACATCCTTCTTTGGTAATACTTCTTGATAAAGATGGCAACTTCATACTGTAAATCTCCCCGTTCACGGCAAGCCCGAAGGAAAGACTAGAGGCTTGGTCATTCCCTTCTCGCTGATCGTCAGCCACAGAACGACCTTCTTCTGAAATGGAGATGTATTTGACATCAACGCTTATGGCTGGCCCACAATCGATACGTTGCGGATGCGTTTGCGTAGATTTGACAGTTTTCCCATAGGTTTTCTGTCAAATTTACGTCAACGCATCCGCAACGTATCAATTGTGGGCCAGCCATTACCTCCTTGGTGAGTGACGTAAGGTACCCAGTCCCCTGTCAGTCGTTGCCGTCCAGCGTTAAGTAGGTCTCGTCATTCATTATAACGCTTCCGCATAACAATGTCCATCTTTCTCAGATTTTTTCTTCACCTTTTCCACCATCCTCTTGGCTCGTGGCGCGGAAGATCTTACTCTTCAGCTTCTGCGGTCACGCAGCACTGTCGGACGTCCGGAACCAGTTTTCCGTGCGACGCTCTCGCCTTTCTCTTGAAGTAAGAGGATAAATGCCGGATCGGCTATATCCGGTGGACTGCAAGGGCTCATTTTCTTCTCTCTGGGGTGAGCTGGCAGTACCAACAAACAATCGAGCGTAGTTGATAGACTATTTCCATCATGGCTGCTGCAAATCAACTAATTATGCTGCCTATTTCTTTCTGTATACAACATGGTTGCTACGATTTTCGATGCGTTGCTGGATTCACCACTAGGTGGCAAGAAAATCGCATGAAAATCCCTTTAATCAATGAATTTTTAAAGCACACTAGCCTGGGACAATATTTAAATTCCAGGTCCAGTATGATGTTCGGAACCCCTTTGGGCACTATAATAACTGTGCGAAATTTTATCTCCACGGGTGAATCTATATTTTGGAGCCCGCTGTTCTAATTTGACTTTGAATTTTCCATACGGAACTTATTTTTGCAGAGAAAAATCTGGCGAAGTGACCGGTTTTCCTCTAAAAATAAACCAATCAAGTTGCTCCCTGGGAAATTTTCCAAGGAACCTTTTTTTTTTAACACCGCAAAGCGATTCGACGCTTGTAGAAAAACGGCTCATTGGACTGTTTTTTTATTTCTAGAAGTACTGCCACCTACAGCTTGCTGCTGTCTACGCGAAGCAACCACGTTGTGTGGGGAGTTCACTCAGCATGGATAAGCTGGAGGAACTAGAAAAAAAAACATTGTTTCTTTATAAAAAAAAAAACAATGATCCCTTGGAAAATTTCCCAGGGAGCGATTTGATTGGTCAATTTTTAGAGGACAACGGTTCACCTCACCAGATTTTTCTTTGTAAAAGTAAGTTTCCTCATGAAAAATACTATGGAAAACAAAAATGCGGGCGCTAAAATATAGTATTACCGATCTAGCTGAAATTTTGCACAGTTATTATAGGGTTCCCAATAACATTCCGACCTAAACAAAAATTACTGCAATGGAATGTATGTTGTTCAATAGAAGTATTTTGAATATGACTCATAGTTAATATAAAGGAATGATCTCACCATGGGAAATTAAAAACAAATTATTGAAGAGAAATCAATGAATGATTTTTTTTATTGGACTTCCTGGGCACATCGTAAAAAGCATTTCGGGAGTTCATATCACTCAGTCCCTTTATTATTCCCTTTGGAGCCAGCGTTCTCCATAGTCGTACTAGCTCTATAGCTTAGATGTAGATTGGGGGTCTCCCACATGTATTTGATACTTCAGACAATTCGTACAGTTTACTGGATGCTTCGCCATTTTACGCGAGTTTGGCACCGATTTGGCACACCGATTCTCTAAAAGAATACATCTTAGAACAAAACTTATAAATTTTCTTCTTCTTTGATGCAGCGGCCCGTTAGATAGAACTTAGCATCTGTTCTTAAATTAACAAGACTATAAAAACTCTAAATGATAAATTACATGACATGACGTAAAAATAAATTGAGGAACACAAAACGACGTTTTCCAAATTCTGCTACTGCCGGCGTCGGTGGTGTAGTGGTAAGCGTGACTGCTACTTGGCACCCCGGTGGGTCTGGGTTCAATCCCAGTCGACGTCGGTGATTTTTCTGAGGCGAAAAAATCTGGTCACGTCTTCCTTCGGAAGGGAAGTAAAGCCGTTGGTCCCGGCTCATATTCATGAGTCGTTAGGTAGGGTCCAGGTGGTGGAGTCGTCTCCCTGGCGTCGGTGATTGTCACCATGTGAGGAAAATAGGCCGACGTAAAATAAAGAAGACAAAAAAAAAAATTCTGCTACTGTTAGTGCAAATTCAAACGCTTCTTGATTCCAGTTTTGATCCCAAGGATCTAGATCAAGTTACCGACAGAAAATTCTAGATGCGATTATAAAATTTAATAAAAAAAGGCCGTAGATTATTGTGGCAAAAATAAGCTTAATCTTATCCTACAGGATTCATTTTGTTTCTTCGCCTCGAAATGCTTGTGGACTTTTTGAATAAAATAGTGCTAAACACGTCGGCTGACCTTCGTCAAAAAATATTTTGAGGATGCTAGAAGGTGTCGCCATGTTCAGATTAATGAATATTAAAAGCAAATGAACTCTGTATGTTAAGCTGCGAACTGTGTATCACTGAAAAAAATTGAGCCTGAAAACATTTTGTTTTTTCCAATGCCCCAAATTTTGCTGATTCCAAAACTGCGCCTGTAAAATTCTCTCACGGAAGAGGACGGGTTTAAACTTGTGACTTATCGTGACGTGTGGAACCGACTGCGTTAAAAATAAGTCTGATGTTGTTATAACACCAAAGATCATGTAAATTCAAGGCTCTCGAATCCCAGTGTTCAGTTTATTGTCTAATTTTCAACGCACTATGGACTTTTGGGGTTACCAAATATATTCTAGATGCTGTTGCCTGTTGAAATATAGCATCCGGAATGTGGCTTTGAGTGTGGAAGAATTTATTATTTTGCGTTTCTAATCAGATTGTAACAATTCACTGAAGCATCCATTGGTTATCAACTTGAGCGTTGTTTGTTTTGATTTGTTTGAGATTTCTAGTCTCAAAAACGTAAAGTGATAATTAACCTAACCTAAAGTTCATATGGAGAAAGGACTCCCTCCCATTTCAGCTTAAGTCTAAACGAATTTATGTGCAACAAGGATTACATGACTTGTTATGTTAATTATTTTTAAGAGTGTATCATACATCAGATGACGCTTCTATTAGGTGGGGTGAAAAGTAACCTCATTGGGAATGAAAAAAAATTAAATGTTTTTTTTTTATTTAATTCAATTTAATCCCCTTTTAGCTCGATATACTTATTCCAGCGATTTTCCAATTTCTTGGTCCCGCCCGAAAAGTTATTTTCCGGAAGGTCTGCAAATACTCCTCCGCTGCGTCGATGATTTCCTCGCCTGAGCTGATTTTTTTATTGATGAACCATCTTTTGAGGTTTGGGAACAGATAATAGTCCGAGGGAGTTAAATCGGGTGAATACGGTGGATGCGGAAGCAATTGGAGCAAGTACATTTTAAACCGTTCACCCAATTCTTCGTTGCGTTATGGTGTTTCAAATTTCATTTCAGCACTAATTCATCCAAAAACACTCACCACACCACTGCCCGCAACCCTCAGTTTCACAAAACCTTCATCAACAACGGACCGCACACTTGCATCCAGTCATTAGGAAACCCCTTAATCCTCTCACCATAAAGCTATGTCCATTTAGAATCCGGAATAATAAAATCATTTGTATCTCGGTAACGAATTGACGTACAAATAAGTTTAATATATCAAAACAAAGGTAATTCACTGTACTTTAAGGAAACAATATAAATACAAATCATTTCTCTTTGTTTCTAATGAAAATTCGCCCTTTTTCTTTATTCCTCCCATCAAATGCTGCACACCTCCGGAGTCAACTTCCTTGGCACATTTGTTCCACATTTTCTTCCGCTTCATTACTGCCCAAAATTATTGCCCAAAATCTCTGCGGGCAGTTGCGTGGATTTATGTTTTTATCGATGAAATCTACGTTATTATCGCGGTACCACTGGATGACTTCCCGGCTGTAGTGGCAACTCGCCAAATCTGGCCAAAACTTCACGGGACCTTTATGGGCTTTAATGAAAGGCAGTACGCGGTTTTTGAGGCATTCTTCCTTGTACAGCTTCGAGTCCATCGTCTTATTTGTCTCGAACACTTTGGTCTTTGCTCCGCAGCTGCATATCCCTTGCCAATTTTTGTGCGATTTCATTATCTGATAGTCCAGGGTTTGCTCTGACGGTTCTCAACACCTTCTGGTTCTGCTTGTGGTCATATGTTTCACTACGACGTTTACCTTGAGGCACTCGATCCACGCCCCTTCGCTCCCTGAAACGTTTGAGCACTTCATGCACGGTTGATTTGACGATTTTCAACGTTTTTGCGATTAGAAACGTGGGAGTGCAGATTTTTTTCTCCTCTCGGCTTCCATCTAGAATAACTTTTGACTCACTGCACGAAACACCGTGAAATTTATACCACAGAAAGTGGGCGCCTAAGTAAACAAACCGCTGAAAACGAATTCTTGCAGCGGTCACTTTCCGTGCCGCTGCAACACAATAAGTGATTCCGGATTCTAACTGGACAGAACTTTAGTCGTGGTCTTCCGAACTCCATCTGCACTCCACGTGTCAATGAGATCTTCCCTGCATAAAAGTATCTCGATTTTTAGCTTCGAATTTTCAGATGACTCTGTGAGACAAGTTTTTTTTTTATCAGAACGTTGGTAACATTAACACTATTGTCCAGGATCAGAATGGTGGCATTAACACTGGCAGTCATTTTCGTATCGTCATAGTCGAAACATGGTTGATAAGGAGTGTATCGAAAATAAGCTATCCACAAACTTTCTTTCAAATTATGTTGAAAACCGATATTTTATTCATACAAAAAATTTATCCTTTATTGTACGAGGTTAAACTTGAACATAATGAAGACCTGATGAAATCTAAGTTATTCCTTCACGAATTTTCGAACTTTGCATCGAATGCTCTTCATCAAGTTCCGGACAAGTGTTGCATCGCATTTTTTGGACGCTTGAGCCCAATTTTTTTTGAACTCCTGCATGTTCCCAGCTGCCTTACCAGTCTTCTTGAAGACCCTCTTCACGATTGCCCAGTAACGTTCGATGGGTCGAAGCTGAGGGCAATTTGATGGATTGATATTTTTCTCAACGAAATCTATACCCTTTTCCGCAAGCCAATTGAGAGTGGTTTTGGCATAGTGAGCCGACGCTATATCCGGCCAAAATAGTGGAGGTGTACTATGCTTCTTATATAAAGGCAACAATCTCTTCTGGAGACACTCAGATCGATAGATTTCCGCATTTATAGTTACATATTGCTTGCCATACCAGTACCTTTCGACCGAATTTCTCCACTTAAATCGACCTGTCCGCATCGCTCACATCCTCCCCAACGACGGCAGTAAAGTATTGTGGACCTGGAAGGGTTTTTGAGTCCTCCTTTACATAGGTCTCATCGTCCATCAAAACGCATGCATCCGGACGCTGCAAAAAGCGGGAATAATATTTTCGGGGTTGTTTGTTGGTTCTTTTTTTTTGTTTTTTGTTTTGTTTTGTGTTGTTTGGTTTGGGTGGGGGGGGGGGGGTTGGGTGGGCTGGTATTCGGTTGTTTCTGTTTTGGTGGAAGTAGGGATGGTGTTTGTTTGTTTATAGTTTTGGGTGGGGGGGGGGGGGGTGGTGTCGGGGGGAATCTTTGTTTGTTTGTTTGTTTGTTTATTAACGACACTTTACACAGTCGTGTGCATTCGTGTCGGATAGGCGGAGTTTTTATAAACAGAGTGGTTGTTGTTACATTATTTCTCATTTCTTCTTCTCTATTCTTCATTTTCTTCTACTTATTTCTCTTCTTCACTTCATTCACTTATCGTTTCTTCTTCTTTGTCTACATCATCGGTGCATATGTAGCGTAAATCCAGTGTCGGTAGCCGGAGCGAGTTCTGGATGGTTTTTTTCCTTCTGGGTGGGGAAGTGGTATGACGTGGTGCCAACTGTCGGCATATCGTCTGGGGAAACTGCTGCGGCTTGGTAGTGACCTGGAAAGATCACCGAGACAGTACCTGATGGTGATTTAAAAAGCCGGGTACTAACCTGTGGGACGCCAGTGTCCCACAGTGCCAGCTGGTGCCGAAACTACTACACATTGTTTCCAGATCTACCGGCAACAGCCGGCACTGGGGAAAGGCTTTGTGTAGCTCTGTCGACAACTCCGCTTTGGTATGATGAGTAGTGTTCGCTGGTGTAGGGCGGCGGCCAGGGCATAGGAGGGCTACCCCTCCCCCCTGCCGTCTATCCCAATTTTCCGAAATCGTGGGATGCTTTGCGTTCTTCCTAGAGTTGTTTAAGCAGCCCAGTTTGACGTAGGAATGCCAGCAGTTTCATCGTATTTCCTTCGCTATTGTTCAGGGCATCTTGTAGGTTGGTGGAGCTGACGTCGTTTTCTTGGCGTTCTGTCTCGTACTTTCGACAGTGGAGGATAACGTGTCGCACGTTGATTTCAGTTCCGCAGCACTCGCAGATGGGCGGTGTGTCCTTTTTCAACAGAAAAGTATGCGTCAGTCGAGTGTGGCCGATCCTGAGGCGTGTTAGCGCACGTTGGTCAACTGGGTTGGCCTGGTCCATCCACTTGCGCGTGTCGAACTTCACTTCTCTCAATTTTGCGTCCCTAGCTTCGTACCACTGTTGGTCCCATCGGCGTCGTATCGCTTCTTTCACTGCACGTAGTGCATCTTCGCCAGGAATAGGCATATCTATGGCGGGTTGGTCTCTAGCCTCGTTTGCTAGTCGATCAGCCTGGGTGTTTCCGGTGATCCCAGAATGTCCCGGAATCCAACAGAAGCGGACGAGTTTGTTACGCACAATCTCTTCGATTTCTTGAATCCACGGGTGCTTCGACCTTCCTGATTCTAAGGCCAGAAGACAACTGGCTGAATCCGTTAAAATAGCCATTTCGGTACTGACGTTCGGTATCGAAAGCGCTCTCTTTATGGCGTACGCCTCTGCCGAGAAGACGCTGCATGCTTCCGGAAGGCTGAACAAATCTGCAAGGCCAGTCGTGCAAAATTCGGCTCCAACGGTGTCTTCACTTTTTGAACCATCGGTGTACACCACCGTTGACCTGTGGAATCTGGTCGCAAGCAGCTGTTGAACGACTGGACGGACTCTATCCGGCAGATCACCGGCTCGTACACTTCGCTTTACATCCCATACTATCGATGGTTTACGAGCGTGCCATACACGATCGCTCTGTCTCGTTAAATGGTCGACAGCAGGAAGTTCGGTACCCGTCACATCAAGTAAACGTTCAGATGCTCGCCGGATTAGTGGAAGGGTCCTGTTCGTTCGGCTTTTAGCTAGAATCCGGATAGCCGTTCGTGCTACAGATTGAACTGCAAGGAATTCAAAGGGGAGTGTTCCAGCTTCGGCCATAACCGAGATGATTGGGCTGGTCACAAACGCTCCGGAAGCGAATCGTACCATTTTGTTGTACGCTGGGGCTAGGGTCTGCAGGGTCTCCGGTCCTCCTCGGCTCACTAATCCAACACCGTAGATCAACTTCGCGGTAACTATCGCTGAACCAACCTGCAGCAGAGTTGTTCGATTGCCACGTGGAAGTTTGGCGCCGATCATCTGCAGGATCCGTAGTCGAGACTCGCATGCTTTCTTCACCGCTTTGCAGTGCGGCTTGAACGTCAACGTTCGGTCCAGCGTGACACCCAGGATCCTCAGACGGTTGGTCTTCGGGACGGGGGTTCGATCGATGGTGACCTCTTGCGCCGGCTCCCGACGCGCATTAGGGCTGCAGTAAAATGTCTGTGACTTCGTTGCGGATATGGCAAACCCCACGCTTTTCGCCCACTTGTCCACCGCTTTGACAGCGGCCTGCAGTTTTCGGTGCAAGCATTCCCCTTTCGCACGTCGTACCACGAGGAGGATGTCGTCCGCGTACAAAAGAATATCGACTCCAACGGGCATCACACGGAAGATCGGCTGCATCGCAACGAGGAATAGTGTCACAGACAGTACGGAACCTTGTGGCACTCCATTCTCCAGTGGGTACTCACGAGACTTGTGTCCCCCTATGGACACTTGGAACGTCCGTTCTGAGAGGAAACTCTGCAGCAGATTCAGCATCCGACCACGTATTCGCCAAGACTTTAGCGTCCGCAATATCCCGTGTCGCCAGGTGGTGTCGTATGCCTTCGACAGGTCCAAGGACGCTATCAGGCAGTGTTCGTCGGTAGTAGGCAGCGATCGTTCAAGTTCGGCAAAGTACGTGTCGGTGCCGCGTCCTGCACGAAAAGCGTGCTGTCGCTTGTCGAGCCGTCCACTTGACTCTAGCTCGGTGATTAGCCGTCGATTGATGATGCGCTCGAGGAGCTTCGCCATGCAGCTGGTGAGTGATATCGGTCGGAAGGCATTCGGTCCGGATTCGTGGCAGTTCGGCTTCGGTATTGGAACGACAATGGCATTCCGCCAGCTGGCGGGAAACTCGCCACTGCGCCAGATATCGTTCAGCAGCTTGAGGAGTGTCGTTTTCACAGACAGCGGAAGACGTTGCAGCAGAGGATACCCGATCGAATCTGGGCCTGTTGAGGCGCCTCGCCCTTTGTCGAGGGCCCACAGAAGTTCGTTCATGGTAATATCGATGTTATACACATCATCGTTGTTGTGCGAGAAATCTATGGACCCTCGTTCAGCTGCCGCTTTCGCCATCTGGAATGATGGAGGGTAGCTGGAAGTCGCCGACCTTTCGCAGTAAACATTCGCCAGTTCTTCTGCCACTTTTTCGGGGTCGTCCGTGAATCCGTCCGCTCGCTTGAGGATTACCGGGCGCTGTTGCCGGTTGCCACGCAAAGTGTTCACCGTCCGCCATAATTCGGTTGCCGTGCTACTCGGTGATATCTTCCCTACGAAGTTTTGCCACGACTGTTCCTTCGCTTTGTTGACCGCCTTTCTTGTTGCTGCTCTTGCTTGCTGGAATCTCGCCAGTGCTTCGGGTTGATCTGGATCAGATTGCTGGAGACGTCGGAGTGATCGAAGGCACTTTCGCCGCTGTCGAATTTCTGCTTTTACTTCGGGACACCACCATGGTACCGCTTTTGGCCCGATTCGTCCACTGGTTCGTGGTATGGAATTTGTCGCTGCTGCGATAATTTTCTCCGTGAAGCTGCTCACGTCCCACTCGGCCTCTGGCCGGATGGTTTCCGCTGTAATTCGCTCGTACAAAGACCAATCCGCTTGGTCGTACAGCCACTTCTGTCGAGCCGTTCGATGATTCGTCCACCCAGGGATCGAAACTGTGATCGGGAAGTGGTCGCTGTTGTGCGTATCCGACAATGTTCTCCAGGTGAACCTACGAGCAAGATTCTCGGAGCAGATGCTTACATCAATAGCCGAAGTGTTTCCCGTAGCCGGGTCGATGCGAGTATGCGAGCCGTCGTTTAACACCACCAACTGTTTGCTCAAGGTCGTCTCAGCGATAAACTGGCCTAACGAGTTCGATTGGTGGGATCCCCACGCGAGATGATGTGCATTGAAGTCCCCCAGGAGTAGCACTGGACCTTCCAGCTGCTCAAACAACTCACCCAATGCAGCTTGACACTGCGTAGAACTCGGCGGAATGTAGACAGACACTACAGTTGCCTGGATCGGTGCGTGGATGCGTACAGCGATGAGGTGCAGTGTGGTATCGATCTGTACACGCTCATATGGTATGCCTTCCCGAACGGCAAGGCCAACCCCGTGTTGCCAGTAGTGAACGCTGTTCGACTCCAGAAGTAGCGTGTAGTGCCTGCCGACGAAGTCTGGTGGGACGACGGTTTGGTTCGCTTTCGTCTCCTGTAGAGCCACGACGCAAGGCTCGAGATCGGCGATGAGGAGTTTCAGTTCGCTGATATTGGCCCTGAGGCCACGCAGGTTCCACTGTAGGGCGAAAACGCCCCCGGGACGACTATTTGTATCGGATCGGGTGGCGGACGACGATGTGGATGCTCTTCGCGTCGGCGGGTCGGCTGTGGGAGAGAAAGGTGGTGCGATAACCTCCGCAGGTGTTGGTACAAAGTTCTGACTTGCCTGTGGGACGCTTTGTCCCACAGTACCAGCTGCTGTCGAAACAATTACACTAGTTCTGCCAACACCGACAACAGCCGGCACTGGGAAGCGCTTTGTGTAATATTTCTTCGACGAGACGGGCCTTCTCCGGGTGAGAGAACTGCTGTAGTTTGGCGATCTGGAAAATTTTGCGAGACAGTATCTGCATACGGATTGCCATGTGTCCAGAACCTTAATTTTCACTTCCTTTTCAATACGCGACATTTTGAAAACACAGAATTTGAACCACAAAAAAAAGAAAAAAAAAAAAACCGAAAATTAAAACGCAAGCATGCAGTGTTCAGAGCATAAAAAACCATCACAAATACATGCGTACAACGCAAATGTATGTGGATAGCTTATATTCGACACACTCCTTAGATGACACTCCCTCAAGCCAGATGTTCGGTTCTGGTTCTGAAGTTTTTCGCTGTGACCGATGTCCAGGCAACAGTCGAAAATCTACAGGACGTGATGTCCTGGGATTGCCTTGAGCAAGTTTGGGCGGCAAAAGAGATCGGAGATTGAAAGTTGATTTTGTGCCCGCTGTACATCCCACACCTGACCGGACTCATGACATCGAATATATCGAAGCTCACTGCCACTTGGTTTTCAGCATCTTCCTAACTGCTACTGAGATTGTCGTGCTAGTTGCTTTCAACCTGCCAGGTATCTCGTGGAAATCATTTAATTATGGATGTTCTTACCGGTACCGTTGGAGAAACTCTGGACTGTAATTTGTTCTCGGGCAGTACAAAAATCAACGCGATTTATAGTGTATTTATAACACTTTATTTCCGTATAACGCAAACAATAATTTTATTGCTTCACTCTGAAGCAGCGAAGCTTCTTGTCAGCTACATCTCTGCCACGTTATTGCAAATCAACTCCATCGTGACCGGGAATAGCCGTCACCGATCTTTATCATCCGTCGCCTATATCGGTCCTAGTTTGGTGCGATGCACTTGTAAATTATAAATGATACGCGGGACGTAATTCAATTCTGATTTATGTCCAGGAACGTAATCAAAGATTTCATGTAATGGGGTGAATCAGGTGTAGTAGTGAACCTCTCACACAAAAAAAATGTTTAAGTGACTACGATGAAAGGGGAACCAGGTTCTCGATAATAATGAAATAAAAATAAAAGGTTTATTCGATGCTTCTAAGAGCACACAAAATAGTCTTTTTCTCTTTTCCGCCGCTTTCTAAACATAAATTCAAAGTCTAGCGTCAATTTTAGGAGTTGATGTAAAAGATGGCATCAAAACTTGAATTTGAGTATGATGAGATGTGTTATATTATGTTTCGATTTAGAATTTCAAAATAAGTCAGCATGAACAAAAGATTGAGTCATATTTAAAATTAAGTCTTAAGTATCGTACTATTTTGAAACAAACTTAGTCCTCCAGTTCATTGTCTAACTTTGCTTTGTGGTTGAATAAGACCATTCAAAAAAAAAGTACATGCTCAGGAATTTCCCAAAAATTATCTTTTCAGAATTCACTGTGTTCTGTTTCATAATTTTAATTCGTCAAAATAGTAAACAAAAGATCCATGAACTGTAGTAATGAATTCGAGAACATGTAAATATACACCTTGAACTCAATCACGTAATCATGAACTATATAACGTTTAAGGGAAAAATCCTGAAAACATGAACTATTTCACGATCCGTTTTCATTTTCGGGAACGCTTTTTTTCTGTGTCCATTTCATTGATTCCAATCCTTAAAAAGCACCCCATCACCACCAAGGTAATGCTTTGATAATTTAGATCTGAGCTGTCTAGCAATTCGATACATAAGCTTTTTTCAAAACGTGTAAATTTTCACTCACCTAGAGTACTTTTCCAATCAACGAGTGTGTCATGAGCAGGGGCCTGGCAACCCTATCCTATTTACGTGCGTTTGACAGTATGCAACATATCGCGGACCTTATTTGGATAAGGCCCGTCTGACGTTTTGTTACTACGGGTACGAACCCCAATATAGTTTACTAACTATGACTCTTTTTAACGTTTGGATGTTAGAGATGTTGGCTACAGGACAAAGGCTGTCCGTCAGGTCCCTGGTCATGAGTAGCGGGACTACAAAGATGTCACGTTTTCCGCCACACGCACTAAAGAGGCACTTTTCGACGGAGGACCGCAAGAAACCCACAATTTATAACATGTTCGCTCGGTTCTACGCTGGATACGCTGGAGATACGCTAAACAACAAAAAACCAGCCCAGTAGAGTGGAATAACAACCACCGCCAAGTGGACGAAGTTGAAAGCGCCAAGAACAAAATATGCGTCAGAACCAGGAAGCTGGACAATAAGTTCGACACGCCACGGTGGTCAGAATCCTGAAGACGGAGGGCGTGAAACATTACAAGCGCATATCCAAACCGAAATACACGAAGAAGCAGCTGCAGCAAATCCCGGGGAAGTTCTGAACGCTGCGCCGTAGGTACTTTAAGCCGGGCGACACCATCGTTATGATTAACGAGAAGTACTTTACGATCTCGAACAGTTCGACCGCGGGGAAAACTGGGTTCTATACTGACGAGTTGGACACTACACTCGGGTTAGATATGCCTGAAAAGTCAAGTTTGAGCCCAAGATATTGGTGTGAGGGGCCATTTCAACCACTGGCATATCTAACATTTTGGTACAGACGATTAGGGGTTTGCCAAAAATGGTTGCTTTTGTAAACAGCACCATAAGGATGAAGATATTGTGTTCTGATCGGTGCCATTACGCATAGGCCACTCAGGATTGGTTGAACATAACATACCGTTTGAATCTAAAGGGCGATACGGTCAAAATTTGGTCAATATCAACTTGACGTATTTCTTTCAATTTTGCATTTAAAAAACCTGAACACCCCTCATTTTGAAGGTGTGTGTGTGTAGAATGTTGCTCCTATTTTGATTTTGGAATTCACTCTTCAGTTGTCAAAATGCCGTCCAAGCAAGAAGAGCAGCGTATCAAAATTTTGCTCGCGCATCGTGAAAATCCGAGCTACTCGCACGCAAAGTTGGCAAAATCGCTAAAAGTTGCCAAATCAACCGTTACAAATGTAATTAAAGTGTTTGGGGAACGTTTGTCGACAGCCAGGAAGTCTGGATCGGGGGGAAATCGAAAACCGGAAGCCGCTGAGACGACAAAGAGAGTTGCCGGTAGTTTCAAGCGAAACCCTAACCTATCTCTCCGAAATGCCGCAAATAAGCTGGGTGTATCGTCTACAACCGTGCATCGAGCCAAAAAACGAGCCGGACTATCGACTTACAAGAAGGTAGTGACTCCAAATCGCGATGATAAACAAAATACGACGGCCAAAGCGCGATCCCGGAGGCTGTACACGACGATGCTGACGTGGTTTGACTGCGTGGTAATGGACGACGAAACCTACGTCAAAGCCGACTACAAGCAGCTTCCGGGACAGGAGTTTTATACGGCAAAAGGAAGGGGAAAGGTAGCAGATATTTTCAAGCACACGAAACTGTCAAAGTTCGCAAAGAAATATCTGGTTTGGCAAGCCATCTGTACCTGTGGCTTGAAAAGCAGCATTTTCATAGCTTCCGGGACTGTCAACCAAGAAATTTACGTGAAAGAGTGTTTGAATAAACGTCTGCTGCCTTTCCTGAAGAAACACGGTTGTTCCGTACTGTTTTGGCCGGATTTGGCATCTTGCCATTACGGTAAAAAGGCCATGGAGTGGTACGCCGCCAACAACGTGCAGGTGGTTCCCAAGGACAAGAACCCTCCCAACACGCCAGAGCTCCGCCCAATTGAGAAATACTGGGCTATTGTCAAGCGGAACCTAAAGAAGACCAAAAAACTGCTAAGGACGAGCAGCAGTTCAAGGCAAACTGGCTTAAATCTGATGCGGGTCAAGCGTAAGGCCCGGCAATTCGGATTTGGAAAAGCGGAAGCCTAACTGAATATTTTTCCTGAATTTTATACTAATTGAACTTGAAAAAGAAATTTAATTTGATTTTTTAAATAAACGATTTCACCGATTTACACGCGTTTTCCCTTGACCAAATTTTGACCGTATCACCCTTTATAGAAGACAATCCTCCAAATGTACCCCATGCGCATCCAATCTAGTCGTGTTTGGCCATACTGTCCCAGTCGGTGTACGAAAATGGTTGGGAAGCCACCAAGGAAACAAACCGGGACAGGAACCCAGCGGGGGGCGGGCGGGGACGGCCACCGCATGTTGACACCGCAACGAGGGGGAGAGAAGAAAGAAAAAAGAGAAAAAAAATTTTCACCAAACGTGTTTTTATTTAGTCCCGCCACATATGACTCATCCGTTATATCGTGTTTTTGCAACCAGTTCCCTTCTGCAAGACATGCAAGGGGGAAAGAGTTAGTAACCCTAGTAGCACACTTGTTGCCATTAGGAGATAACATAAATGTGACTTGTTTCTGTCATGTGTAATCAAGTTGCTGCAACTAATTAACTAACTGAGAACACTGTCTTCTCGAGAAGGATTTTTCATTAGGGCCTACGTAAACAATGGCTTCTTCCATAAATTTCTCATGGCACAAAGGCAACCCATGTAAACCTCCAATTCTATCGGATAGGTGAACTCTTCCTCTTCGAAATGACCATGGTGGATTGATCAGGCGAGTTTTCAATGACGAGAAATGGTTTACATTTGTCAGTTAGGCCCTAATGAAAAATCTGTGTCGAAATATCGTATTTCTGGGATAGTAGGCGATAGATTTGTTTGAAGATCGACTCTAGAGAAAATCGTCAAAAGGTCGAAAGTGAAAATTGTAGGACGCGGCTGGGTAGCTCAGTGGTTACCCGTTCTGCTGAGCGGGTTGGTCGGGGAGTTCAATCCCAGGCCCGTCCCCTTCCTTGCCATTTTTCACTTGCCTCTTTCTATCACCAATAGATTTAAAATAAAAAGCAGTCTACTGCGCTTTCTTTCATTGATCGCATCACTTACCACAGTGCATCCATGATCTTAAAAATAACCTACCTCACTAACACAACTATCCTTCCCTTGGCAATTGTAGAGATGCAGTGGTGTTCACGGTCTCTAATAACAACGATTGTCAAACTAATCATCCTTCCCCCCTCCCCAAAAGACCGTGAGGACGTGGCCGGCGCCGGTACTGATCTATAAATAGAATTAGTGAACTTGTACATTGAAGATGTAAAAAGCTAATCCCAAGCTCCATCTATGTGGTTCTCTGTGCAATTACACTAGTTCTGTCAGTAAGGGAGTAGCAACTACGAAATTGCAAGGTCGAAAGTGAAAATTGTAAACAATTACTTAAAACCACAGAGAACAGACATCCAAGCTGGAGTGCCCTTCGTGTGTAAATTTCTGTAACGGCTATTTTAAAATTACAGCTCGTTTTTGTTTATTTTGTTGAATCGTATATTTGTGGCGCGACTTGCCACTTGCGCGATTTGTTAGTCTGCGGATTTAAGTTTGGTGAGACCTTGGCTAGTCGGCGTTGTTTTTCTTCCGATTTTCTTTCAATAATTAAAAAATTAAAGTATGTATGTATGTATGTATGGTAGCCACCATCCCTTCTAGCGCTTGGCTTGGATGCAGCTCCACTTAATAGCAAGATCAAATTGAGCCACCGATCTGAATTCCCACTATCGCTGTATGAAGGGCCAAAAACGGAGGGGTGGACCCGTAAGCAGAGACACTTACGCGAAATCCACGGGAAATTAAGAATCTCCTTCCAACGATACGATCCATCAAATCGAATAACCCAATTCGCAGTACTTATTAAGCTTTCTACAGGATGGCTTGTTAAGAAGGGCGCGTCACCCTCACTGAAACTGTTGGAGTAGAATTCACAGCATCACAATCGAATCGGCTGGATAAGGAAAATGATACTGTTCATTCCCTCCTAGACTCAGGCAGTCAATCAAACCATCGTCCAGCTTCAGCTTGAATGATACCCTGATGCCCCCTCCCAACCCAGTATTTATTATATATGATGTAAATAATATGTCATGATATGCAATATATGTAGTGTGTAATAGAGCAATGAAATATACAAGAATATTTAATTAAAATGTCATAGATGGAATTCGTCCTCCTGTTATTTTAATATGGTTATAAAAGAGTAATATGATGAAATAATAAAAATATGCAATAAAGGATAATAATATGCCGCTTGGTGCTTCTTTAAAGCTCAATTAGTGTCCGATGAATGTAATTCTGGAATGGGAAGGCCATATTGCAGTTAAACAAGACATAAAACATTAAATTATTCATGAAACAATAAAAAATATGTATGTGTTTTTGACATATGTAGGTATAATCTACAAAACGAAGATCAGTTATAAATTTTAAAAATGGAATAAAAGAATATCCAATGCGGTAAATCAATAGAAAAACACCTAAATTAATACAATGTAATATATTGTCTATATAACCTGCGATCACTTTCCTTATATCCTTGAAGCAGATAAAATTTCATAATAATTATTATTAATTTTTCTAACGGATATGATAATGATATGCAATAATGATTAGCTGCAGCTATATGATGAATGTATACTAAAATGAAATTGTAATATTATCGATGAATTGAATGGGTTAAATAAAATAATATGATGAAATAACTTAACAATGATAGGCCTATGATAATAATATGCTGCTTGGTGGCTCGTTACAGCTCAATCATTGGTAGATGAATGTAGCTCCGGAATGTGAAACCTTTTTTTTACCAACCATTTCGCAATTAAAAGGGGTATAAACATCCGTAAAACATTTAATTATATACCAAACAGTAGAAAATATGTATGTATCTATGACATATGGATATACATAATCAGTAGAATTTCAGATAATTTATTAATTTTAATAATATGCAATGATCAAAATTGATAGAAAAGAACCTATAACTACAATGAAAAAAATTGCTATACTATCTGGGATCCACGTCCTTGTAACCTTGAAGCAGATAAAATTTAACTATTATTATTTGTTTTTATTAATAGTAATTTTAATCAGATTTTATTAATATTCAATGATGAAAATAATACGATGTTGTATTGAAATCCTAAATAACGTACATATAATAATAAAATGCAGCTATTTGTCTCCTCCGCAGCGCTGTTAGTTGCTTGAAACTCTGAAATAATGAAGGAGAGTTGATCACCTGGCAACCTAGCCAAATAGCAAGGAAAACTTAAGCAGACGACAAGGCGAATTAAGGTTCCTATAAGTATGATTACCGCCTAAAAACGGAAACTTAATACATCCAAAATAAAAGAAATAAAAATAAAATTAAGAGGCAATTTGAACTCTCCGCTAACTCTTGTTTCCTACTGGGCCCATAAATGATTCTTAATGTCTGTCAAATAGAAAATGTAGGATCAATGTTAGGTTTTGTATTTTTTGTTCCCCACCCTTACCGCTGCGTCTACCAGTGTGCGAAAGAAGAAAATTACCATCCTAGAACCGATACGATATGTACAGAATTATATAGTTTATCAATAAAATAACGGTATTATTATTCACCCTCCTTATTGCCGCACAACCCCCTGATTTCAGCTCTGCCCACTGCTATCCTTTCCTTTCAATGGTCCCAACGCTGCCGTCACTCGTCTTTTGGTAAGAAGATCGCTTTGTCGTCTCTGACTACTGTTCGGCTGTATATGTGTCTTACAAAACTCTACACGCAACCGCCACCAACCCATATACTCTGCTAATCTCGTGTAAGAAATCTCCCTCTCTTGATCATTCTAATTATCCTTGTCCTCATATTTTTTTTTTTTTTTTTTTTTTCGCTCTGCCATGATCCCGTGCACGCTGCTATAATTGATTTATCTTTCTGACTCCTACCGTCCGCCGTGTTTGGTGTTGCCTCCCTCACTCTCACAGGACGCTTGAAGACGCGGCTCACGGCAAAAATCAAAAATTTACATCGTGCACAGGCTCATGCCGCGGTATGAACGAGAGAGGAAGATTGTTGTATCATGCCGTTTCCATCAGTAGTGCCGCTCGCTGGTACAGTGGTGTAGCGTTTGTATGAGAGCGTGAACCACCTGCTAAATTATTCAATACGTTGAACTCATTGATGAAACTCCTAGTTACGTTGCGGGATAGCACTCAACAAATCTATATACACACACACACCCGCACACCCAGTTCACTCCTCAATGGTAGTCTACCGTGTGAGACAGTGGTCCCTCGCTAATCAGCTGTTTCTCCCGTTTACTCACCACCGTTGCCCCGTCCACGGCCTAGTGTGAACGATGAATGTCAACATGTCTCTAATTTTTAACATCCGAGTAGATCAATCGAATCAACAAATACGATTTAAATAAAAAATATTTCATTTTTTATGGAGAATCAACAAATTATTCTTTGATATACGTTTTCAAAAAATTTCCCTATGCCGTTCTAGTGACATTTCAAAGATATCAGCTTGAGCGATCAAAGAGCCTGGTTTGATGATTTCTGAAATAAATGGAGTATCTATGGTATTACGCATTGAACAAAAATATTGAAATATAATCCTATACTGCTTATAAGAGCATGTCATTCTTTAATGGAATAGTAGTTGAATTTTAGAAATATTTAGAAATATTTTAATGAAAATGCTACGATGAAATGCTGGAAAACAAATTTAACTTTATATGCTTGTTATGCTGTTCCATGCTCTGAAATGCAAGGATAAGTTTTAAATGCAGAGATTATCCCAAAGCCTGCTGATATTATTAATTAAATGAGAATGAAAAATATACCATGGTACGAAAAGTTATCTAAAAGGTGTAGTGAAAAACAAAAAGGTGAGGTGAAACTGTGCTGCTAGTTCCTGAATCATTATGTGAACCATGTTAAATGAATGACGAATTAGATTAATATGTCAGTAGTGAAAAAAGGATCCCACGTGCGCAGCTACTTGTTGATGAATTTAGCTTCATCGAAAAGCCTTATCAGTGTTGTTGTTCTAAAACCATTTAAAAGGCTGGAATGTAAGGCTACTTTAAGTTTTTATTAAATAAGAGAGTGTATTTACACAGAAAATAGATAATATTAATGGGTAAGACTGCTCAAACAGTGCAAAGTCTAATCCGTTTCCAAAACCACTATCGTACACAGCGCGCTGAAGAAAACGACGACCTAACTAAGCTAACAGCTTTACTATCTTTGGTATTGAAATGGAAAATATTATTCACAAATATGGACCTAAATTAGGCGTACTTGCATATAATGGTCCATCTACTAAATACGTCTAGCAATGCTTATTATTATTATTTAAAGCAGCACCATTGAAGCTTCCCTCTGAAAGAGGTGAAAGTAAAAGCTTGGCATAACATAATAAAAATTTATCAAGAAATAACATTTGCAGCATCAACAAAAAGAGGTATAACGTATAAAGGAAAGCCCTCACCATATTCTTGTAGTAATCCTCATATGTCAGCATATGTCACAAGACGCATCAGATGATTCTGTTGTGTAAGAATAATGATTTTACACATACATTTACAGATACACTTGTCAATTGCATGCATCAGCATGAACGCTTATTGCCGTCGCTACCACGAGGAATAAATACTTTTTTCTCTCTCTTCTCCTCCGGTTTCGTTGATTCTTCGTATTCACTTCGAACACATAAACAAACCAAATACGCGTACACATCGGTGAACCGACTCTATAGTCGATGCATTGAATTCGGTTTCTTTAAATCACACGCACACTAGTTTATTACTTATAACCGCCATATGCAAGCTAGCTATAGACGGCATCACTTAACTGAAATAAAAACAATTGAAATTCAAGGCAAGACTATCCCGGATTAAGCTGTGCACACTGAAAATCTAGAGGAAAGCCCTTCGCACTTTCATTAAACATTGTGGATAATTAATAAACCCCGAATCACTAATTAAAAACAAAAAACAAAGTTAAAGGAACTCGACGAACGTCAACTCGTAACCGAATCGCGAACTGAACACCGTTGCTAATGGTTCTGCTCAATACTTTGTCCCTCATTTGTAAACATATTTTCCTGTTTCGAAGAAATTAAAGGACCCACATAACAATATCCAGTTCAGCATCTAATGATGTTAGAATCTCTGCCAATTTGTCCGTTTTAACAGCATTGAAAGCATTTCACAAGTCTTCACAAATAGGGGAGGAATGAGGGCTCCGTTTTTGATCCTTCAACCCAGTTGACTACGAAAGACAAACATATATTTGTTGACATTCCTTTACGAAAACCGAAAGACATATTTGGTATCATATTTCGTTTTTCTAGAAACTCTTGTAGCCGTTCGAGTATTGCTGAGTTTGCAATTTTGGTGATCTTAGACACTAGTGAAAATGGTGGGGTGGTGGATTTTTTTTAAGGTTGAAGACTTCGTAATTATTTTTCGAAATCAATGATTGCATTGTCCTTGTATTGGTAAATCTATTTGAACATATGTGTGAGGAAATGAAAATCATAATCTTGTCTTAAGCTTACCACTACGCGTGTATCCGTGTTTGAGACATGTGTTTTCGTGGGAAGTATTGAAATTTCCTGCCATATCTGTTTATTTTAATAACTCACGAGGTTAAATTGCTTGCGCATCGCTTTTCGATAAATGAGTTTTCATGTCACATATGCTGAATTCAATAATAAAATTTAACATGGATTACAGTAGTCTATTATACAAACCATCGGGTATACAACAAAAGAAATTATGATATTGGTCAATGAAAATATTCGTTAAATTAAAATCGTATCAAGTTACATTCTTTACGTGCTGTTCTGACAATATGATTGTTCTTTTGGATGTAAGTAAAATCAAATTACATTTTTTTTCAAACGTCTTGTCTGTAGAATCAATCACATCAGCTGTGAAGCTTGAGTATGAGAGTATGCTCCCTTTGGCAAACTCTTCCATCTCAGCCGTTGTTATCATCGTCTTAATTTTTTTCCTAGATTCTTCGGAAAGCTAGAATGCTATTTCTCCGTAGTCTCTTTACTCAAACGTCGATTTGGCTGCCTTTCTGCAGAAGTCCGGTCGAAGAGGGGTTTTTCTTGTACTAATTTTATTTGTTCGCGATCAGGAACAAATTGGCTCAGTAAAGCTCCAGGACCACACCCAGCATACGGTGGCATATATTTGTTATGCCAGCTGTATTCTTCACTATGCCGAAGAGCGGGAATCCATACACGGTCCGGTTGAGAAAATCTTTCGGGTTGGAAATTTTCTCGATTTCCTTGGGCATAGAGTATTATCATAGACTAACTCTAAGACCAGTAGGTCCCGAACAAATACGATTTTTTTTTTGGCTCAATCAGTACTAGCACAACGGTCCCAAGCTCGGTCCCAAGCTTAATAATGCGCCCCTAATTATGAACTCACACGAACACACTCTCAAATATTCTTTCAAAATAACACAGCAAATCAAAACAAAGGCGCAAATATGTATAGTTAGGTGCTGGCTTCAAGGTGTACTTCGAACCAAGGGGTTCTACAACAGTGAACCAATTTCAAATCGCTAGTTGCATATTGATTGTTGGTATTATTGTGCTTATCAAACAATATACAAATTCATGAATTGTGTTGGTATCGAAAGCTCTTAATTAACAACTGCGAACGTGCATCTAGAACATTAAGTTGTGTGTAGGCAATAAGCGAATTGTGAAAGCAATAAGCTTGAGAAATTAGGGAAGAAGGAAAAGGTCTGAAAAAAGCATCGAAAATTTTCAAATTTTGTTGCACCCTTTCTTGCATGAACAAACATCTTCCATAATGTACTGAGGAAACAACCCTGCTCGGGATGTGCTATTCTATAAGGCGGAGGAGTCTCAAACCACCATAGAAACATTTCTTGCGCTCAAAAACCTCCACCTGGTTTAATTAGCTTGATTCTTTTGACAACACTATAATCAATGTATAGATCAATGACAACACTATAATCAAGATTATGTGATCACAATTTCATGTTTAAAAGATTTATAAATTTAAAATTTTCATAACATATGTGAAAAAAGTCAATTTTGGTCATACCAATTTCACAACTCCGTATTTCTGTGAAAAATTTAGGTACCATACTAAAAATTTAATTCTAGCCTAAAAAAATATAGGACTAATTTGGACAAAATTTGAACTGTTTTCATCACGTGGTTTGGACTACAGCTGGCGTCAAAGTTGACTCATCAACATGAGTATTTCCTTTTTTCACCCGATATTGACCATGCTGAAATATCGGTGCAAAAAAAGCCGAGTCGAATTCTACTAATAATACTGTATAATACTGTAAACGTAGTTTTCACAAACCAATTCATACTGTGAGCCATATTTTTAAGTTCTTCGTCGGTTACGCGTAACAAACAACGTGTATTAATAAAATGAATTCGCCTCGGCTTTTTTTTTGCACCGATATTTCTGCATGGCCAATATCGTGTGAAAAAGGGAAATCCTCATGTTGGTGCGTCAGTTTTGACGCCAGCTGTAGTTCACAACACTTGATGAAAATACTTCTATTTTGACCACATTATTTCCTATATTTTTCATGACTTTCGTGAAATTTTCAGTATGCAACCTAAATTTTTCACAGAAATACGGATTTTTGAAATTTGTATTACCAAAAACTTTTTTAACATATGTTATGAAAACTTCAAATATACAGATTTTATCAACATGAAATTTTGGTCACATAAGGTTTATTTATTGGTTATAGTGTTGTCAAATTTTCAGCCAAAAATATTGATAATTGACAAAGTTACAGAAGGTTGAACATGGCGTTTTTTGGAAGCAAAATTTTGCTCGGCTTTTTTTTGCTACTGAAATATATATATATATATATATATATTTTAATATATTTTTAATATATTTTAATATATATATTTTAACTAAGTTATAAGCTGTAATACGTAGTCTATGTAAAAAAAAATGATCCGAATAGACAGACGGATAAGCTTTAAAAACTGCCCGCATAACGAAAAACAATTTGCTATATAGTCAAAACTATGTTTCGAATGTACGATATATTATCACATTTTATGTTATTGTTATCAAATAGTTTAATCTCGTTTCCACCATACAACCTCTACATTAACACATATTGTTAATGTACATCATATTGTCATAGAAATGTTTTTTATTGTCTGCACTCAATCTGGATTATATATCAACTTTTTGGCATAGAGTTCAGCAAAAATTGTCAACTATAAGGGAAAGTGTCGTAACAACAACGGAAACGGTCGTCAACAATAAGGGAAATAAATAGTCTAGGAATGGTTTGTGATTATGCGGGTGTTTATCCATTAATCCATTAAAAGCATGTTAACCCATTTATAGCATGTGATAATCACACGATTGAAACTCATTCATGAATGAATTCATTCTCTAGTTGCGTATCTCTAAAATAACACTGACTTAAAGCTAACAGAGGAATATTTGTGAGATCTGAAATCCACTGATCCTTAAAATACTGGCTCGTTTCGACGGTGGACAATTTTTCCACTCATCAGATTCAACGGTAGAAAAACATTTGAAAATTTGTTCGCTAAATAATTCCCCAGTTGATAATGGTGAACAATTCCATTTAACATTTTCATCTTCACGTTCTTAATAACAATCACTACTCACTGGATCTTCGACAAACAGAACACTTTGATCCGTCGATGAGTTTCGAATATCGATCCAGCGATAAATATTCTTCCTGATCACTCCCGCTCAACTGTTCCTGCGCAAACCGCATCGTTGCTTCGCGAATTAACGCCGCCCGTTGTGCTCTCCTTTTCTGCGGCATTACTACTCACCGGAATTAATTTCAATTATTGACAAAGTTACGCTCGGTCTGTGCAAAGATTGTTTACAAATTGATAGGAGGAAACTGGGCGGAGCGAAAATATCAGCTGACGAGCATAGTTGCCAACTCAGGGAAGAATATTATTTCTTTCAAAATTGTTGCTCATGGTAGATTATGTTATACAGCAAATTAGCGAATATTTTGCTTCCAACTTAATAAATATATCATAAGACATCGAAAAACATCTGAAACAACATGTTTTTTACAGATGTATCTCAGTTTTTGGACATGCCAAAACCCATCAGTTAAAAATATCAAGATATAAATCTGGCAACTGTCGATGATCGATGATTCTTTGGCTCGCTTGAAGCGTAGTGTGTGTGCTGTCGAAAGTGTGGCTTATATTGTTGAGAATCTCGAAGTTGCAATGCGCTCAAATGGATTGTGAATTTTTACTTGGGGCGCGAGTGATTTTACCAGTTGCGCTGTTCTGCTACATTGACAATACAGTGGCCTGGCTTGTTTCTCGTTTGGAAATTTCGGAAGCAGTTTTCTCATTTAAAAGTGCTTGAAGGAACAAAAAGTGAATTTTCTTAGGAAGAAAAATCCAGCACGAGAGCTGTGAATCACTTTAAAAGCTGTGAAAATGTGGAAATCAACCAGAATGATTTATGGAAAAATTAAGTGATGGGTCCTTGTAATAGTGTTAGTTTGAGAAGCAAATGGCGAGTTTGTGTTGGTGTATTGTGTTAGCGAACCAGGTTTTTAAAAACTACCAGATTAAAGTGAATTCATAATGTATTGTTTGCTAAAATGTGTATTAAAAAGTGAGAAAAAAACAATTCTACTCAGTGAACGTGCTCAGAAAAATGTAAGTCACGATATATTACCGGAAATGGCTAAAAAGGAATTTTGACAGGAAGTAGAAGAAAAAGAAGCAGACAATCATCATAATTGCCCAAATTAATTACGACTTCTTCAACCTTAAGGGATTCATCCAGGTTATGTCTAGTCCACATGCCACATGCTATTTATATCCTTGGCGATGTTATCAACTACTGCGGGCTGCAAATACGTCAATAGTTCATACGAGATACTATCTTCTCCTGGCGCTGAAGTTGTTGTCTTACTGTGTAGAATGTTCAACCATTTACTTCTGGTTAGCAACTGCCAGAAATTCTTCTGCAAGATTCTCGTCGTCCACAATCGTGTTGTTTTGCTTTCGTGCGGTGCATTTACCTGTAAGGCGTCCAATTTTCAACCAAAGTTCCTTGGAGCTCGTAAACGGTCCTACTTCATCTGGGAACTCCTCGAGTTTTCTTCCTAATTTCTATGGTGGTTTTTGTTGAAGGTCTTTCTTGCTTCGCTCTTTTCCTGCCAAGCTTCGTCGACAGCTTTTGACCACCAAAACATGGGTTCCCGAATGTCCTTCACTTTGTGCTCTTCATGTATCTTCCATGATGTTACTTTGTTACTTTCGACCTTTTGACTATTTTATCTAGAACTGTTGTTTGTATGTGTTGTTAGTCTAGGACTTGGAAAAATGTCATAAAAAGCCCTTAAGGGCATACGGATACTATTAGGACTTCAGGCGTGAAATCCACTGGAGCATCCATTTGTCAGCTATTTGAGCGTTGTAAGTTTTGTTTTGTTTGTGATTTTTAGTCTCAAAAACCTGAAGTGATAATTAACCTAACCTATAAATCAAATGGAAAAAGGACACCCTTCAGTTTCACCTTAATTAAAACGATCCGGATATTCAATGTTTAGTAATGATAATTCATAAAAAATAAGGTTATGAATTCGGAAGTCTACAAGCAACAGTGCCTGCATAAACGAGTTCTGCCGTTTATCAAGGACATAAATGACCTGTGAAGTTTTGACTACATTTGGCAAGATTTGACAAGCTCTCATTGTAGTCGAGAAACATTTCATTGGTACCAGGGCAATGGCCCAATAAAATTTTGGGTAATAGTTAAGCAGAAGCTGAAGAAGAGTGGCAAGATAATTCGGGATACAGATGCTGCAGATGGTGGAATGAATTGATTAACCAGGTTGCCCAACAAAGTATTCCAGGAATAATGAAGGAATTCCGATGAAAGGCTATTTTATTGAAACCAATTCAAATATTTTACTGATATTTAAAACGGAAGCACAATAAACAATCTAAAAGATTTGACCTCTTAACATTTTGATGATGTCCAACCAGTTCCGCGAAACAGCTGAGCCATGTGTTCACATTCTAAGAGCTTAATAAAGGTTAATGCTTCGTTACTGTTGGAAACATTCTTTCGAATAATATGAAACCCACTTCCAGTATTTTCATAACTATTAGCATAACGTTTTATTATTTTCGTTGTTTGTTTTGAAATCAGTTGCATTTCAAGTTATCTACAATGTCGTAATATTTTGTCATATTTCCTACCAGAAACAAAAAAAAAAATTACGTTTCACAGAAAGAGCAACAATTAACACACACTCAAAAATCTCACCATGCTTAAATGGAGCTATTTAATTTACGTAGATCAAGTTTAACGAAATGCTGCTACTCGCTGAAGCTTCGCCTAGGGTATTGCATCGAACATCTATAAATCGTTCACATAACGAACCTAATCGTCACAGTATATATCTAACAGAGGATAAGAGAATTTCCATCCACTTCTTTTACTTCTTCCCATTCTTTCGACACAGGGAAAGAATGCGATCTAACCATTCTCGAAACACAAAATCACATTCAAGTTGTCGCTCGTTTCAAAGCAATAAATCATGCAGTTTTATCTTGCAGTAATATCATCTTACAATCTACACACCACCGCGCCGTGCGCCGTAGAACTAGGCGAAACTGAGCACGTTTAGCCGTAACTTCGTTTCCGATGCATACCGACGCTGACGGCGCCTGGTTTATGACAAAAGTGCTTCATCGTTGCGTTCCAGCGTCCCCCGTCGCAGTGGAACACCGATGCCGGTTCCAGGTGAGCTGGGATTTCAAATTGTTCGTTGCACTTGATCCGACACACGGTCCCACTGGGGACGTATAGATCGTTGGAGCTACTTGCGGAGGGATTCATCTCGCACGCGAACCGACCGTTGTTGGGCGGGATCAGATAAGTGCAGTCCGAGGTGGGCGGAGCGTCGCTGTCGTACGCGTAGTCATCGGAGACTTCTGCAATTAGGTAAACGATTTTATTAGCTTGTTGTCTGAAATTAATATTTATAAGAGTTTACTGTACCATTATACATGCAGTACGGTTCCTCTCCTCCCAGGTTTGGTCCTCGCTGCACTCGACGAATGCGTTTTGCCTACTCAGATATCCATCGTTCCGGCAGTGGAATGTACACCTGGATCCCCAGATATTCCCCAAATCGCATGCCACTTTGAGATCCTTATTTTTCGGATAGTACTTCCCGCACTGCTTCACAATTACCTTGTATCGCAAATCGCAATTCTGCACCACCTTTCCGCTCCGTTTGTTGACAATCTTGGCCAGGAATGAGAACGGTCCGCCACCGTTCGAATGGGGTAGGATGAAATTAAGTTTCGATCCGAACAGTGTTTCCAGTTCGTACAGGTCACGCGAGATCGGTTGATTGCGGCACGTTGTCAACATTGGCGGCTCGATCAGCACACCGTCGAGGCCTTTGCGTGCGATGGCGGTTTTCTCAGCGGGACACTTGATGCAGAGCCCGTTGACAACGGTCGATTTAACGTTCGGGTCGTGTGAGCGGCGACCTGCCGCAGCTGCCGTTGACCAGTCCATGTGCCGTTGGCGGTGGTTGCGACTCTTGTGCGGGTGCAAGTGAGATTTCTGGCGGTAGACCTGTAGGTAAATGCGAACATAGTTGAAATTGGCTGAGGTGTTAAATGTAAATAAATATTTGCATAGCATTCGGTAACTTTAGATTTGATCGATTAGAATTTAGAATGAATGTTAACGGTGACAAAGCAGATCGGAGTCAAGTGATTTGAATATGTTTGTGTATGGCCACACTGGCGGAGCAAGGATGAAACTTTGTTGATGCTAATTTTAAATATATACACGCAAAAATAAAACCGCAGTAGAAACTACCATTTCGAGGATTAAATTAAGCACAAACACAAAGAATTTTCACCCGACTATAAATGCGTTTGATTTTACCATGCCTGCGATTAGATCAACCATGGTGCGGTTGATATCACTATGAGGTCTGTCAAATATACCACAAATGTTGAAGGTTGCACCATAAACGTAGTAAATTTGACTGAAATTTCATGGTAGTTTTGAAAACAGGCATAGTCGGGTAAAATGGTAATTTTAACTACAAGTTTTTTTTTCTGTGTATGGTTGTTAAGTTGCTTATGCTATAGAATGTTCCGAAAAATATAAATACACTTTCTTTCTCAAATAAAAAAGAACATACCATGTGATTTTTGATTATTTTATTCGCAAACATAGTAAATAACAATGTTTTCTTTCCTTTTTCATTTCAATTTCACACAAATTTCAATTTACACAAACATTGGAAAAGCGGCGTTTCCTGTAATTATGATTGGGGAAATTACCTTTTCTCTGCATGCTGAGCAGTGTCCACCCTAAGTATTTGCTTAGCATCTTGCCCACATCTGACGTTTTTTTTTACATGTATTTGATCTATTCTCCTCTAAGTATTACAACCAACAGAATTATCGATAACAGCTTGCAAGTGATTTTAATAAGTGCCTGACAAATGAGTGTAACTATTAAGGTGTGGCTCAGTTAGAATTGGAACATAGACTATTGCGCATATCTCGGATATACATTAACAAAATAGTATTCTGTTTAACTAAAATGTTCGACTTAAAGTGAACTTTAGAGGTAAAATACAAAAAAAAAAAAATTAATCGGCTCGACTTCGAAGAAATTTGCGGACTTTTCCCGGAATACGTTTTATCAACCGCACACATTATTCTCATCCATCGTTTTGGCAATCTTATTCCACTTGGTTCTCAATTCATTGATGCTTTTCACGACACTGCCATTCAACTTCAGCTTCCTCTTCATAATAGCCCAAAATCTCACTATCGGTCTGAGCTGGGGACAGTTTGGTGGGTTGAGTTCTTTCGGTATAAACTGAATCCCGTTGGTTTCATACCACTGTAGCACTGTTTTACTGTAATGACAGCTTGCAAGATCTGGGCAAAACATGACAGGTTCATTGTGGGATCTGATGAACGGCAATATTCGCTTTTGGAGACATTCCGTTATGTACAGCTCTGAATTAAATGTCCTACCAGTGATGAAAGCCTTGGTCTTCCTACCGCAGCTACAGATGCCTTGCCAAATCATGTATTTACGTGCAAATTTATCTGCAAACACCAACTTGAATTTGGCAGGAAAATCTCCCCGAGTCGTAGCCAAGTAAATGTTTTGTCCCGGTAGCTGTTTGAAATCGGTTAACATAGGTTTCATCATCCATGAGGAGACAGCCATTGAATTTTTTAAACACCTGATCATACAGTATTCTGGCACGGATTCTGGCTGCTTTTGATCCCTATTTGGTTGTCTACAGGCACGGTATGACTTGAAGCCTTCTCGGAGACGAATTCGTTGCACGGTACTGCGTGTGGCGCGAAACTTTTTGGCCAAATCGCGGTCTGAGATGATGAGGTTTGCCTTAATGTTCTTGATGACTTTGTTCCGCAGTTGACGGTTGAACACTTTAGCAATTTTTGGCCCAGACCACGAAGGGTTTCCCAAATGATTGCGCACAATTATTTTTCTTTTTTCTTCTTCCATTTTGTATTTCTCTGAAACACGTTCGAACTGCACCTCGAAAATTTTTTTTCTGATGTTGTTACTGTTATAGGGAACACATAAGATGTCATAGTTTACAAATCCGACCGCTAGGGGCGCTGTAAGAATCAAAAATGTTTGTTACTAAATGGGCCACACCTTAACTATCTTCAGTACCGAAGTGCATAAAGTGATTTTGAACTGTTGTGCAGCTGAGCGCTGAATATTTGCGATTTTAGCTGTTCAAACTAACCGGGTTCCACAATATGACATGGTATGTATGAGAAACTAAACTACGTGAAAGCTGAAATGCTTAAGACTAAGTGTTATAAACCCTAGTAATTGTATTCGTCTGTAACATATTGCACAGCACTGAATTTGCAGTCCTAATACTTGTTTTTTTTTTTTATTTTTTTTTTTTTGTGTTTTGAAATCGTTATTTGTTGTTGTAATATTAAAATATTATTGGCACTAAAGGGTGTTCGATCAAAATTTGGTCGACTTAAACTTGACACATTTCCTTTCATGGTGCATTAAAAAAATTTGCACACTCCTCATTTTGAAGATGTGTGCGTGTAGCATCATACCTCTATTTTGATTTCGATTCAGTTATCAAAAAGTCGTCGAAGGAAGAGAAGCAACGCATCCAAATTTTGCACGTGCATGGCGAAAATCCAAACTACTCTCACGCCATGTTGGCGAAATTGTTGAACCTGGCTAAATCAACTGTTACCAACCTAAGGAGAACGTTTGTCGTCAGCCAGGAAAGCTGGATCGAGGGGCAATCGAAAGCTGGAGGCCACAGCGACGACAAAAAGAGTTGCCCGCTGTTTCGAGCAGAAATCAACCTCTCCGTCCGAGATGTCGCAAAGAAGCTGGGAGTGGCGCTTTCAACCGTGAATAGAGCTAAAAAACGAGCTGGACTGTCGACTTACAAGAAAGTGACTCCAAAAGTGCCTCTAAATCGCGACGATAAACAAAACACGTCGGCCAAAGCACGATCGCGAACGTTGTACACGACAATGCTGACGAAGTTTGATTGCGTGGTACAGGACGATGAAACTTACGTCAAGGCAGACTTTAAACAGCTTCCTGGACAGGAATTTTATACGGCAACCGGACGGAGAAAGGTGGCAGATATTTTCAAGCACATTAAACTGTCACAGTTCGCGAAGAAATATCTGGTGTGGCAGGCCATCTGTACTTGTGGCTTGAAAAGCAACGTTTACATTGCGACCGGAACCGTCAACCAGGAAATTATCTGAGCGAGTGCCTACAAAAACGTCTACTGCCTTTCCTCAAGCGACACAATTGTTCCGTTCTATTTTGGCCGGATTTGGCATCTTGCCATTACGGACAAAAGGCCATGGAGTGGTATGTTGCCAACAACGATCAAGTGGTGCCCATGGACAAGAACCTTCCCAACACGCCCAATCGAAGAAGACTTAAAAAGCTGTTGTGAGCGAGAAACAGTTCAAGGCAAACTGGCTTTCTGCGGCGAATAAAGTGGAAAAGGAGACTGTACAAAATCTTATGGCAGGTGTTATACGAAAGACCTGGCAATTCGCATTCGGTAAAAAGGAAGCTTAGCTGAATATTTCTTCTGTATTCTGTATTAACCGAAGTTGAAAAAGAAAAATAATTTCACTTATTAATAAAAACTTTGATCGACTCACTCACATTACTGTTTGACCAAATTTTGATCGGAACACCCTTTATTCAAAGCGAGAGTGTGGCCTGCTAATGCAGTACTGTCTCAGGATATATTTGACAATGTTGAGACCTTATTACCTCCCGAAAATTTAATTATTGGGGATAAAATAACGGCTGAATTGACTGAATTGAAGGACAAGCTCAGCTTCTTGCATAATGCTAAAAAACATTATATCACTCCTTGTAAACATATATTGAACGAATAAGGAATTCAAAAAGCTTTCGTCAAGCATAGTCGATGCATAAGTCCATCGAATCGAAAATCTAGTCGTAGTTCTAACGATGTTCTACAAATCGCGAAGTCACTTCCGTTAGAAATCAAAACAGACTTGCCAGTGGATGAGTGGAACCTGCTCAAATCAAATGAAATAGATATACAAGACAGCGCAAAAGGGAGAATTGAGGACTATTAAAATCAGTTCTTTAGCATGACGACAACTATGTAGAGGTGAAACTAAATATCCGCCGTTGTAATGGAAGCCTTGGTGCAGTTGGCATCCCATGGAAATACTGATTTTTTTTCTCAGTTCATTTATTTGTACTGGCTCAATCGATTTAACTCTACAGAGCCAAGTTTTCATATTTATATACATCAATTATCTTAAACCTAACGTTAAGGGGATAGGACCGATTACTCGCGGCCGTCTCGATGTTAATAGGAATAACAACTGAAAGGATGGGAAAGTGGGCTGGAGTTTGAAGTGTGGTTTATATAACACATTTTTTTTGAATTCTTAATTGTCTAAAAAACTTAAAACTATACAACTTTTGGCTTCTTTTGACTTGAACATTTTTGAGAAAGGAAAAAAAAACACAAACACAGATAAAAAAAGAAAAAAAACTTAAAGTAAACATACAGGTTAAACTAACTACAAACTAAGGCTAATGTAAGTCAAAAACACATAAATGAGTTTCATAAACTCCAGGTCACGCAGAGCCAAAACATTTCGAACTGGTACATTGGGTTGTCTACCTCGAGCCCGAAGGGAATCATAAAGCTCAGATCTGAATGCACGGTGCTCAGCACATGACCAAATAATGTGATCTGCGTCCTGATAGCCTTGTCCACAGTCGCACAGATTGCTGTCACTCAGCCCAACACGGTATAAATGAGTGTTCAAAATAATGATTGGACATGAGGCGAGACATCACACGAATGAAGTCTCGACCCACATCCATACCCCAAAACCATGATTTCTTCGACACCTTTGGGATGATAGAATGTTGCCATCGCCCCAAATTTCCTTTACTCCATTTATACTGCCAGCTAACGAGTGACTTTTGACGAAAAATAGCAAAAAATTCGTTGAAGGCGATTTGTCGATCATAAATATCGCCTTCCATAGCGCCCACCTTTGCAAGCGAGTCCGCTTTCTCATTACCCAGAATTGAACAATGAGAAGGGACCCATACAAAGGTGATGGTAAAATAACGCGAAGATAAAGCACTTAGAAGCTCCTGTATTTTCATGAGAAAATACGAGGAGTGCTTTACCGGCCTTAAGGAGCGAATAGCCTCTAAAGAACTGAGACTATCCGTGAAAATGAGAAATACTGATGTCGAGCGAGAATGTTTGACAACGGCTAGGAACCTTACCGACGGTCGATCATCAATTTGTGAGAGAACATTAAATTCGTTGATGGTGATTAAAGTAATTCGGAAATAAGCCGCATCTAGTGCCCACCCCCAAAGAACTGCTCATGATGGCTAACAAAGCATATGCTAATTATAAGCAACCTTTTGAATATCAAAAACTGAAAAAGGAGAACGAAAGAGAAGAAAAAAGGAAGGAGCTAGCAAGGAAGTAAGAACAAAATAAGCAACAAATGAATAACTTAAAATCGTCGATAGAAAAGAAAGAAGGGGAGTTCTGTTCGCAAGGAACAGAACGAAAAAAACGTGAAATTCTGATAAATACGTTTTATTTTATTTTTATAATGTAAGATTGTTTTTGTAAGCAAACACGCGCCTCAAAAAAGCCATTAAGAACCATAATATGGCGGAAGAGGAGCTGGCTCAAGCAATGCTTGAGGGAGTGTCAACTGTGCGAAAGCAACAGTTTTTGCAAAAAAACGAGCTACCGATCATGTTCAAGAAGCTGTAGAGAAAAAAAAGGCTAGTATTTTCACAGGTTTCTTTGCTAGGAAACCAAAAAAAAAATAGCAAACACTCAATAATGTCACTTCTTATTAATTTTGAAGTATACCAAAGTCACTATTGGGTCACTTTTTTAATTGCTTCTAAGTCACTATTTGGTCACTATTTTCGACATTTTGGTCGCTAAAGTCACTATTATTACATCAGCTAACCGCTACCAGCCCTGACTTGATGGAGAACTCTTTCCGTTAAAAATCCCAACGGAACTCTTTTACTTTTACAGCCAGTGTTTTCGTTGCTGAAATTAAATTTTGTAAATTAAATAATTGATTTCTCAAGTCTATAATTTCAAACTGTTATATCTTTCACAATACAGGTATACCTCGATAGTGCGTACATCAAGTTTCTCACATCAAATCGAATTGGATAAAAACTACTGATTGTATCTGAGATCTAGAAGAACCAAAAGAAAGATCAGATTTCAGATACAATGAGTAGTTTTTATGCAATTTCGATTTGAAGTGAGAATGTTGATGTACGTACTATCGAGGTATACATGTATTTTCAAATTGATTATGCCATATTACCGAAAACTGATAATTATAAAATTCCCAACTCAGATTTTTTTTAAGAAATCCTCCTCTCAGTTTATACCTGACTCCGTCTATACGAGTGAAATGCTAGCATCAAACAAACAGGTTGAAATACTAACCGTCGTATCCAGTTTTGCGGTGTAGGCCAAGGTCCTGTTCTGGTCCGGCTCAACAAACGCTCTTCCGCCCTTCGGTAGCACAACTGACCCACTCTGGACGTGCTCGTAGATGTACTGGGTCTTGCTGGTTCCACTCGTATATCTGCGAAAGGGGAAAAACAACAGTTGAAACCGCGATAGGTGACAACAAGATGTGAACATTGATTAATCGCAACGACAGGCCATTACCGACAGTCAATAAGTGTCGGCCATAGTGGTAAATCGATTATTTGATAAAAATCTATACCGCAGCACTCAACAGTTCGCCATTTAACTGATTGCGTGATTTACTCCAATCTGTAGCTTGTGTTTGTAACGATTATTTAAGTTGGACAGTAGAAGCTTACCGATCCGCTGCTTTGGTGGCACCTATCCGGACGAGATCGCTGTTGTTGCGACCGGTGCTGGTGGCGCCACCACTGACGTTGTAGTTGTTGCTGTTCCTACTGGTGCGGCTAGCTCGGCCGTGATGATTTATGTGGTAGGGGAGATTCCTGTGGAAGACAAGATTTTCGAGACGTGAGTGAGTGCGTTGCGATCGAGCTGGTTGGTGGTGATAAATTGTTTTGCGACATATTTCATATTATTATGACGGTAATTGTATAAGCTGAACTGGGCTGAACCGACATGAAATAAGAAATCGAGAGTTGAAGAAGAATATCTACAAATGATAAGTATTGTTTCCGGGCCTTTTGGGGTCAAGACCTGACCGTATAGGATTGTTGCTGGTATAATAACTCGGCTGCTCTTCATTTCATAAAGATTTCCGCTTCTGACTCACGCCGAGCTATGATTCAAGCCCGCCTAACTTCTTTCTCGCGGAAGCCCAAATCGGAAAACATTTAACATAGCTGCGCAGAGCAATGGGCAGAAAATTCCTGCAAATTAAACTACGGAGCATGATTTTCACACCAATCAATAAATTACCGTCAAATTCAGAACTCGATCGCGCCGCAGCGCCAAAAAATATTTTCGCACACCTGCCAACCGGGATAATTATCCGGCCTAACAGCTCCGATTGGATCGTTTAATCTTCCAATAAGCTTTAACGATATAATTGCGATGCCGGAACGATCGCGGGCACCATTTTCCAGTCCCGACCTAGTAGACCCGCAACTCGATCAGCGGGAGGTCTCTACCTGGGCATGTGCAAATACGCTATACTCTGTGGTAATTTGTAGTGCTTTCAGCATTGAAGAGCATTGAGAGCTTTAAGCAATTAAATGACCATTTTCCACTGGTGATATTAAATCCGAAGTAGGGTTTTCGTATGAAAGGTTTGAATGGATCATTAATCATTGGGAAAGCTGCATGGCTCGACTCGACCGGGTTTGTTTACCTTACAGCATGCTTAGGGAATATTGGTTGCGAAGGCGTGCGATATCGGCTGATGTTGATAATGACACTCAGACGGCCCGGGTTAAGTAGGCCTTTTCAATGGAGCATAATCGTTGCTGGTGGGTTGAGTCAGAGGTAAACACTCACGCGTGAAAACATCAGTGGAAGCCATTGAACCTATAAAACCTCATGTATGGTGCTATATTATAGTGCAAACATTGCCGAGCCTGTGCCACAGAATGAAGCAATTTGCCATGAATGCACGAGCGGCGGCTTTATGGCTTGTTATTTTTCTTCTAATTCCCTTTAAAAGGTAAATGCGAGCTAATCACAAGAATCACGCGAGACTTTCAATGATTGCTATCATTTGGGCCTGAAGTGTATGAATATTGAATATTATGCAGATTAATTGCTTTTGGGTCGTTTTATGGACTATAGAGGGGAGGTCGGGGGGGCGGTGAGGTAAGATAGCATTATTTTTGGGGGGGGTGGGGACCCTGGTGCAGGAAGGTTGTAAATTACAATAGTGGTGTGGTATAATAAAATAAAAATTGGAGAAGTAGGTGGGTCGGGTGTTGTTGGTGGGGGAAGATGTTTGGGTGTTAGTGGGGGTATAAGTGGCTAATTGTTGGGTTGGATTTTGTTGGGGGTGGAGGGGGGGGGGGGGGGGGGTAGGAGTGTATCAAAAATAAGCTATCCACAAACTTTCATTCAAATTATGTTGAAAACCGATATTTTATTCATACAAAAAATTGATCCTTTATTGTACGAGGTTAAACTTGAACATAATGAAGACCGGATGAAATTTAAGTTATTCCTTCACGAATTTTCGAACTTTGCATCGAATGTTCTTCATCAAGTTCCGGACAAGTGTTGCATCGCATTTTTTGGACGCTTGAGCCCAATTTTTTTGAACTCCTGCATGTTCCCAGCTGCCTTACCAATCTTCTTGAAGACTCTCTTCACGATTGCCCAGTAACGTTCGATGGGTCGAAGCTGAGGGCAATTTGGTGGATTGATATTTTTCTCAACGAAATCTATACCCTTTTCCGCAAGCCAATTGAGAGTGGTTTTGGCATAGTGAGCCGACGCTAAATCCGGCCAAAACAGTGGAGGTGTACTATGCTTCTTATATAAAGGCAATAATCTCTTCTGGAGACACTCAGATCGATAGATTTCCGCATTTATAGTTCCGGTAGTGTAAAAAATGGTTGACTTCAAACCACAGGAACATATTGCTTGCCATATCAGTACCTTTCGACCGAATTTCTCCACTTGAATCGACCTGTCCGCATCGCTCACATCCTCCTCAACGACGGCAGTAAAGTATTGTGGACCTCGAAGGGTTTTTGAGTCCTCCTTTACATAGGTCTCATTGTCCATCAAAACGCATGCATCCGGACGCTGCAAAAGACGCGAATACAATTTCCGGGCCCTTGTTGCTGCTCGCTTCTTTTGTTCTGCACTTTGTTTCGAGATTTTCTGCTTCTTGTAGGTCTTCAGGTGGTTTCGCCTCTTGATACGCTGGATCATTCCGACACTCGTTCCTGCTTTTTTTTGGCCAAATCACGTATTGACATTGATTTGTTCTTCATGATTAGAGATACCACTTTCTGCTCCAGTTTCGGGTTGGAAGAACCGGGTTTTCTGCCTCTTCCACTATCCAAAGAATAGTGTTCCCCAAACTTATTAATGATGGTTTTAACACTCGCATGATGAATTCCAAACACTTCGCCAATTTTCGCATAGTTATACCCTTCTCACTTAGCCATGTGTCCAGAACCTTAATTTTCACTTCCTTTTCAATACGCGACATTTTGAAAACGCAGAATTTGAACCGCACAAACAAGTAAACAAAAGAAAGCTGACAGTCAAACGCACAGCATGCAGTGTTCAGAGCATAAAAAACCATCACAAATACATGCGTACAACGCCAATGTATGTGGATAGCTTATATTCGATACACTCCTTAGCATTACTCAAGATAGTTTTAAGTTGCAAGCAGGGGTTTTTTTTTTTTTGTAGAGAAAAAAACACCAATACATCTGTATTATTGTTGTGTATTATTATTTTTTTTGTGTGGGTGAATTATTTTCTTTATTATTGGGGGGTGGGGGGGGGTGGTTGGGCCCCCCCGTCGGTTGGTTTGGTCTGTTTTTTATATATCTACCCACCTGGGTTTTTTTGGCAAGTTGGGGGGCTCTAAAATCTCTTTTTTATATATTTGTGTCCTTGGTTGATTGTGCGCGGAGGTGCAGAATATATGTTGCCAGTAATAGGGGAGGGAAAAGTTCATACAACCCGGTAACAACTTGACAGCTCCAGAGTAAAGTCAGTGTACCCCGATAATCTTGGTTAACTAGTTCTGTCAAATCGAATGAGTCCTAGAACAAATTATCAATTGAACGTATATACATCGACTGTTATTTTCAAAGCTGTGGAGCTCATATTCGTGCTTGATAAATATAATGCTGACGATATGTTGTAATTATTCCTAAATTTCTTACAGAGAATATACAGAAGCAAAAACACACTCTAGACTTAGGCTACTAGCAAAAGATTGAATAATTTAAAAACCGTAATTATATAAACACTCCGAAATTTTCAGCACTTGAAAGATATCCGAATGCTAGCAAGACGTGAATAAAATCGCAGCCTTCTTCACTTTTAAATGGGGCACTATACTTCTCAATGTGTGACACTATGAAACCTTCATCACAATGGAAAGCTACCGAAGCAAAGAAAAAAAATCGCTTTGCTAAGAACAAAGATTGGTAAACGCAAACATATTCTAGTTCATTTAAAGGGCGATACGGTCAAAATTTGGTCAATATCAACTTGACGTATTTCTTTCAATTTTGCATTTAAAAAACCTGAACACCCCTCATTTTGAAGGTGTGTGTGTGTAGAATGTTGCTCCTATTTTGATTTTGGAATTCACTCTTCAGTTGTCAAAATGCCGTCCAAGCAAGAAGAGCAGCGTATC
This sequence comes from Aedes koreicus, assembly GCA_024533555.2. Lineage (NCBI taxonomy): Eukaryota > Metazoa > Arthropoda > Insecta > Diptera > Culicidae > Aedes > Aedes koreicus. The sequence goes on from JAHHFK020001076.1 coordinate 260,334, forward strand.
AAAATTTTGCTTGCGCATCGCGAAAATCCGAGCTACTCGCACGCAAAGTTGGCAAAATCGCTAAAAGTTGCCAAATCAACCGTTACAAATGTAGTTAAAGTGTTTGGGGAACGTTTGTCGACAGCCAGGAAGTCTGGATCGGGGGGAAATCGAAAACCGGAAGCCGCTGAGACGACAAAGAGAGTTGCCGGTAGTTTCAAGCGAAACCCTAACCTATCTCTCCGAGATGCCGCAAATAAGCTGGGTGTATCGTCTACAACCGTGCATCGAGCCAAAAAACGAGCCGGACTATCGACTTACAAGAAGGTAGTGACTCCAAATCGCGATGATAAACAAAACACGACGGCCAAAGCGCGATCCCGGAGGCTGTACACGACGATGCTGACGAAGTTTGACTGCGTGGTAATGGACGACGAAACCTACGTCAAAGCCGACTACAAGCAGCTTCCGGGACAGGAGTTTTATACGGCAAAAGGAAGGGAAAGGTAGCAGATATTTTCAAGCACACGAAACTGTCAAAGTTCGCAAAGAAATATCTGGTTTGGCAAGCCATCTGTACCTGTGGCTTGAAAAGCAGCATTTTCATAGCTTCCGGGACTGTCAACCAAGAAATTTACGTGAAAGAGTGTTTGAATAAACGTCTGCTGCCTTTCCTGAAGAAACACGGTTGTTCCGTACTGTTTTGGCCGGATTTGGCATCTTGCCATTACGGTAAAAAGGCCATGGAGTGGTACGCCGCCAACAACGTGCAGGTGGTTCCCAAGGACAAGAACCCTCCCAACACGCCAGAGCTCCGCCCAATTGAGAAATACTGGGCTATTGTCAAGCGGAACCTAAAGAAGACCAAAAAAACTGCTAAGGACGAGCAGCAGTTCAAGGCAAACTGGCTTTCTGCGGCGAAGAAGGTGGACAAGGTGGCTGTACAAAATCTGATGGCAGGGGTCAAGCGTAAGGCCCGGCAATTCGGATTTGGAAAAGCGGAAGCCTAACTGAATATTTTTCCTGAATTTTATACTAATTGAACTTGAAAAAGAAAATTTAATTTGATTTTTTAAATAAACGATTTCACCGATTTACACGCGTTTTCCCTTGACCAAATTTTGACCGTATCACCCTTTAACTAGAATTTCACGTCAAATTGGGCACACACATCATATTAGTTTAATTTAATTACCTACGGTGGTAAAAAGAAACTTAAATTTTGATTAATTGTTTCGGGAATCAAGTAGCTAAGTTCAACTGACATCCGTTTGAATTTACCATTATGTTGGTGGTTTCATTATGACAGATATGAAAACAAACAGATTTGTTAGTTGATTTAACCAACGCTTATGATTTGTTTAAAACATTAATTAGTTTGATACTGACAGACAGGCTGTATCAAACAAACAAACAAAAAATAATAAAAAAAACTTTCTTTTTGTTGTCGGCGCGGAACCGGAAGTATCAAAGGAAGGGTCGGGGGGGTACGGTCCAACTGTGGTCATCAAGAACATTAAGGCAAACTCCAACATCTCAGACCAAGATTTGGCCAAAAAGTTTCGCGCCGCACGCAGTACCGTGCAACGGATTCGTGTCCTGGAAGGCTTCAAGTCATACCGTGCCTGTAGACAATCAAATAGGGAACAATGCGGCCAGAATCCGTGCCAAAAAACTGTATGATCAAGTGTTGACAAAATTCAATGGCTGTCTCCTCATGGATGATGAAACCCATGTAAAGGCCGATTTCGAACAGCTACCGGGACAAAAATTTTACTTGGCTACGGCACGGGGAGTTGTTCCTGCCAAATTCAAGTTTGTGTTTGCAGATAAATTTGCACGTAAATACATGATTTGGCAAGGCATCTGTAGCTGCGGTAGGAAGACCAAGGTTTCATCACTGATAAGACATTTAATTCAGAGCTGTACAGAACGGAATGTCTCCAAAAGCGAATATTGCCATTCATCAGATCCCACGATGAACCTGTCATGTTTTGGCCAGATCTTGCAAGCTGTCATTACAGTAAAACAGTGCTACAGTGGTATGAAACCAACGGGATTCAGTTTATACCGAAAGATCTCAACCCACCAAACTGTCCCCGGCTCAGACCGATAAAGAGATTTTGGGCTATTATGAAGAGGAAGCTGAAGGTGAATGGCAGTGTCGTCAAAAGCATCGATGAATCGAGAACCAAGTGGAATAAGATTGCCAAAACGATGGATGAGAATGATGAAACCGCAAATTTCTTCGAAATCGAGATGATTTTTTTTTTGTATTTTCCCTCTAAAGTTCACATAAAGTCGAACATTTTAGTTAAAACAGAATACTATTTTGTTAATGTATATCCGAAATATGCGCAATAGTCTATGTTCCAATTCTAACTGGGCCACACCTTATGCACATATGTTAGTGTAGAAATGTTATTCTGTGGATCAATTTTGCAAGTTTAAGGAATGTTATTGAACCTTCTAAGTATCATTTGCAATATGTTAATGGGAAATCCGAACAATTATATATATCATTTCCTTGATATATAACGGTTAATTTTTGACATTTTATTGCTAAATTTTGTTAAAAGTATGGATCAAATTGATGAATTTTAGGGATCATTTCTATGTTTTTTTTTGTGGACTTTCGACAGAGTCATTTTTTGTGTGGATTTTCACCAGAGTCTTATGGGTCAAGAATGCGTTTTTATAGAACGATTTTCAATTTTTGATGGATTATTTCTTCAGTTTTAAAGGTGCAAACTTAGGGCTGCCGTAGTTCTTTACGAGAACGAGTGCTCTTTACCAAATTTATTGGGAAACGTGTGTCGCAGTTGCGGTCGTTAAAGAACGTAAGAGCGCAAAAGTAAGTCAGCTTTCTGAAAATTGAAAATCTTCTCCAAAGTGATCATATTTTTACAGCAATATTTAAGCCGCATAGCTAAAGGAACGAACATGTTAATAAATCTGAGTAGTAGCGCAGTCAAAGATCGATTTCCCTGTAGTTAAAATTTAAAAAAAAATTAACCCAAAATTGGAATAATTCCGGCATAATTTATGGATCATACATATTATTTTAAATGCACAAAGTTGGTTTGCTATGGACCATATTCCGAAGTTTATGGTTCATTTTTCAAACCTATTATGGATCATTGGTGATTTATTTATGGAATATTTTCAATAATTTATTGATCATGTGCATATATTTTAGTTCACAAACGTTTCATTCGAAGGATCAATTTTACAAGTTTAAGGAGTTATATTGAACCTTTTATGGAACATTTGCAATATGTTTATGGGTAATCCGTACACTTTTATCGATCATCCCCTAGATATATAACGGTACATTTTTGACATTTTATTGCTAAAATTTATATAAAGTATGGATCACATTGCTGTATTTTATGGATCATTTTAATTTTTTTATGGATTTTCATCAGAGCCTTATGGGTCATAAATACGTATTTTATGGAACGAATTTCAATTTTTCATGGATCATTTCTTCAGTTTAAAGGTGCAAACTTAGGGCTGCCATAAAGAAAGTGGAAGAAAAAAATTAAAATTTAGAAGGAAGGAGATTGGGGGGGGGGGGGGGTTTTTGGGAGGGGGGGGGGATTAGTTTAGAACAACCATAATTTGTGTTGTATTGTGGTAATATCTTTAGGTAGAAACAACCAACCTGCCTGTTCTTTTCGAAACAAAATAATTGGTTTAAAACAACTAGTTTTTTTAGTTTGGATGCCAACAAACAAGTTTGTTGTTTCAAACGGGACAGTTTTTCTCCGTGTACACACTGAGAAAATAACACCGAACTTGGTTGAATTTCAACCGAGTTTTTATCTGCTGAACGTTCGGTAGTCTGTTCGGTTCAAAATGCAGGGTGGCCACAGACTCGGGAAAATCGGGAAAAAGTCGGGAATTTTTGTCATATGGCAGGAACCATGCTCACAAATGTTTCAAATTGATTATTTGAGTAGCGTTTTTGTCATCTACTCGGTCCAACGATCTCATTAACGGAATGAAACCGTGTTTTTCTGCAAATCCAGCGTTGCTGAAGAAGATAGCTCAGTGCTCTATGGATGACCCGGTTGTCAACTGGAAGGCGTTCAAAGAATTGAAATTGGGGAAATCAGGGATCTGCGAGCCAGCCCTGGCTTTGAAGTCCTCAACATCGTTAGCTGCGGCTTGCGTTGCACACAATTCTTTCAAGGAGGGGCTTAGACAAACAGATTGGCGTACCGCTTGGATCTGACTAAACGGCTGTGACAGGTGAGGTTACGCGCATGACGTACTTTTGGTTTTATTTTACATGACTGGAACTCCTTGGGTGATCCTTATGAGTGAAGCATTGCAAATGTGTGCATTGCTGTACATTTTAGAAACCTATTGTATCAGTCACGTTAAAGTCAACCGACTTTCAAACGGGATTTTCGTCGGTATTCCGATTAAATTGTTCGTTGTTGTGGTCGGACGATATGATGCAGTAGACGATAGATGGTGGTACAGGCTGTTTTGCAGAGTCGCGATGGTCGTTTTTGAGGGGCTTTTCTGGGCGTTTGGTTGGTGGGGGGCGGGGGCGTGGGGAGTGGGGGGATTGAAATAGAATTGACGGAGATTACTCTTCTGCCAGCCTTTAATGTGGAAATCGGGTTTGTCTCTAAATTGGCAATCAAGAAAACGAGAGAATTTGCAGAAATTTCCGACAAAGATCTTTTTACTGTGAATTTTTGAAGAAGCTACTAAACAAATTTCCTTTGACATACCCTTTAACGCGTTGCATTTGCATTAACCCTGACGTTAAAACTCACTTCACGGATATAGCTAAAAAGCATGTCGCGTATAGCTGTGTCTGGAAACGTTCGTAGATAAAGACTATCTGAGCGCTGCAGTTGCTCACAAAGTGAAAGTGAAATTAGGGCAGCTGTGCTCAATGTCGTCTTCAAAGACGTTGCTTGCCGGAATCCAGAGAAAAGCATTAGGACAAATTTTGGCTAGAACTGATTGGTCATTCCAAGAAGGAGCTGCCAAGTTTGACAACATTTGTTAAAAAGATACTCATCCTATCGCAAATGCGATGGACCGAGGATTTTCAATAAATGAAAAGTGTCTGGTGGTGAACCAAATTGCAAAGAGCTTGGTAGCTCAGATAATTGTCTATAAACTGCCAACAACGTTGAAATCATGAAAGCCTTGATACAATATGCACGCAACGCACGTGCATCATTTTGTACTCGAAAAACTCGAATGCTTTACTATTTTTCTTCGATGTTTATGCTTCTATAAAACTTGAAAATGAATTACTTATATAAAGCGATTATTGATCTAGTTTGCAAAATGAGAGACCAAAGCAGGTTATGCAATACTCAACAAGTCAGAATTTCAGATTGAACAATTGCCTCAAAAACTTCAAACATATCTTTTAATTCAATTTATACTCAAAAAAAAAAGCGTTCCCGAAAATGAAAACGGACCGTAAACTAGTACACGTTTTCAGGATTTAGTTCATGATCACGTGATTCAGTTCACGGTGTATTTTAGCTTGTTCTCGAATTCATGGCTGCAGTTTACGGATCTGGGCATGGATTTTTTTTTCCGTGTATTAACTAAAACAAAAATATCCCAGACGGGAAAATTAGACAAAAATGCGGGAGAAATTCGGGAAAAAATGCGGGAATTTTTAAATTAAGATTGTGTGGCCACCCTGAAAATGGAACAACCGAGTTCTCGTTAAACTTTTACTCTCTCATAATCTGTCAAATTTACCGAAAAACTCGGTTGACAAAAATAACTCAATTGGGAAAATCCGAAATTGCTTTTTTCTAAAAATATCGAAGCTTTTAAAAAAACCCGTTTTTTGTTTCTAATTTAGAAATTGGGTTTTTTTTGGGGTGGGGGGAATTTTGGTTGAAAAGGTTTTAAATTTGGGTTGGGGTTTTAAGTAATAAAACAACTTTTTTTGTTAGTTTTTTTTTTTGTTGAAAAAAATCCTCATACATTTTCCTATCTTTAAAATTGAAGGCAGGGGGAAACGGGCGGCGTGTTGTTGGTGGTAAAAAAAACGGCGGCGGGGGGGCTGGCATATTAATAATAAAATAATTATTAATAATACTTGAAGATTATTCAACTTATATTTCGTGGTGTTGTCTTGTGTTTGTTTTTTTTTTTCTTTGAGATAAAAAACAGAACAGGGAGTTTCGCCGCACACGGGGAGAAAAAAAAAGTGGAGTTTTTTAGGTGGTGTGGGTCTTAAATAACCGAGTTTTTCGGTAGACATAGCCGTCGCGGAATTGACTCGAAGAGAAGTGTTTGACGTTATAGAATATTCAGCGAATGCTCGGTTCAGTTTACCGAGTTTTCTCGGTTTTCGTGTACCGAACTCTTGAATATCCCTGCTTTACCGTAATGTCTACCGTACCGTACTATCTTGCATTTTTATCTGTCAAATATATCATATAGTTACCGAAATACGGGTTTGACTCAAAAAATACACCCAAAAAACAGTATATACAAACGATTTATTCGGTTTCTTGTTGGTAACCGATGTGGTTCGGTAGAAAATTGAACCGAGTTCGGTGTTTTAAGTGTGTAGCAATGGTTTCTCTTTCAAGCACACATGATGGATTGAATTTTTTTTTCTTCGGTGTGTGGTTGAAACGAGGAAGGTAAAAAACATTTTTTTATTTTGGTTGGTGGTGGGGGGAGTGTAGTTCATACAATAAATAAAAGAGAAACTCATACATTAAATACTCGTTCTCTCTCTCTCTCTCTCCATCTCTCTATGTTTCATTTTCTCTTATTCCCATTCTCAAGTAATGATGATTTATGTTCGATACAATTGAAATCAAATTAATGGAAAGCAAGCCACATCAACATTACGCCTAAATAAAAATTTGTTCTTGCACTGTTTTTTACATCCACACATAAGCAAACGAAAACATGTTTTCCAAAGCTACAAAGGGGTTGTTTCGAGAATGGATGGCCCTTTTGTTTATACACGGTAGGGACATCTACAATTTGTAGATGGGTACGTGAAACTAAGCTCATCTTTCAAGATGCTCGGGGGTTTCATATTGGCAAAATTTGTACTGGGTTAGTCAAAAAGTTGTGAAAGCGACATCTATGGAGCAGTAGAAAAACCAAAATTTCTACGCCATTTTAATATTCTACCTTTCATCAGAACCTACTCAAAACTACATTTCGATCTGTCAATTAATTCTTTGTTTACAAGCCATTTAAAGTTGACATGTCAGTGTATTTTTTAACAATGGAAAAATCCGAGTATCGTGCAGTGATTAAATTCTTTGTTTTGGAAGATTTATTGGCTACTGAGATCCATACAAAGATTGTGAAAATATTAAAAGAGTCTTCTCCTTCATTCCCAACCGTTCACCGATGGGTTTTGGAGTTTAAGCGTGGCCGAAAAGGGGTTGAAGACGATCCACGCACAGGACATCCAAAAAAAGCATCAACACCAGAAATCATAGCGAAAATACAGGGTATGGTTTTGGAAGATCATCGATCGACTGTGGATGTGATAGCTGACACCATAAACATCTCACATGAAACAACATGGCATATTTTGGCTGAAGTTTGGGGTTTCAAAAAACTGTGTGCACAATGGGTGCCGCATTTGCTAACAATGCAACAAAAACACGTTCGTTTATGATACATTCTTAATGCATGTCATCTGGTGAAATGCTTTAATTACACCTTTTTGTACAATGCACGAAATGAATTTCGTGAAGACCAACCAATTGCTGCTTCTCTTCAATCGTACTCATACATGTTGGTTTTGCTGCTTGGGTGGGCTGGAATCATTGATTTATCCCAAAATAAAAATTAAAGCGCTATCGAGTTATAAGTTCATACTCATGAATCAAGTAACTTCTAACAAGTCACCATGGCTTAGTGAGATCAACCACGGATTCAATAACAAGTCTTCCCAAAAATACAGGTTCGACCCTCATGTCAGATATATTAAAAAAAAATCTGAAGAACTCCCCGTGGTTTGCGCTTTTTTTCAATTGCATACTGAGTCGATATAAAAGTTCGGTCAGTCAATCATGCAACCACCTGAGAGACGTTTCTTTTTTATTGATAACAAATTATTCGTAGCATTTTGTATTGTTTTCGTAAAATGAACGAGTGTTTTTTTCTGTGTCAACTAATGCTTCGTGCTTTTAACAGTTATGTAACAGCATTGTGGCATTGAATACGAAGGTAGTTTCTTGAAGGCAGCAGGGTAAATTGCTGGAAATTCGAGGCAAAAATGCTACGCGCAAAAAAAATTCTGCTGGTGAAAAGATAATCAAATCTAGCGGACAATGGTCATATCGGAGATTTATTTGATTTATTCAAACACAGTAATTGTCAAACAATAGTCCAATCTATACTGAAAGCCATGAAACGCGATAGCTTAACACAAATTGTCGACTGTCTATTTGTACTGGGGAAATCGAAGGATTTTAGAAAATTCTATTCTAGGTCTGAAAAGCCATAACATTATCGGATTTGGAGACCTTTGTCATTTGAACATTACTTGTTTGGAGTTAGTTTACTTAGTTCTAAACATTCCTAATTAATGATCATATGTAATGAATTTACATAAACTCAGCTCTCCGTCCATATAGAAGTAGGATTTATGCGCCTTTGAGTGAACAGAAGACATTAAACAATCAGGAAGTTTTATGCTTATCAATCTCATCGACAAAATCCTAACAACAGTTGTATAACAATTCTCATCCTACCGCTTCAAACCATGCAAGTCATTAAGAAAATGAGCAGGAGCAGTCTAACTTGCTGCAATATGACTACCGAAGATGATAAATCTAGTCTTAACAATAGTGCAGCTCTGTATGTTAATTCCTTTCCAGGACCTTCATCAGATGTGCACTTAGATAGTATAATACAACTTCGCTCAGTAATTACAAGCCTCTAATAAATAACGAAACGATTATCGAACTAACCGCTTCGAAAAAAGATCGCTCCAAACCTCGGAGTTAATACAAGTCCATACCCGCAGCGCCAGTGTACTTTTAAATGTATGCGGATTTACCTACTCCCTGCAGGTGCGCCATTGATATGAGTAGCAATAAAAATTAATTAATCGACATTGCAATTGAACATTGAATTTATTTTATGCGAATTTACATATCACCCATATTGGTTCGCTCTATCGGGAAATGGTGTGTGAAACAGAATCAAAGAATAATGCTCTCGCGGCTTGCCAGTTTTAATTAAAAACCATTAAAGTTACATCGAATTGAAAAATGGCTCAAATTTATTCTGCTAAGGTGTACAATTAACCCCAGGACGGCCCCCGGACACGATGACCATAACAAGCCATCCATTAGAGAAACTGCCGGTCGGTTACACCTGGGAAACTGACGTCGAGCTTATCTTTGGAGGTCCCCTGGAGCAAATTTACAACTCAATCTACTCCCGGCCGGTTGCATATCGTATCTCACGTGACGGCAAAGAGTATGCGGGTAGCATTTTAATATCCCTGCAAAAATGGATTCCAGGCTCAATTAGCTTGTCTTTTATTGCCATCATTCGGACGGTAGCACTGCCGAGATTTCTCGCTGCTGATAATCTTCGCGAGCTCACGATGAGTGTTCTGGCAATTACTCTTCTCTCCTTGGGTCCATCGGATGAGTGAGATATCACATCCGCACCTGTCCATGCCGACCTGTTGCCACAAACGACATCTCGCGATGACTTAATTAATGCAGAGCAAGCTCGTTCAGCGCATCAAACAGCCGTGTGTTTGCCTTTATCGGGCGACCGACCGGAGGCAGATAGATAAGTATAAGTGAGACATTAAACATGTAGATTAGGTCAGAATTCAATTAATCAAGGTTTACTCCCGTCGTCCGTGGGGCTCGATTTGCAAACAAACAGTGTCGCCTTCAACAGTGGTAACTGTGAAAGTATAGCGGAATCCTGCTGCATTGATTTCAACGAGGGGAATGCGGGTTGATAGATCGACGGAACCTGTTGATTGATTATTCCGAATGGAAACTTGTCTTGGGCTGCAGTGAGCATGGGAAGGTCTGGGACAAACGTACTGACTTTGGTTTGGTTTGGCTATGTACATTTGAATGCAACAGGTAGTACGCTTCAATGAGAAGTTGAAATGACCGCTACCTGCGGAGATTTAGTGTCATTCCTCATTTTCAAAAATCATGTTTCTTTTAAGGACAGGAACGAGCTTGGATAAACGTGATTTTTTTTTAGATAGGATTAGTTAGGTTTCTATGTTGGCCAACTTTGAGGGTTTTGAGAGGACTGGGATACATGTGCCAAGGTATATGACCATTCGCTTCTGCAGAAATAGTTCTATCGTCGTATATAACGTCAAATATCAAATCTTTCGCCGAATTCAGGCAGATCACTTTGCAGACGATGATCAAATCAGCAGTGCAACACGACGGAATTCACCAAACACAGATAAAATTACTCCCAGTAGCAAGCAAATGCTGCCATATATGTATGTACATAGCTCCAGTGACGGTTGCGTAAGGCAGTTATACTACGTTCCTAACATAACCAGAGAATTGAGATGTGTGGTCCTTCAAATCCATAATATGATGAATGCTTTCCAGCATTACTTCATTTTTAGAATACTTGAATTCGAAAAAGTGACTACCAAATATCTGTGGAAGACAATCTGTTCTCAATACTGCTGTAACGTCTTTGTGTGGCCTCAACGATTTTACACGCATGTAATTTGGGCTATGTGACGCCTGCCAGATGTACCAGAGATTCATACAAAAGGTATTCGATGCCATGGATTTCGTGGTTATTTCTGTGGATGACATCTGCAACGCCTCGAGTACAAAAGCACCGAGTATCGTGAACATGTACGTGTCGTTTTTGAACGATTGGAGTCATATGGTCTCGTTATGAATGTAGCAGAATGTCATTTTGCAGAATACTGTGTCAGCTTCCATGGGTATTTTGTTAATAAGGTCGGGATTCTTCCTTTACCAGATTATGTCAAAGCCGTAGCTGCTTTCCCAGTATCTACCACCGGTAGAGAGCTACAAAGCTCCTGGTTCTATTGAACCCGTTCGATTTGTAGACTGAAATTTGCAGATTGATTTCGATAGATAGAAAACGTGACTCTTGAAAGATAGCGTGGAATAATAAGGCAAAACTGGCGTTTGAGTTGTGCTCTTTCACACTAACCCGATTTTTCGAAACCGGTGGTGCTAAATGTACTGTATTTTGATATTGTTTCCAAAACATTTTACATTTTTCATTACTACTAAATTGAACATATGCAAAAATGAACCGTCGTGGGAGAAAATGTCATAACATTCTAGATCTGTGCGCCGCCGCCACTATTTTCGACCGGCGCGCCGCTGCATATTTTTGCCCGCGCCGCCGGGCAATTTGAGGCACGCCGATGAAATTTTTAACCGCGTTTGCATCCCTTCAGTTATGTTCATTGGCCCTTTAAAAATTACAAATAATGACATCTCGATGCGATGTGCCACCCAGAGGGGTGCGTGTGAGACGGTGATCAGCTTTGTCGTTTCGTTCTAGCAACTGGAGTGTATATTTTCGTTTTGCGACTTTCAGCAATTTCGCGAGTGAGTTTCAATTCAAATATAATAAAATGTCCGCCTTAAAGGTTCAGAAAATTTCCATCGAGAGTGTACATATTGATACCAAAAATAATGGTAATCGAACTGGCGATGTGTGGAAAACATTTAGTGCACTAAAATATGTCAAAAATGGTTTTACACATCATCTGCTTCCTGACAAAGTGTTTTGCAATGCATGTCTAATCGAAGCAAAACAAAAGGCTGGTTTTAATTTGCACGAAGACAGGGATCGAGATATTGAGAACGATCCTGCAATCGATAGGATGTTAAGATTCGGCATGTAAGTTTTATTTATAATGAAATTGATGATTTTTTCTTAGAATCTCTCAGGTACAGAAGGTAACGTCAGGCTGCATGTCTACGTGTACTTTTTTCTTATTCAAAACTCCAACTGTCCTGAAATTAAAAATGATTAAGGTAGGCTAGTTACCCACTCGGGAATCTTGTCCAAGGATTTGGTTCTAATGTAATTTAAAAGGGGTGAGATTGACGAAATTTCGACACGGAAATTAAAAAATCCGGCCACATTTAACATGCGCTGGGATTAACGAAACGAAAAAACATCTCGTGGTATAAGACATTAATTGAGAAATAAACTAAAATTGTAGCCAATACTGGCGAATAAAACACATCTATCTACTATGCTTAAGAAATGTATTAAATATGGTAGGGCAAAGTTGAGAAATCTGAAAATATAAACTTGCATATTTTCTTCATGTTTAACGAATCTGTAAATTTGTTGAATGGTATTTCAAAAATTATAGGAAATGTAATGTGCCGTCCAGACTACGAGCTATATCACTTGATATAAAGTAGCTTGATATCAATATTCGTACATCTAGTTTTCCCTAGAAATAATGCATCCGACGTCGCATATCAAAATTCGTTATATCAAGTAATATAGCTCGTAGTCTGAACGGGAGCTTATTTCCACAACTTGATAGCATTTTGTCAGGCGTGAAAAAGTTCAAAAACCATCTATAACGATCAGTGTAAGTTAATAGTAATTGGAAAAACCAGATTTTTGCATTGAATAGTCAAGACTGTATAAAAAAGGGGCGTTTATTAGATTTAATATACCTCGACATTAATATCACCGAAAGACCTTATTAGCAAAACATGTGCCGAATAAAACCATCGACATTGAAAGACATTGTTTTGATTTTAACGTGACAAATCTCGAATCAAATAACTTGGCTAACCACTGAATAAACCGGTAAATCAGTGCACAGAAGATTTTTTTTATACGAGTTTGTAGTAATGTGGTCAAAATATTGATAGTTTGGTCTATTTCACTGCTCTTAATTTGAACTTTTTTAAAATTGATTTAACTTTATTTAAGCTTCTATATTTATATGAATTTTAAAGCAATTTGTATTTTTTAAAATTAAGTATTTAAGGTTTTGATAGTTTAAGATTCTTAAATTTTTTAATCGCAACATTTTTAAATATTTGTTTTTATTTTTTTATTGTCTGATTTTAAGATAGAAGAAATCATGGCTTTGGCGGTTTTTCTTCTATTATTATCAGGGGGTTTTCTAAAATTATTTGCGCTTATATTTTGCCAGAAGATTCTTTCTTCTTTCCTAGCGTTTCAAGCTTATTGCTTTCGCCATTAACCTATTGCTTGCTCTCAACTTATTGCTCTAAATGCACTTCCACAGTTATTAATTAAGAGCTTTCTATACCAGGTACAATTTTTGCATAAGTATGATTGTGTGGCAAGTACCATCATACCCTAAGCCCTAGACCAGACCGGGAATCGAACCCAGCCACCTCCAGCATGGTGTTGCTTTGTAGCCGCGCCTTTACCGACTGAGCTAAGGAAGGACCCGCCAAAATATTCACTGAGTGTAAATAGAAGAATGTTGTGGCCATGTTTCAAAAAATTTCTTTAAGTCTCAGGATTTTGTATTTTAAGATAACTAAACTTCAACATTTTTTTTATTTTTCAAATTCTGAGATTTTTTTTTCCATATATGAAGATATTTTGATTTAAGAACTTTTAAATTCTATAATTTTTTGGATCTTCAGATTTTTTAATTTTTAAATATTAAGATTTTTTAATTTTGGGATTCTTAGATTTTTAGATTTTTAGATTTTAAGATTTTTAGATTTTAAGATTTTAAGATTTTAAGATTTTAAGATTTTAAGATTTTAAGATTTTAAGATTTTAAGATTTTAAGATTTTAAGATTTTAAGATTTTAAGATTTTAAGATTTTAAGATTTTAAGATTTTAAGATTTTAAGATTTTAAGATTTTAAGATTTTAAGATTTTAAGATATTTAGATTTTAGGATTTTTTGATTTTTAGATAACTAGATTGTTAGATTTTTGTATTTTTGTATTTTTTAGATTTTTAGATTTTTAGATTTTTAGATTTTTAGATTTTGAAACTTTCAGATTTTTAGATTTTAAGACTTTTAGATTTTTAGATTTTTAGATTACTGGAACTGGATAGAACTGGATATTAAGATTTTTTGATTAGATATTTTTTTTTTTTTTGAATACATTTGAGTATTCAAATTTTAGCTATCTAGGGTTTTTTTTCATTAGGGAAAATCTACAATTAAGAGATTCTCTCCGGGCTCGCTCTTTTTCATTCATTACAGCGCCGTTATAAAACTTTCGAGGGACTCTTTAGTACAGATCGAAACACAACAGTGCTGGCTAACATACTCTACAAATAGTAGAATGCAAATCGGAAAGGTAATTGGTTTATGAATGAATAGATTCGCCCTAATGAAAAAAAAACCTAGATATTCAGAATCAGTGCAGCAAAAAGTCATTTCGTTAAAATGGATAAATTTACTGTTAACTTGGTTCAACAGCTGAATTCATGAATATAGTGTATGATAAAATTGTAGCATTTGACAAATTCTACAACTTTGTCTAACAGTGCATTGCCCTAACTGGTATATAAAATATGTTATATTCATTGTTATATTCAAATGATATTCAATGATGAATATCATTGGAATATTCAGATATTGCGCTCTCAAGGCTTAGGTTTTAAAGTTAGATCAATACATTGTGAACCAAATTTAGGAAAACAATCCACCACAACAATTTCTTCATAAATGTCATTGTGAAAATCAACTTCTGAAACGATTTATTGGCAAATTTAGCGCATTGGGTCGAAATGACAAAATTAATAAATTGTCTTATCAGAGCCATATAATCTACTTCTCTGTTGTAATATGTATCTAAAGGGCGATACGGTCAAAATTTGGTCAATATCAACTTGACGTATTTCTTTCAATTTTGCATTTAAAAAACCTGAACACCCCTCATTTTGAAGGTGTGTGTGTGTGTAGAATGTTGCTCCTATTTTGATTTTGGAATTCACTCTTCAGTTGTCAAAATGCCGTCCAAGCAAGAAGAGCAGCGTATCAAAATTTTGCTCGCGCATCGCGAAAATCCGAGCTACTCGCACGCAAAGTTGGCAAAATCGCTAAAAGTTGCCAAATCAACCGTTACAAATGTAATTAAAGTGTTTGGGGAACGTTTGTCGACAGCCAGGAAGTCTGGATCGGGGGGAAATCGAAAACCGGAAGCCGCTGAGACGACAAAGAGAGTTGCCGGTAGTTTCAAGCGAAACCCTAACCTATCTCTCCGAGATGCCGCAAATAAGCTGGGTGTATCGTCTACAACCGTGCATCGAGCCAAAAAACGAGCCGGACTATCGACTTACAAGAAGGTAGTGACTCCAAATCGCGATGATAAACAAAACACGACGGCCAAAGCGCGATCCCGGAGGCTGTACACGACGATGCTGACGAAGTTTGACTGCGTGGTAATGGACGACGAAACCTACGTCAAAGCCGACTACAAGCAGCTTCCGGGACAGGAGTTTTATACGGCAAAAGGAAGGGGAAAGGTAGCAGATATTTTCAAGCACACGAAACTGTCGAAGTTCGCAAAGAAATATCTGGTTTGGCAAGCCATCTGTACCTGTGGCTTGAAAAGCAGCATTTTCATAGCTTCCGGGACTGTCAACCAATAAATTTACGTGAAAGAGTGTTTGAATAAACGTCTGCTGCCTTTCCTGAAGAAACACGGTTGTTCCGTACTGTTTTGGCCGGATTTGGCATCTTGCCATTACGGTAAAAAGGCCATGGAGTGGTACGCCGCCAACAACGTGCAGGTGGTTCCCAAGGACAAGAACCCTCCCAACACGCCAGAGCTCCGCCCAATTGAGAAATACTGGGCTATTGTCAAGCGGAACCTAAAGAAGACCAAAAAAACTGCTAAGGACGAGCAGCAGTTCAAGGCAAACTGGCTTTCTGCGGCGAAGAAGGTGGACAAGGTGGCTGTACAAAATCTGATGGCAGGGGTCAAGCGTAAGGCCCGGCAATTCGGATTTGGAAAAGCGGAAGCCTAACTGAATATTTTTCCTGAATTTTATACTAATTGAACTTGAAAAAGAAATTTAATTTGATTTTTTAAATAAACGATTTCACCGATTTACACGCGTTTTCCCTTGACCAAATTTTGAACGTATCACCCTTTAGTAAAATATTATTTATTGAATACATCATCATTCGTTAATTTATTATAAATAGATTCCCCGTGAAATCATATTCGATTTCTGCCAGCGCTGAAAACTTGACTTCGTGAAGATCTAAACTAAACAATTTTCGTACACGACAATTAAGAAATGTGCAGAGAGTCTCTTGGGAATTGAACTCTGAACGCCGAAAAAATAGTTTTGGTTAAGTTTAGTAATAAAGTGATAAGACGAATTCCCCGTCGACTTGTTATGAAAAAAATCTATACTGTTAAGTCTCATATCTGTGTACACACATACATACAGATGCACACATACACACGTCAATTCATCGACCTGAGTCATATAACTCTATGGAAATCCGGGCCTTCTATCAAAATATAAGACTTGGAATGATCCTATAGTCTTTACAGCGCCTGAGAAAGCCAAACAGTTTAAAGGGATAAGCATAAGGAAATGTTGAGGGGATAATTTATGCCCGCGCTGATCCACGCCGCCGCCGACGAAGACGACTGCGGCGTGACGCCGGCGACGCCGCCGCCGCCGTTTAAAAATACCATACACGCCGCCGCCGATTCAAAACAGATCGGCGCACAGGTCTATAACATTCATGTATTGTTTACTACATTCGATAAAGCCATTTCCACCACATGCCACATGCAAGGAAGTCACCTTATTATTATTACACCGACCATACACCACCGACACCGATGCTATACACTACTTACAAGTCGTTTAATGTTCATTGTCCGGAGCAGTGCTGTAAATAGTCATTTCCACCCAATGCGCTAAATTTACCAACAACTCGTTCCAGAGGCCGATTTTCCCAATATCACTTATGACGAAATTGTTGTGCTTGGTTATTTTCATATAATGGTTTCACAATGTATTGTTCTAACTTTAAAACCTAAGACGCGAGAGCGTAATATTTGAATATTCAAATGATATTCATCAATGAATATCATTGGAATATAACATTGATAATAACACATATACCTGTTAGGGCAATACACTGTTAGACAAAGTTGTAGAATTTGTCAAGAGCTACAATTTTATGACACATCATGTTTATAAATTCAGCTGTTTTACCAAGTTATCGGTAAATCTATCCAATTGCACGAAATGACTTTTTCCAGCGCTGGTCGGAAGACGGACGCGGGCTGGTGTTAAAACCGAAGCGATACTACTGCCTGGTGGTGTGTTGTAAAAAGGTAAATAAATTTCATAGAAAACCTTATGACGACAATATGACCAAATGCAAGTGCACTGGACTGGCTATCTCACAAATAATTTTCAAATTTTAAACTCCTGTGGGTACATCGAAATGTAAAATGACGCGTAAATGTAATGTAAATTTACGCTGATCATATTTTAAATTGGAAAGATCTCACCATTATCATTCAAATATATGCTCACCGCAGCACCACTGTGATCTGTAACAATCGATGCAACGCTTTCAGCATCACCAACTGATGTCACGATCTTCAAAATGTGCTTTTTTATCACAGCATATTTAACAGGATTGTGGAATATTAATCTCAACTTTGCAACCAAGAGTTTAGCTAAACTGAATCAGAAATGCCGCATGATACGCACTAAGTACACCCACGCCGTTCTTATTTGCAACCTTCCGAACAATTGTTCAGTAATGGTAAGCGTGACTACTACTTGGCACTCTAGTGGGTCTGGGTGCAATCCCACTTTTTGGGACTTTTCTAAGACGGAAAAATCTTTTGTGAGGAATCCCTCGGAAGGGGAATAAAGCCGTTGTTTCCGGCTCATGTGTTGATGAGTGTGATATGTAGGGTCCAGGTGGTGGAGTCGTTTTCCTAGCATCGGTGGTTGTCACCACGTTGTGAGGAAATAGGCCGACGGAAAAATCCGGAAGAGCGTCTATTCGCTGTAAACTTGCCTATTAGTCAGTGGCGTCTCGCTCATATGTGCACCCGGTGCACAGCCCATCCTGACGATTGCTACAATGATAATCCAAGCCAAGTAATGTCTTGCAATCCTCTGTGACATTTGTGAAAAATTAAATTTGCCAAATTTGATCGAAATTCAGACTAAAGCTTTGTTAAAATTGCAACAAAAAATTCTGGACATTGTTAAACTGAATCCTCCTGAAGGATTTGCTCAAAACTCTGATCAAATCAAGTTCAGAATGCTGAACAAGACACAAACTCACAACCTGAGTGAGAATTTTCTGCTAGTAAGCTCAACCCCCTCCTGCCCTAGTAGATTTTAGTAGACTTCTTACAACCTCCCTCCCCCTCCTTAAAGTCTACGAAGACTTTATAAAATTCATGTTTTTAAATTTCTTTAATATGTTTGAAAAACGAATTATGAAATAAAACTTAATTAATCAGGTAATTCAGCTATTCATTTTTATTTTTCTTCATATATGTAAATAGCACAAGTAAAAAATAAAATTCAATTATGCAAATGCTAAAGATACTCAAACCATGGCTATTAAAGTCTTTCAGCGAGTTATTAAGATCCATCAGCGGCAGTTCTGGTGGGATTGTTTCTTGGATGTTAAGTCCAATCCAACCCATAGAACTTCCGTAGCCCCGTTCACGTCGACCTCACAAAGAATTTCTTCCTGGCGTTGCTGCAGAATCGTGAGTGGCCTTATTTTCTTAGACGCATTATCTGCTTTGTGGATGATTTTGCGGTGACGATCTGCATTCACTTTTGTCGTAAAATACAGTCCACAATCAGAGCAAATGCGTTCACTTTTGTTGTTGCTTTAGATGCCAAGTTTAGTTTATCTTCTTTGATGTATTTTCTGCTTTGTTTGCTTTTGGGTTTGGGTTTGGGGATCAACGGGGTATATAAAACCCTCTAATAAATTTTAGTTTATCTTCTTTGATGTATTTTCTGCTTTGTTTGGTTTTGGGGTACTTCAGCGTTGGAGGGATCACGGGTAAAAAACCCTCTAAATTTGGGGGGATAGTGGGTCTGGCGATCCAAATCGTGGATTGGATTTATTTTTTTAGACCAAACGCAAAAACATCGCAGCACCGGTGTTGTAAATTTTGTTTTATACTGGATCTATTTTGCATCATTTCAAAACTGGTATATGTTTTGATCTATTCTTGCAGCAATTTGGAACAAGAAAAATACCGTTTCAAAACACTACACGCTACACGATAATACCAATTATTGAGTAAAACTTCAGCTTTTACTAACAATAACTCAATTTTATTGAGTATATTCTGAGGTATATTTGTGAGCCGAAAAGTAACCGTGTTTGCTGCGTGTGAGGCTGGTTGCTAGCAGGCTAATAATTACCTCAAGTTGCTCCCGGTGCTAGTGAATTGCCTTTTCGTTTCATTCCTAAGTAACGAATGCTTGTTTTAGTTTTTTTCTACAGCCACTGCATTTTCCGGAAAATGCTGACTAGATCGAAATGCGCAGGTTCCGAGATTCCGAATAGTATTTCGATTGATCATAAATGAAAAGAAATGAAGTCTTCAAAGTAAACAATCGGTTTATTGATAGATTGGTCCTGATAAGCACTTGCAAATAGCTCACACAGATAAATTTTGAAGAAGCCTCTAGTTGACTCTAGTTTTCGCATAATGTCCAGGAACACCTCCCTTGGCATGCGGTAACGCATAAAGTGCTTCTCGTTGTAGGTTTGCGTGTCGCTAAAGTAGTCCTGGAACAACTTCTGATGACCGTAACGGAAATCACGGTCGACGTTGGGGCATCATCCAGGACGTGACCCCCCCGTTTCGACTCTTGTTTATCCGCTTCCAAACTACAAATCAGCATTATCTAATATCGTTTTAATGAAATGCATGCATTCACACACTCACCTTCAGCTTAACGAAATAACAAGTATTCCTTGTCGTCAATTAACGACACACTACTGGCATTAAAAATTATTTGGTCAAACCAATCAATGGCAATATAAGAAAAAAACTCCTGATCTCTGATGTTGAATGATCGGCAGAATGACAGGTGTTGGCGAGTTTAACAACAAGAAATACAACACCGGTGCGGGGAACGCAAAGTTGGTCTGTTTTAGCTAGTTCTATTCAAGTTTCACTGATTCAAATCAGGTATAAAGTTGATCTAAAAATAGACCGCCGCTGAAGATGGCCTTAGAAATAATAGAAATGTGGAGAAATAAATGCACCAAATTTTAAATGTAATGCAAACGAACTGTATATCGGAGACTAATTTCTACATTCTTTTAGATAATTTTTTTTTTTTTTTTTTTTTTTTTAAAAATTTTTTTTTTTTTTTTCTAATATATTTTTTTTTTTTTGTGTTTTTTGTTTTGTGCGCGCAGAATATTTGCGGGGGGTTATTTTTTGGCGCTTATCGTGCCAATATTCACCATAAAATTCAATCTGATTTGGAGCATGCTACGCTGTCAAAAACTGAATTTGTTTTGGATATTTTTCGATGAAACAAAATTTCCCGCATACCTTTTTTCCCAGATATTATTTACTGCTAAATGAATCAGAAGAGCAGAGAATCAAACAAAGCAGAACAGCAAAAACCAACCACGATATCACAGTTAAGTTTGACAGCTGTGGCCATTTGGCCGCATGCTGGTTTTCAATGCAGCCAATAGGTTTTATGAAGGTTCTCAAGTGGTCATAGCCAGCTTTGGTGAAAACACCAAACCGTTCTGCACGAGAGCTGAACTTGACTGCAAACACACCACCATGTGGCTA
Organism: Aedes koreicus; assembly: GCA_024533555.2. NCBI lineage: Eukaryota > Metazoa > Arthropoda > Insecta > Diptera > Culicidae > Aedes > Aedes koreicus. Next base: position 281,120 of record JAHHFK020001076.1, read on the forward strand.
TAATTTACCACTTCAGTTCCGTGCTTATAGATGAACCAGCAACGCAATGGACGCGACACGAGTGCATACGTTCGTGTTTTGCTTTAGACACCGTGTCTTGATTTTTGGGAAAACACTCGAGCCGAGTGGTTACGATCACAAGAAAGCTCTCAACATACACCCAGTATGACACAGCTTACCACGAATAGAGCATTGCTCGTCGGATGATTCTAAAAATTTGATAATTTGACTTATAGGTTTGTTTTCTTGGCTGTTGGGTGACGGGTGCATAAGTTGATTGAGTTTAACAAGGACGGCATGAGTAGAAATAAAATAAATGAACCACGCGTGTATTCCGCAATCGGACACAATCGGAAACAGTCGGCTGTGGTGTTTGCCGAAACATCATACACGATGTCTGAAGCCAAAACACGAGCACTGGCATTGGTGTTGTACCCACCGCGTTGCGTTTAAGTCTGGAAGCACGAAGTCAAAGTGGTGAATTTAATACACGCGCTAGCGTGGTAAAAAATAGCTCGGCGTGCAGTGTAGTGTTTAGACATGGCTGGTCATAGCATCTTTCACTAGAATATTTTCAAAATCTTTATGGTCTTATAAAGGTTTTATTAACTTGTTTTCACAACCGTCTATAGAGTGGGCCACTTTGCACAAATTTTGGCTTTAAAGAAGCATAGAGGAGGTGTTGGTAGACAAAACAGTTTTGAATGTAGTTTTATCAACACAGCCGGGAGGAATGCTATACGGCTAGAATAAAACTTAAATTGTTACTTGGGTAATGTGCTGTATTCAATCCGGATAGTAGTTTATTAAACTCCTCGTCTCTGTGAATAGCCGACGACAAGATTGTTGGGATGATTCTATTAATCTAGTTGTCATAACCATCGTTTTGCGCTGGGAGGTGCCCGGCTCCGGTAAGGCATCGGAAGCGGATAACGCCCGCGCGGCTTATCGATTTTTACGACCCATTGCCACGGCGATAGGTCGAGCGTGGAAACTTGAAAAACTTTGCAGTGCTTCCTTCTGGTTTGTAGATGAGGAAGCGTAGACGATAATTTGCAAATGAAAACGGATGAGATAAAGAAAAACCGGGAAAAATCTTCGTAACTAGAGAGCGAAAACCCAACCGTACGTGCCGGTCAATTGAACATGAATATCTCAATGAAATCATTTTGGTTCAAATCGTGTGCTTTATACTGGTGTTGATAGCATTGCGTTCAAAAAAGAGAGGCACGAGAATGCAGTACGAAGCAAATTTCATAAGAGGGGACGGGCTTCTTTTATAAAACCAGAAACCGGCAACAATGCAAAATAAGTTTGCAGCTGAGGGGTGTGGCTATTGCTGTATCAACATTAAATGAAACGAAAAAAAATAAAAGAAGAAGACAATTGGAACCATTTGTTGCCCGTTTTTGAGGACCCAAAAAGGGAAAACCATATTTTCAACCTGTTCATATGCGGATTTGTATGGGAGCAAAAGTATGTCATTTTGAAGTAAAAAATTGAACTTCTTATACTAATAGCACATGATTGAAAATTTAGTGCAAAACATTTTCAAGTTTTTATGATCAAATGGTGTATAAATAAAGTTATTCTGTTCAGTAAAACGAAAGTTATTAGCGTTCAAAAACCTTTCACTTTTGCGTAACGCTCTCATTTTTCAATTTTTTATATGACACCTGGTATAGAAAAGAGAAACGCAGTCCTACCATAGACTAACTCTAAGACCAGTAGGTCCCGAACAAATACGATTTTTTTCTTGGCTCAGTCAGTACTAGCACATCGGTCCCAAGCTCGGTCTCAAGCTTAATAATACGCCCCTAATAATGAACTCACACGAATACACTCTCAAATATTCTGTCAAAATAACACAGCAAATCAAAACAAAGGCGCAAATATGTATAGTTAGGTGCTGGCTTCAAGGTGTACTTTGAACCAAGGGGTTCTACAACAGTGAACCAATTTCAAATTGCTAGTTGCATATTGATTGTTGGTCCTACGTTAAAAAAAATCATTTCCGCTTTCATAACTTTTTGACTATCCTAGTACATTTAATGCATCCAGAACTCGAAAGGTTAGTTTGTACTATCGTGATCAGAGTAATCTGGACTTACAGTAATCTTTCTAGACAATCGTGAAGATACATACAGATGAAGCCTTTCCAAACGAGTGACTTTCACGAAACATGTTCCAAAGTACATAAGCGGACGAGACTAACATGATATTATATTTTCAAATATTCGCCTCACGAATAGAGTGTCTTCCATTGGGCCACGAAACCTCCCAATTAGTGAACTGTTATTAAACAATAAAATTATCTCCCTCCTGCAGAAACCGTTTTGATTTATCGCTATCAAATTTCGCACGTATTCATCATCCGATTTATTAGCACCTCCTTTACAAGCTCAGTGTGGCCTAATGGTGGCATCCGCACTTTGCTAAGCCCCTCGGTTTCTAACTTAAATATCCCGAAGATAAATGATTCGCATTTTGCAACCGCTTCTTCCAAGCATCACTTTCGAGCAAGGGTCCTGTCCACGGTGCTCCTCTACCTCATTAGCCACCTTCTTTATGCCGGACCATTAATTAAGATATTAACATGATACCGTTCAGGCAGAATGGCTGCACCTCGGTGGGGGTCACACTGAAACGCTGGAGATATCGTTTTATGTATCCACTCTTTAATAATCGATGCAACAAAAGATGCGCGAACACGATAATCGTGCTCATTTTTATTGTGTGCGTGCAAAGCGTCCGAACGCTCAATGTTCGGCCTTGCCCTGAGGAGTGTTTAAGAACTGGCAGAAATCAATTTGTAAATGCCACTCTTAATGTCGTTGTCATATTTGTGTACTCTGAGCCGCACTAGGGGTCCTCCCATCCAATTTTCAGCGGAATTTGGTGCCAAGAATTTGGCTCAGCCCTAGGGACTCGGCCATAAATTAGCATCAACTGGAAGCAATTTCTCATGTTGCAACATTGCATTTTTATAGGCAACTAACGAGTCGCTCAGTGGATCTCAAACTACCCGCAGTGCGGAACCCACCAACCTTCGATGCAACGTAGGATTTTTTTTTCCTTTTCGGTATGACACTTAAAACTCCAAAGTGCGACCATTAATCAAAGATTTGCTGGCAAAGTATAAACAAAATGATTTCACCGGCGCTGATTAAAAGAAGTATTTATATGCTGGGAGTAATGTGACGCAAAAATGTGGACGAATTATACGTATAGGCGTACCTGCTGTAGTCGCCATCACTGGAATGGTGTCGTCTGGTGGCCGACGTGCTGCTGCTACCACTGGGATCCCGGACGTAAGCCATTGTGTGGTGTAATTCTGGAAGTAAACAAAAAACCGAAAAAGTGAAGGTACATTTTACCACTGACAAGCGATCGATAATATAAGAAAATACAACGACAAACAATTCCTGATCGTTCTCAGTTTAATGAGAGTCTGGTAAGCTGAATCAGCACGAGAAGAAAAAAAGATCCTTGGATCAGCTCAACATCGCTCAACAAAACAGAAACAAGAAGCACTCCGGGATCGCATCGGTTTATCTTTTATCTTGCACGCTGCGACCGAAAATGTGCCGGAGGTATAGAGTGCAAATGTGAAAATTATGCTAATAAGATTCGAATTCAGTTAAATGCCCTGCGAAGAAGTGTGCTCTGCTCTGGTTCGGCTGAGGTTGAATAAGAGGTTTTGAAAAATTGTTTTTTCGTTGCAGATGTTTTGTATTGATTTATATGAGTGTGTTTTATCGGAAGAGGGGTATTAGAAACATTAATGCTGTGGGAGTTTCCGAAAATTTTAAAGGTTCGAAACACCGTGAATCGGCTTATTTTCCGATCAATCTTTGTATTTTAGTTAAATTGTTTAAAAGTTCGCTTTTTGCGGCTCATGATTAATTACCATTGTAGAAATAAACAAATCCGTTTTCTGATTTTCGCTGTTTCTTCATTTTGTGTTTATCATTGTTAAGTGTAAGAGTTCGAAATAATGCGTTGCATTTGTTTTCAGTTTTTTTTTGTTCATACGATCTTTTTGTCTTTGTTATAGGAGCAGTAGTTAGAACAGTACTGTATCAAAAATTCGTCAAATTACCATTTTGAATGAATGCAGAGTGTTGATTTTAAGACTAGTATGCAGAAGTCTCTCGTGATCAAAAGTTCAACATGTTAAAAGAATGGAATCTTAGTTCTTTGCTTAGTTGAGTGAACATAATTATTTATTTTTAAAACAAGCTAAAACCTGTCCACGTTAAATTTCGGACACTTGTCTATCAGTGTAGATTTTGAATTATTTCACGGATCGCTGAAACGTTTCACTCATATGATAGCTTAAACTCTCCACTTTGTTTCGTTGTACAACATGTTTGTATTCTTGTTACATTTAGTAAAATGGCGTCGAATGAAGTGGAAGTGCGCAAACGCATTTTGTACGAACGGCAGCAAAATCCGAATTTATCGGTATGCGATCTTGCCAAGAAACTAAAACTACCAAAAAGTACCGTGTTTTGTGTTTGCAAATCATTTGACCAGCGCTTCACAGTGGATTGGAAGGTGGGAAGTGGAACAAATCGAAAAGTATGCTCCCGACAAATGGACAAGAAAGTGGAAGCCATTATTGGGAGCAACCCAAATCTTTCTGTGCGAAATATGGCTCGCAAATTTGGAAAGTCAAAATCATACGGACAAAAAGTGAAGCAGTGGCAAGGACCAGGGTCATACAATTTCAATTTCAATTGAAAATCGTCATGGGACGATGAACTTAAAACTCATCCCTTTCAATTGAAACACATTATCTTCTTTTGACAGCCACTTCTTAGTCAGCTTCAGCAAAAAAAATCTTCAAACAAACAGTTTCGACTAAGCTTTTCATTCATCGGTGTTTATTTTATATCGTTTTCTGTTATTGCCAGTGCGAAACTGGGTTCGCCCTAGGTCAGCCCTAACAGCTGTCAAAACGTTTTTTTATTCAATCGGATCGGACCTGGATCCGCTCTGGATCCGACCCACCATCGATGAGGTTCGCTCTCAAGTTTTTTCGAGGTCCAACCTGGGTTCACCAACACACAAACATAACTGTCAAAATAAAATGTTAATGTTTGTTTATGTTTATGTTTTGCACTAATACCATCATACTGACTCGACTCTGGATCCGTTTTCGTTCGGTAATTGCGAGTCAGAGTCAGACCTGACCCAGGTTGAAAACCGAAAACGACATTAGCCTTCGGTGTCAAACTAGTATGGAGCAGGACAATTGAAGTTCATGCGATACGTGCATGAATTTCATTTCTGAGGTACTCATTATTTTTAAGACTAGAATCAGTGCCACCAGATAAATTAATTGTAGCATCGACAACAATATTCAACCATTTTATGAAATGATAAATGAAATTGCTGATATTTACGTCGCTTTCATGCGATCACTGTTGTGTTCCAAGCTCCAGCGCAAATGCAAAATATGTAATTTCAATATGTCTCCGCAGTATCAGACAGGAACGCGCTTGCCAGCTCGGGGAGCTTTTTGTCGGACAAAGTTACAGCAAAGCGTGCATCGTCAAATGGCAATACTTCTAGCAACAATAGCACGCATGTTTTGTTCGCCAACCATTGCTCGGTTGGGGGGATGATATCAAATCAATTTCAACGAAGTTGATTCACGGTTGTTCACCACGTCATTTGAAGCAAGCTTGAATTTCAATTGAAATGCTTTTAACGGTGGCTAGATAGCAAATGAATTTAAGCTTACTCACGTTTGACAGGAAGTGAATTGGGAGTGAATCGGTAAAAGTAAGATTCATTCACTGTTCGAAAGCTAATTGAAGTGAAGTGAAATGAATAAAAAAGCTATTCATTTTCATTTTAATGCGTCGACGATGTAGGATCCCGGCAAAGACTGAAGACGTATTCAGTGAAAAAGGTGCCCAACAGTGATTACAAGCAAAATTTCATTGCAAACAGTCGTGCTAAGGAGCTTTACACCAATCTTTTGCAAAAATTTCCTTGTATCATAATGGACGACGAAACATACGTACTCGAAGACTTTAAACAGCGTCCGGGTCTGGCTTTTTATAACGCTATGCAAAGGAACGCCATTGCCGAGCATTTCCGGACAAAGAAGGTGTCCAAATTCCCGAAGAAGTATATGATTTGGCAGGCCATATGTAGTTGTGGTCGAAAATCTAAAAGTTCCGTCTCTACCGGCACTATCAATAAGGATTTGTACGAGAAAACATGTTTGCAACAGCGGTTGCTACCGTTTATCAGAAGCCATAACTCTGTTTTGGCCTGATTTGGCCTCTTGTCACTATGCTAAAACCGTGGTATAATGGTACAAGAGATCAAATACGTGCCAAAAACAGCCAATTCGCCCAATTGAGAAGTACTGAGAAGAAAGCAAATGGTACCGATGATTTCAAGAGAAGATGGAGAATCGTCACAGCAGGCATATCTGAGGATACCAGACGGAACCTGATTTTACAGCAAGAAGGATTAACATCTTAATCAACTGTTTCTAATGTATATATAACTTTATTATTGTTGATAAGAGGAGAATCAAGATTTTATTTGCGCCAAAATCCCCACTTAAGCTTAAATTATTTTTAATTCAGTAATAACCTACAGCTGACGTCTGACAGATTTACAACGTATCGTCCTTCGGAGTCCAAAGTAGGCACGATTTCCAGCCATAATGCGCCGTTCTATCTCTCTGTTGATGTCGTTGTCGGCGGTCGTCCTTGAGTTCAGAAACACGAGTTCGACTACCACCTCGATTTCATCACCGTCGATTTTACCACGAGATTGAGGTGCTAACATTGTCTTCTCGTGAACCTCTTCCTTTCATGTGTTTTGTTTTCGACGCAATAATGATGAGTGCAATCGTGCTAGCTTCGGCCTTAAATCTGGTGTACGTTTCCACCATCGTGTCTATCTCCGCTCTTCAAATAACACCTTTCAACGCAATGTTAAACAATAAACACGAAAGCCCATTACTTTGTCGTAACCCCTTTCGAGATTCAAAATGACTGAATAGTGTCCCAGAAATTTGAACGACGCACCTTCAATGAAAATTTCACTCCATAGAAAGAGTAGCACTTTTTGATTCCCAAATATCCTCCTCCTCTACGCGAATCCTCACGATTAAGACAAATAATATTGAAATCATGAAACGGAAGATCGATTTCGGAAGAGAGTCGTGTTTCATAAAGAGCTAGTGCATTACAACCGATATTGTGAGCAAGAGATTGGCAATATGACTTCGAAATTTCCACTGCAAAACAGTGATTATATCCCTGACATATTTTGGAAAATTATCTAGGGTATGGGACGGGTTTTAAGCAGTTTAGTCAGCACCTGAGACATTTGATTAAGCTGTATGTAATCTTTAATTAAAAATGCCAATATTCAGACATTAATCCTTCTGCTTACGTCTGGTCTATCGGAATATACCTTCAGCAACGAGCACTAGGCTCAGAAAATTTCATAGCCATGGAATAAAGTTCCCAAAGGCGAAGGTGAAATTGAAATATGCCAGTTCACGATTTGCTGCAAATGTCAATTTCCTCAACCCGCTCCTTCGTTTTACCCTTCCGCTCTCGAAAACAATCAACCAAAACATGTCGATTACTATGATCACAAATTCGTCTACTAGCAGGTTATGAGACAGACCTACACGAACAAACTTTTAGTTTGTCATTGATCTTTAGATTGGGAATGTGTATTTCTTATTTCATTTACTCTCACGCAAATGTTAGCCAAGCAACTGTGACGACAAACGGGATGCTTCGTTTAAAAACAAACAAATGAAAGAGACAGCAGGCTTCACGTTACATAACCGGTGCGCTATATCCATGGTTAACAAAGAAGAGAGGAAACATGGGCCCTCTCAAAAGCAACAGTGATGCCATAGCTGCCGCTCAACAGCGAAGCATTATTTATCGTTGAGTACTATTGGACAGTTCCGAAACATATTTTTTATTGCAAATGATAGTGCCAGATGGTGGACAATATAATAATAAGCTTAGATCAACCTCCAATGACTGGAAGAAACATGAAATAAATAGCGATTTCAGATTATCTGAATATGTAATAAATTTAACTCAATGTTCAACGTCACATTCTGGCAACAAGCCTAGTTGTGAGAGAGAGAGAGCCGATGAAGACATGCTCTCCGGTACACGCGATGAAATGCAAAATACACAAATGCAACATTTGAGCGAACTTCTTCAGCAGGTAAGAAACTGATGGTTTCTAGATGATGTATTTTAAATCCTCAAAATGACAGTGATAAATTGGTAATCAATCATGATTCATACATCGTATCATTGGCCCAATAGGTAAAGCGTATGATCGTATCATTAAAAGTGAAATAATTTGGAAAATGTAGGAGAGGAGCTATAGACCTATTTCCTAACAACTGATTAAAACAGTGACCCCTGATTAAGCCGTTCCCTACCCTATCGAAGGAAATAATTGCAGCCCGGTGGACCGCTTTAATGTCAATTGATGCGAGAGATAGGAATTCCTGTGTGTAATTAGTGCTTCGAAAGCCAAAAAAATTTCCTGTTTTGCACTATTCCACTATGGTACGAATATCCAAATTTCACGACAAAAATCGATAACTCGAAAACCAGTAACTTTAGACATAATATTACACACTTAAACGGTAAATTCAAATGTTTCTTAGTTGGAAGTATCGTAACAGATGGCGAACATAGTGGATTCCCTTATGTTAGACGTTAGTACACTACCCCCATCTGTTCAGCTTTATCACCCATAACAGTGTGCTGAACAGATGGCGCAGGTGTGTTAGTGGTGATGATTTGTAGTGTAAAATTTTCAATGTGTTGTGTCTGTTTGTCTGTGATATAAATGTTTATAAATAAATGGAGACGGGTTAACATAAAAATATAAATATTTTCATAAAAATCTCACGGTGTTAAGCACAATGATGATAATTGTTGATGCTGCAGATCAAAAGTTATGCAGAAAAAATGCAAAACGATTAGTTTTAAAATGAGTTTTACTACACAAGGGGACAAAAAGGGACAAACGATTTTGCAAAGGTCTTGTAGTTGAAAGTTTTAACGCTAAGTTAACGTATTCCGTATTTGAAAATATTTGCAAATAAGTGAGTAAGATATCTTGAAAAAACTTATTTTTTTTTACACTTCAACCTCTATAACTTTTTTTATACAATAACTTGCAACCATCTTGTATCTTCAAAATGTGCGTCCTTTTATGTCCTAAAAGTCATCTCTGCAAAGTTTTCAAGTTCAAATTGAAATAAAAAAAATAGAGCAAAAACTGTTTTTTTAAGTCCCACCCTAAGGACAGATAGAAAAACTGTTATAAAACGAAACGTAGATGAGATAGAGGTTAGGTTTTTTTTTCAGAAAAGTTTCATTAAATTAAACTATCTACAATTCTGCAGGGCCAACAATTACTCTTAATCATAAGAATAAAAAGTAAGAATTTTTATTATGAACAGAATAGGACCACCCTAGTCACCACCCAAACCAAAAGATAGATCTTTTTTAAGATTAAATCTTCCAAAGACATCATATGTCTAAAGTTAATGGTTTTCGAGTTATCGATTTTTGTCGTGAAATTTGGCTATTCGTACCATAGTGCTTTCATTAAATGGGGCAAGCTGATTTGGGGCTTCGATTCAGCTTTTTGCTTTGGATGGAAACTTCTTCGATTTTGAGAAGCACCTGCCGGAAAACTTAATTATGAGGAAACAGAGGGATTTGTACTGGCATTGGGTAAGTTTTTTTCAACATTTCTGCGAAAGACTGACGTTCAAAGTATACCCGCGTTGTTTGTTACTGGAGCAGCAACTGGAGCAGCGGTCCTTATTGCCACAATGAGGGGTTGTATATCCCAACTGCTTGCATGATCCGAGGTACGAACAACCGCACAGGTAGCCGGTGTTCTTCCAACTAGACGTAGTGAGGGAGGGTTGGTCCAAACACGAAACGAGTCTAAGGAGGAAAAAAATCTTTTTGTCCTGTATTAAAAAATGTATCCTAGCAAATGGTACACATAAAAATGTTCAACAAAATATAACAACTTATCGATCTTTGTTTTCTAAGTTTCCTTCATGTCGCCACAACCGCGAATCGCCTAGGCATTTCTTTTTATCTTGAGATTCTTCTTCTGAAAATCCTTTGAAACGACTTTGAAACTGTCCGGGTAGTTGGCGGAAGTCAGCCTTAAAATAGGTTTCATCGTCCATCACTAGATACAATATAGAGAATAAAGAGATACAATACACAAAACTGAAGCTTTACACAAAAGCACAAAAAGAAATTACAATGTATTTAGGAGAGAAAAAGAAAACACTTTTTTATTGTACTGAAAAAGTGATAAGTGAAGCGAAGTGAAGGTGAAGTGATGAAATACATGGTTGTAGTTGGTCGATGGAGATGTACGGACAAATTTGATGGACTGTTGGTGTGCGTGACTACGCCGAGCTGCTAAGCAAAACGGCTTGCTGAATACCAAATGCAATTTATAAATTTTTGTTATAGCGCTACGGAAATTGCACTTATTCTTCTACAGCAAAAACAAAACTCGATCCTCAAATCTTTTCGTTGGTAATGATAAAAATAGAGGTGGGTTACATCAGGAATATAACCGCGAAGTTCACGAAGGACCGCGTTGGTGTATAGTAATAATGGTATCATCTTATTTATACATATCATAACACATATTGTTGGTTAATATTAAAATATTTTTATTATTTTGCTTGACCCATCGCTTCTTATGAAATTTCCTGCAAACCGAGCCATTGCTCATTCAATTCAGTTTAATGGAAAAAAAAATTCAGTTCGGGTTTAATAAAAAATCTCTGTCGAATTTAACACTCTCGAGTGAATGCCTCAAACAATCCAAAATGTACTATTTTTGATAATTTGCAAAGGGTGTTCAGGATAAATCACGAACATTTAACTTAAGCGCAAACTCTTGCATTGTAAAATTTAATTGGTGATCCTGAAAAGGACAAAAAAAGTGTATTTATCATCCCACGTATAAGTATGATTGACAGCAGAATAAAGCTAAAGCTATTGTAGGCTATGAATCGTGGTACTATTATCTTGAAATCAGTTCTGCATTAATATTTTTCTTCCGCAAACATAGGTTTGGTCAAGGGGTGGATCGCTCAGCACACTTTTCTCCTGTGCTATTTTTTTTTTTTGAGTGTGTCTGCAAGCGTTGCAATGTTCTGGGAGTTCTCGTAATGTGCCGAAGCAAAAAAAAAAAGTTGTTTTCCTACTTTGGACCGAGAATTATTGACCGATGTGTTAGAAGATTATTGTATCTTTCGTAGAATTCTTGCTAGTTGAATGTTTAGAAGGCATCATATCGATTTAAGTAAGTCAACTGCACTGATGCAGATATCTCTTCAGTACTTTTACCTAGGACTGAATAAATAGACAGTTTTACATCGTCAGACCTAATGTTAAGCATGAATGTGTAAAAGAGTGACGGTCATTCTTGTTTATTTGTCAGCTTATGAATTCAAATCACGGAACACGGCCGCAATTCGACCTGATGGATTTGAAGGCGTTAATTTCAGATGCTTGAAGTAGGCGAGTCAGTAAAATTGAGTGTGTGTGTGCTTCTCAATTGACAATGAGGTCTTCTTGGCTCAATTGAATATGTTTACTAGGTTAAAATGAACATACTATGGTGTGATGATAATGAAAGGTGATCTTTCTCAATTTCGTCGATTGTTTTTCTATTGAGATTGAGTTTTTACCGCACTGGCCGAGGGTGCCGATGTGTTGACAGTCCAAATTGTTATTTTCTACTGAGCCTGGCAATTAGGCAATGCATATTGGCAAGGTTGCTGGTTTCTTATTTCAATAAGCTCAACTGTCAAAAGTATGCCTCAGTGTGCCACACATGTGGTATGGCTTCAAAATCGAAGTGCCGCAGTTATGAAACATATTCGTCTAATGTGTAAGACATCGTAGCACACATATCACAATGTAACGTCAATGATGCATCGGCGTCAGTCACTTATTTTACTCTAAATATGCAAACGATAGTGAGTTTTTCAACTTACTTTAATGTAAATCATTTAAGTTGCATTATATTATTTAGTTGTAAGAATTTAATTGGTTTTATTTCAAACTACATGCCCCGGTGAACGCTGTCCCGCCTATGCCTCAATTAAAATTGTCAAATGCAGTCCGCTGGTTTGTCACAGCACTCAAGACACAGCACTTAGTTTGAATGCAACACTAGTGGTCCCATATTTCATCATCTTTCATTATTTCATAATTTCATTATTATTAAATTTTTCAAATGTATATACATATAAACTTTTTTTTCCTCTGTCCAGGACATAAACCATTGTTACCAGTAATTTGATCTATTGTAGTATATCCTTTGTTTAGTGCATGTCGAGTTACTTCATCACTTTTGAGAAATGATGAAGTATTCGGAATTGTTAATAGTTGTCTTTGTTTGTTTTGTTGGCTATGAATCAAGTTTTTTTTTTAAGTTTCCGCTATTTAAACCCTTTGTGAGAGACAGCACTCTTCAATGGCGCGTCCCTTTATCAGTCAAAACCGGATACATTGCAAACAAAACAAACAGTGACTCCGATACTGACCATGCATCAGAACCTCTTCAAACTATAGAACATCAAATAAAAAATGTAAATTCGCATAAATGAAGACCAATCATGTTTTCCTTATCCCAAGCTCATCCTCAGTGGGTCAATCCAAGTATTGTCGCTTTTCACAAGACATAAAATGTAATAAGGACTAATATACGTTCCTTTGACTACAAAAGCAAATATGTTCCCCAGTTTGAATTAATTCAGACTAGGATTCGGTTGTAGATCTGATACCCCGTATCAGATTCTATAGTACCACGAAAATGTGATCTACCAGCGTTACGGGTCAACATATAAACTTAGTGAACCTCATGATGAATCGAAAGCAGAAAGAATGTTGTAAAACCGTTCATGCGTCATCGAGTTAAATCGTGACATACAAAACACCAATTCATTTTCATTTATATAGATTTTCACTCCCCCGAACACGTTCGTTTTCTAGCGAAGCGCGTCAGGTTTGATTTTTTTTTTTCAAAAACAAAATTCGACGTGGAGAGAACGCGAGGGGGCTTTAGAAATGGCCGTCTTAGTTGAGCTCGATTTCTGGTAGGGAGCAAGCGATTTGACGTTTTACAGATAATCGATCAAATCTTATCGATTAAAGGCACGCATCAAATCTTATCGAATAAAAGCAAGCACGCCTCTAGTGTTGGAAATCGAAAATCTTTGACAGTGGTTTGTTAACATTCCTATAGAGAACAACTGGTGCAAGTTTGATCAAAGTCGATCGGGTTCAGAAATAACGTCAAATGGAACTCGAAAGAAAAAAAAATTGTGCACAAGCAGCTGGAAAATTCCGAGTGGTCCGGTTCCAAGTTGCCTAAAGTGCTGAAGACGCCAAAAACAACAAATTGTCGAGTGCTCAAAACCTACAAGAAAACCCTGAGTGTGGAAAGGAATCAGCGGACCTACGAAAAAACTGGAACCAGGGATCGTCAGCTGCCCAGCTAAAGCCCGGGCTTTCAATCCGAGATGTGGCCAGAAGATACAAAGCCAACTTTCAAACGGTGCGGAACATCTTTGCCAGGGAAGGATACAAGTCTTTCAAAGCCAACCGGCACAGGAAGCAGAATTCCGTGGCCAAAAATCGTGCATGGCTCTTATACGACCGTGTTTTGTCGAAACTCAAGGGCTGCACTTTGATCGATGACAAAACATACGTCAAACCCGATTTTAAGCAGCTTCCCAGTCAAAAGTTTTTACACCACGGCTGGACGTGGGGATGTGCCGGGAAGATTCAAGTTCGTGTTTGCTCACAAGTTCGCGAAGAAGGCCATGATTTGGCATGCGATTTGAGTAATGGCCTGAAAACGGAACCAATCGTCACATCCTCGACAATGACATCCCAGGTTTACATCGAAGAATGCCTGAAAAAGCATGCATTGCCGTTCATCCGCAAGCATAGGGGAACGTCAGGGTTTGGTTTCAATTTGGCCAGCTGCCTCTAGGAAATTTCTGAGACAAATATTCTTAGTTTGTGATGCAGTAGATTTTAAAAATTCCTAATTATTTAATTTCTGACTTTGCTTACTGCGGTTAAACCGAAAGTTGCAAAATTAGAATTTGATCTCAAAAACTTTGATAAAGTTTAAGAGCTGTTTAAAAGCATACTGATACTATTTCAATGCTATTTTCTAAGGCTTCTTCCAGAGGGAAGAACCACTCATACATCTTATGTACACTGAGCTGGAAAGGTTGGTGCGAACCATCTTCGGTCTAGTTTGTAAGTCAAATGTGTGTCCCGGGAACACTTCACTTTTTTTTTTTTTTTGAAGGAGGCGACCGACTTGTTACAAGTTCTACCGCCACGCTCGACGAGTCATATGATACAAAAGACTGCCAGTGAAACATGGAGACGCTGGTTGGCGTAGCCTGGGTAATGTTGTCAATCTGACAATAGCGAAGTGAGGGGGTGCGACCGAAGATCTTATACCTTTAAATCATATTGTATATTTTCCATTCTCATTTTATTAATAATTTCAGCTACGCTTGGAATCATCTTTGCATTCCAAAACTATGTAAGAGCCTGGAGCAACATGCCAGGCATCAAAGGCGAAATTTGTATCTCAGCATTTCAGCACTACCATTTTTATTTAAAATTGCACTTCTGAACTTCAACTATTATATTCATAAAAGGCTGGCATGTGCTTATACGTAATGTAGGATTATATTTTTAATGTTGTGTTTGTGGTATTATGCAGATAGGCCATTTACTTTCAGAAATTATCCAACCGGACTCTTCGTTCACTCCAATTGCTATCTTTGAAATGTTGCTAGAACAGTATAAAGAAAAATATTACAAATATTACAATGTCTTATAAAATAATATCTCTTATTAAAATTTTATCTTTTATATTTCGAATGATCTATTCTGTTTTCAGCTTTCCCAGGACTAGTAGGATATTGATACATATCTAACTTTTATTTATTTTTCAGTAACAATCCAGTCAAGTTTGAAATTTGAATAAATTAACATTTTTGTCTATAATGATATCTTAATTAGTTGTACAAAATATATTATATATTAAATAACATATAACGGGGAAAGGGAGGGACCACCAGGGCACCCAAGTAAAACGATTTGGATAGGGAGCATGGGACTGCCTCCTCCCTATTGTTAACATTTCGTGGAACGAGGGCGGGCTCTTCGACCCCATCTATTGGGTTTATTCTGTCAATCGAGGGCTCGATTCTAGTGCTGTGAGTGTGAACATGCTTTTGAAAGGAGATTCTCTTCCCTATATTCGCGGGTTTCGCGTAAGTGTCTCTGCTTACGGGCCCGCCCAAACGTTTTTGGCCCTTCATATAGGAGCTTGATGATCACAAACAATAATAGAATCCTGATCAAATCGTTTTTCAGATTATTCCACTGCTATGGAAAGTTACCTTGCTAAAAAAAAAAAAAAAAAAAAAAAAAAAAAAAAAAAAAAAAAAAAAAAAAAAAAAAAAAAAAAAAAAAAAAAAAAAAAAAAAAAAAAATGCAATAGATGGTAGATCCATTACATCCATACATCATAACAAAACTTCACTTTTTCAATAATGCAAAGAGATGCTTTTATATACGTTGCTTTTTTTTTCGCTGGTAAGCTTTACGATAATTTTTTTCCAAAATATGTCGGTTGTTTGCTGAACTTTTTTTCGTTTATCAAATATTGCCAATCCTCAACCCACCACAGCCGTTTTTTTTTTTCATCTTCCAGTGAAAGCTCCAATTGTTTAACAAATATATTTAGATGAAAATCACCAAGTTTACTTCCAATTTTTTTTATTTACAGGTCATTTTTTTTTTTTCACTTTTCAATAATCTTCTTCTTGACGAATGGAACACAGTAAAAATCAAAACTTTTTTTTTTTTTTTTTTTTTTTTTTTTTTTTTTTTTTTTTTTTTTTTTTTTTTTTTTTTTTTTTCATTTAGGTAAGTCTTGGAACCAGGTTTTTTTTGCTTAAAATACCCTGTATGTGTAGCATGAGTTTTATACCCTCAATTATGTGACTAAGGCCATTGATAAAAAAAAACAGCCTTTAGCTGCATCACATGAAGCAACACCAGCTCAAGGAGGAAGGAGGAAATTTAAAGAAGCAAAATTTTTTTTTTTTTTTTTTTTTTTTTTTTTTTTTTTTTTTTTTTTTTTTTTTTTTTTTTTTTTTTTTTTTTTTTTTTTTTTTTTTTTTTTTTTTTTTTTTTTTTTTTTTTTTTTTTTTTTTTTTTTTTTTTTTTTTTTTTTTTTTTTTTTTTTTTTTTTTTTTTTTTTTTTTTTTTTTTTTTTTTTTTTTTTTTTTTTTTTTTTTTTTTTTTTTTTTTTTTTTTTTTTTTTTTTTTTTTTTATATATCAAAAGTAATTCTAGCACAGGGCATCCTAAAAGGCTTTTCAACCGCGTGGTAAGAACAAGTTTCGCAAAAACAAGCTGCGGACCAAGTGCAGGAGGTCGTGGAGAAAAAAAAGTTGCTTGATTATAGGCTTTACTAAAATCTTTATTTTTACTAAAAAATCTAAAAACTGACATTGCGCCGCAGTATTACTCATTTTTGCAAACGAAGGGTGTTCACTTAGTTCATTTTTACTGTAGTTATACAACAAATGTATAGAAGATTAAAAAAATACCAAAAATTGGATATTTCTTTTTAGTCACTATTTGGTTACTATTTTTATTATTTTAGTCACTAAAGTCACTAATTTTTTCCATAAATTCGCTACCAGCCCTTTATTAAGAAGTTCTGAGAGATTATACCGTGAAGTACCCTATTTCTGCGCAGCGCCTAATTATGCGCATTTTGCCAAAAAATTTGCAGTTAATTGCTAGATTGTCAAACTTTATATTTTATCCCATACACAAGAGGACAACATCTATTTACATGTAGAACTAAATTCAAAGAATATTTAACTAAACATTAGTTTGGAATGTTTTAAAATGCATAAAATTAGGGCATTAGGAGCGCAGATACAATATGGGTACTTCACGGTATACCTTTTTTCTATAGAATTGCGTACAAGAAGTTTGAAAATAAAAAATATGAACAAATTTATAAACATCAGAATTTCATATCATGGGTCCTACTCACGAAAATAATCTTAGTCCCAGAAAGTCGATTTAGCAGTACAAAATATAGATTACACCTGATTTCGACGTTTCATGCATTTTTAAGTCATTTGACATCATCCATTTTTTTCGATTATCAAAGTTTCATGCCCTCTTGGGACGTTTTGCAGTTCAAAAAATCTCAAACTCTAAACGCTTTGCGCCCGTCCGGAGCATGTCCTATTGAGTCCGAATTTTGCATAGGGTGTTTTTTCAAGCCAATATACATTTTTGGAATGGTTCGATTTACAAATTTATGGATTCATTTTTCCTGCCATCCTAATGTATAGTGCTTCACATAAACTTACAGTTTTAAAAGTGTACAGCCCTTTTATTTAGTGATGAATGACGGGATTTAGTCCATTGCCAAAGTAGTGCTCCGTCCTATTTCTTAGAACGGCAAGAAATTACAACAAAAAAAAAACGAAAATAAACGAAAATTCCAAAATAAAATAGTTTGGAAGAACCAGAAATGGCTTCGAGGCAGCCGTGTCAAAAAAAAAAAAAAAACAAAAATACTTCAGCTTTTATCTAACTAAACTTAACTAAACTTTAACTTAAGGCGAAAGTTGATAGGATTTTGTAAAAAATTTTAAACTTCCTTCACCCTTCCCTCTACAAGACAGTTAGCTGATTTTCTGCTACTGGCTATCTCGCCTTCAACCAAATGACCAAATGATGTTGCTAAGCTTTTACAATACGGTAATCCCCACCAGTTGCTCGTTCATTGATTCAAACATCTTGCATTCACGTCTATTTGTTAAAAATAAACAAGTCACACAAAGCGAAGACGCTAAGTTCCGAATCACTTGAGTTGATTTTGGCACCGACTCTCTAAAATGCAATTTGTCTTGCACTTGTTAAGAGATGAAAGATACAACTGTCAGTTGTCATCGGATCGCCTGAATTGCAACCCGTCAATGGTCGACCGTAGGAGATCGTTATTTCGTGAGATCCGTGGAAATGTCTTATTTATATATTTTCAATAAATATTTCATGTAAAACTGTGCCAAAACATTTACGACTTAAAATTCCCTGAAAACAATTCACGACGGATTTTCCAAAGCGCTGAGTACACATTTTTCTCCCGATCGTGAAATATCAAGATTTCCATCATAATCGGCTCGCCATGGGTGGTCTCCTTTTCATCGAGCGACACTTGCATAAGCGATCACGACGATGACGGTCGTTGGTGGTGATCACCACCCGGCGGCCACGGTAGCAGAGGCTATAAAATGTTCTCATCGCACTTAAATTGTCATTAAACAGACCAATATCAAAAGGTTTGTCACTTCAAATTGTAAACACAAGCTCTGGGGGATTTTCTCATTCTGGATGACTGCATTGGATCAGAAGCTGGTTCTGTTGGGCGCGTTGGTGGTGGCGCCTGTCAGAAGTGATGAATTTTACAGCATGCTACAATATGAGTTACGAGTTTTTGAGATGTAGTATCATCATCGGCCAGAGCTGACACTTTGAGCGAGTTGTGTTGTGAAGATCTGATCTATGTCATACTTTGTTCGGTTTGCAAATCCAGAATTTATAGTCTTATTACTCCATGAAAGGTCGTGATAACTAGTTCAGAGATCTAGACGAATAAACACCGATCTTATTTCCAAATTACCAATCGACTCAACTAAAAAAAAAAACGAATATTAACTGACATCTTACAACATTTCAGCATACTCTAGGCTGCAGACCGCATGTGTATCAAAACACTTCCTCGGTAGCAATCCTGTGCCGGCCACGGTTCACCGCAGATTCGCAAACTGCGTCTCTGCGGCAGAAAGCCGACTGGACGACGACGACGACGACGACGCAGCACGGATGGCTTGTAGTGAATGCAGAAAACTAGTAGCGACGGCTGCTGCCGTGCTCGAAAGCGCTAAATGCTAATTCATCTCTAACCGCTCGGCCGAATGGGTGCACAGGTCGTAAATTTCGCACGCGACATGCGGCGAGATAGAGCGCAGGAAGGGTGGCGATTTGTTGGGCATACATACTACTTTTGTGCTACTATAGGATATGAAGAAGAAGAAAACAACTGGCAGTGCATATGTTGTCTAGAGTGTTTTTTTTTTCCTGAGCGGTTATAGATGTAGTTCTGGGCGGCCAGGCAGAGTGAAAATCGAATCCTATGGCGAGTGTTGACATCCAGTCAAGGCGGAGTGTTTCGGTTCCGCACCGTGGGAGGTTCAACAGCGTTGTTCCTTGATCAATCCCCCCTTTTTGCCAAACTTAAAGGAGCTCCCGGTATGGTTTGTGTTCGTGATGGGAGATTTGCATACATTGTTTTGCAGGGATTTGTTCAACAAATCATTAATTTGTTGTTTAATGTCCTAATTTGCTACAGCTGTGCAGATTTAAGTCGAACACATGAATTATGTCGAGACGGAGTTCTTTGGCGTGTAGTTTTGATGCCACATAGTGGGGGTGGATCAACTTTTCGTTATGCGTTATGGTTTTGGATTTGTCACCGTACATACTTTGTGAATTTCTACGATTTTTAATTTTTGCATAAACGAGTAAACAATTTATAATACTAATGAGTATTACTAGTGAGAGCAAGTGCTATTTTACTACACAATTGATTATATGATTCCAATTTCATATTTAACGGGTGGCAACTTCAATTTTGGGTTTTTTTTCGTGGCCTCTATGGTCAACAACAAACGAGCTCAGAGAGAAATGAGAGTGTGTTTGTGTTAGATCTCTCTCTTCTCTTTGTGCTAATATTTGAGCAGATCTTTTTATTCATAGTGTATTATTTACATTTGTCAAGTTTCATAGTTATTCATACAGTAGTTCAGTCATGTCGTCGAAACAAGAAATTGTCCGTGAAAAAATTTTGTGCACTTACAATCAAAATCCAGAGGCGTTCCTACCGATGGATCGCTAAAAAGCTTGGAATTGCAAATACAACTGTGTCTCGTGTGATAAGAACCTTCAAGGAGCGTCTGAGTGTCCGAAGGAAGGAAGGGAGTGGTCGTAAAAGTGGTCCAATGGACAGTAAAATGGCCAGGAAAGTGGTGCAACAGTTCAAGAACCGTCCAAACATGTCAATTCGAGATGTCGCTAAAAAGTCCAAGGTGTCAGTCGGTTTTGTGTAGAAAACCATGAAGCGTGCTGGGTAACATGTTTTACAAGGTGCAAAAAGCCCCAAACCAGAATGAAAAGCAAAACAGCACTGCGAAAACTGCCGCCCCGAAACATTACACGAAGTTGCTCACCAAAGCGTGTTGAATCGTGATGAATGACAAAACTTACGTCAACTTCCTGGGCATGAATATTTCGTTGCCAAGTCTAAGTTCGATGTTCCGGAGGATGTCCGAAAGAAGAAATTAACGAAATTTTCAAAGAAGTTCCGGATCTGGCAGGCGATTTGCGGATGTGGTGAAATATATTGATCGTCAATCAGTTTGGACGCACTTTTAAATCGCTCGTGACCACGCGCGTTTTGTTTTATTAATTTTTGCTTACATTTCGTTTTATTCTTGAGTGCTTTTTGCCGGTGCCGTATTCAAACATGAGTCAAATTAATTGTGAAGTGTGCTTATTGGACTCGTCTGTCGATTCCGTTATGTGGACGTGTATTGGATGCACTCGCAAGTTTCACGCCGCCTGTGTAGGTGTGACGGTTCCCCGAGGCTCACTTCGGAACCTAAAAAAAGACAGAAAAGTTGTTGATCCGTCGTCATTTGTGCTACCATGTTGTGGCTCATGCCAAACTCTGGTAACCGCAACATTTGAATTCAACGTTCTCACACAACAACAAAAGGTCCTGGCTAAGCAGATTAGTGAAAACACGGAGGTTATGCATCGACTTGCTCTCCACCAGGAAAAGCCAAATTTAGTTTCGGAAGCTATTGAGAGTATGGAAGTCATTCTCACTAGCATAAAGAATGAGCTGTCTTCCATTCACAGAAACAGTAGTTTGACCGGAAGTACTACGATGCTGAAAAATCATTTAACTTCTTTAGTTGACACAGCAATGACTTCAACAATGCACACTCTAGCAGGTGATCTAAAAAAGGAGCTGCTAAATATCAACAATGAGATAAGTCAGCTCAATCAGCTGAGCATAGAAACGGCAGCCAGTTTTAATATGCAAAGCAACTCTATGCTAGAGCTCGATATCTTGGACGAGCTAAAAGCACTGACTGCGAACATAAACGCAATACCAAGACATGGGGAAGCACACACCAATGCACATTTAACTCCGTCACTCAATTCAAATCCCAGCCTGGCAAAAGAATTGAATCATAACAACAAACACGACACCGACGACTCAGGTTGGCGACTTTTGGGAATGAGGAAGGTTTGGAAAGCGGATTGGAGTGAATATGATGCTCGAAAATTGCGTCGTTTGAATCAGCAGAAATTGGCTGAAAAGGCTAAAAAGAAGCAGAAACAGTATCTAGCAAACCTAGCAAAAAATAGCAGTAATAACAACAACAACAACAACAACAACAACAACAACAACAACAACAACAACAACAACAACAACAACAACAACAACAACAACAACAACAACAACAACAACAACAACAACAACAACAACAACAACAACAGCAACAACATCAACAATAGCAACCGTACACACTCAACTGTTTTCTACAATAAATGCAACAACAACAATAATCTCAACACCATCGGCTATCCACACAATCCACTACCACATGATCGAGACCTACTAGCGGCAGCGAAGTATCGTTTTTCCAGGCCGCCACCTAACTATCAACCTATACAATTTCAACGAGGCGAAATCCTACACCCTTACCCGGCATCTGATGAATCTTCACGCATAGCTCCTGCACACTCACCCAACTGGCTGGCTCCGGCGAGTTTTTCAGCAGCACCATGTGAGTCATGTTCATGCTCGCATGGGCATTCGAGTTTTCATCGGTAGTGACGAAACCCTTAGAGGAGGATAATGATTTTGAAGCGCACGACGATAACGAGAACTTGACGACATCTCTAGATCAGAGAGGGGTAATTAGTTTTAATAATTTTAATTTATCGACTAACTCGAATCTGCAAACGCTTCCACCTAAAACACAATTAAGTACCGAAATAATAGTTTATTGCCAAAATTTTAACCGTATGAAAAGTGCGGTAAAAATTCAAGAAATTCATAATAAAATTTTGGGTTGCTCATTCCCAATAATAATGGGAACTGAAACCAGTTGGGATCAAAGCGTTAGGAGTGAAGAAGTCTTCGGACATTCTTATAATGTTTTTAGAAATGACCGCAATTTGGAAATTTCTGAAAAGAAGTCAGGTGGGGGTGTTTTAATAGCTATTTCTACCAAATTTAATTCAGAAATCATTGATACATCTACAGTTAAGGAATTCGAACATGTATGGGTGAAAGTACACATGGCAGGTGAAATACATGTATTTGCCACAGTGTATTTTCCCCCAAATAACGCTCGCAAAGAAGCATATGACCATTTTTTTCAAACTGCTGATGAAATTATGTCTGAACTTTCCCCAGAAGTGAAAGTTCACATATACGGTGATTTTAATCAACGTAGTGCTGACTTCATTCTAGACAATGAAAACGAGTGCATCTTACTACCAGTCGTTGGGGAGAATGAAACATTGCAGCTTATTTTCGACAAAACTGCAGGCTTGGGGCTCAATCAAATTAACCATGTAAAAAACCAACAAAATTGCTATTTAGATTTTTTATTGACAAATATTCAGGAAGACTTCTGTGTAAGTAAATCTATTTTTCCATTATGGAAAAATGAAGCTTTTCACACAGCAATTGAGTTTTCCTTATTTGTTCATGAATACGAAAAACCCAACGACTATGAATATGAAGAGGTCTTTCAATATCATTTAGCAAATTATGATATCATAAGACACAAACTTAACGGAATTGATTGGCAAACGATCTTTAAGAATGAAGCAAATGTTGAAACTTCTGTTGAGGTTTTCTATAAATTATTGTTTGAAATAGTAGTTGAACAAGTACCACTCAAAAAAATTAGGCGACAAGGTAATTCGAACCACCCAGTTTGGTATAATAAAGAAATAAAAAAATTTAAAAATCGGAAGCAAAAGGCCCACAAAATGTATAAAAGAGATGGTAACAGTAATAATCTGACATACTATTTGAAGGTTTGCGATGAACTGAATCTTGCTATTAGTAATGCATATGATGAGCATAATTCAAAAACCGAACTTGAAATTAAGTCTTGTCCAAAAAAATTCTTCAATTATGTTAAAACTAAGCTGAAATCTGACAATTTCCCATCTAGAATGCATCTTAACTCAAATGTTGGTGATAACGCGGAAGAAATTTGCAATCTATTTGCAACATTCTTCCAAGAAATCTATACCACGTTTGATGAAGAAGATCGCGATTATGAATATTTCAATTTCTTCCCAGAATTTTCAAGGGACATTGGATTTAGTCAAGTCAAATTTCAAGACATCTTGGAAGGTTTGAATAAATTAGACGTTTCCAAAGGTTCTGGCCCTGATGGAATACCACCCGTATTTATGAAGAACTTAGCATTAGAACTTACAGCACCTTTATTTTGGCTTTTTAATATGTCACTGGAATCTGGGATCTTCCCCAAACTTTGGAAAAGTTCCTATCTAGTACCTATTTTTAAAAGTGGAAAAAAATCGGACATTTGTAACTATCGTGGAATTGCCATTATTTCCTGCATTCCTAAACTTTTTGAAGCAATTATCAATGAAAAATTGTTTTCTCAAATCAAAAACAGACTGACTAATAAGCAACATGGATTCTTCAAAGGACGATCAACTAGCACAAATTTATTGGAATTCGTCAACTACTCACTGATAGCAATGGACAATGGCAACCATGTAGAAGCTCTTTATACAGACTTCAGCAAGGCTTTTGATCGCATTGACATACCCATGCTTCTATTCAAATTGCGAAAAATGGGAATTGAGGCAGGAATCCTCCGATGGCTCGAATCCTATCTTACTAACCGTCAACAAATAGTTAGATTCAAAGGGAAGAAATCAAATCCTATTAAGGTCACTTCTGGAGTCCCCCAAGGCTCTCACTTAGGTCCTCTTTTATTCATTTTGTATGTAAATGACATTTCCTTTATTCTCAAAAACATTAAATTTCTTATTTACGCTGATGACATGAAACTATTTTTAGAAATAAGAAACAAAGAAGATATCATGACATTCCAGAAAGAAATAAATGATTTCTATATTTGGTGCAACAAAAGTCTTTTACAGCTGAACGTAAAGAAATGTAATTCGATAGCTTTTAGTAGGAAACGAAACACCCCAGACATAACTATCAATCTAGGGAATCAGCCAGTTGAGAAATGTAAAAGAACAAGGGATTTAGGAGTTATCTTGGACTCGAAACTAACTTTCATTGAGCATTACAATACTATCATCAACAGAGCAAATAATATGCTTGGATTTATAAAACGTTTTTGTTACAATTTTCATGATCCGTACACAATAAAAACATTGTACATTGCATATGTGAGGTCAATACTGGAATATTGTAGCGTGGTTTGGTCACCATTTTCAGTCACCCATGAAGAACGACTAGAATCGGTACAGAAGCAATTTTTACTGTATGCACTTCGTAAATTAGGTTGGACAAGGTTTCCGCTTCCATCTTATGAAGCCCGCTGCATGCTCATCAGCATCCAATCATTAAAAGAGCGCCGTGAATTTGCATTAGTATCATTCGTAAATGACATTGTTTCGCAACGCGTTGATTCAGCAGAACTTTTGTCAAAACTTAATTTTTACATACCGTCGCGGCAACTACGAAATAGAAATATATTTATTACAAGCCATCATCGTACAAATTACGCCAAATTTGTACCTCTGAATCAGATGATGGCAACTTACAATAAGCATGGAGAAAATGTAGACTTTACTATGACCAAAACAAAACTAAAACAATACTTCAATTCAATTAGATAATGACGAACGATTCAAAACATTAAAAATGCAAATCTGATGTGTTAGTTTCCTAAGGCGTACTGTATATATAAGTGAAACATAAAATGTAAGCACTATTGTAACAAAACGGTCTACTATTGATTGACGACAAATAAATAAATAAATACTGCTTGTTGTCTGTAT
Organism: Aedes koreicus; assembly: GCA_024533555.2. NCBI lineage: Eukaryota > Metazoa > Arthropoda > Insecta > Diptera > Culicidae > Aedes > Aedes koreicus. Next base: position 306,444 of record JAHHFK020001076.1, read on the forward strand.
ACACTGTACGTACCATCAGTCCTCACAAGTTTTCGATCGGATTCTGATCTGGAGAACAAGCTGGTCACTGGATAATTTGGATTTTATGTTCAGATAACCACGTCATGGTCACTCGGCTTTTATGAACTGATGCGTTATCTTGTTGGAATACCCAATCACCACAATGGTTAAGCTGCAAGAATGGTAGCAAATGGTTTTGAAACATCTCGATGTGCTCCTGGCTGTTCATTCTTGTTGACGGAAAAGTAATCTGAACCACTCCGTGTTGAAAAAATACCCACCAAATCATCAAACTGCCCCCTCCAAAGTAGCGAGATGAAAGGTAACGTAACTCTTACCGTAAATCCCTCCAGTACGAAAAGATTCTGTCTGGTCCATCGAGATTAAATTTCTTTTCATCACTAAAGATAACCTAAACGTTAAACTACTTTTAAAAAAAAAATCAAACAGGTTCCAACATAATTATACACTTTACTCCAACCTCTACGCATGTTGGCAAGGGCAAATTCAAGTCAGTTTGCTCTATGACGGGACAAAAGTCGTGGTGCTCGCCGAATGTTTGGAGACTCTTTTAAAGTTCGGTAGACTGTTGAACGCGAAACGTCAAGCATAAGGTCAGCTTTTATCTGGTTCAGACCTTTGAGTGAGTTGTTTGCAGCGTTGATTATTCTGCGTTGACATCTTTTTGACAACTTTTTCTTGGGTCCACCTTTCTTATTTTTTCCATATCCATCAGGATTTTACGAAAAATAAAAAAATAAAAATCGTGATGAGATCTGTTCAAACGCCGAGCGATTTCGCGAATACTGATATCACGTTCACGATAAGCCAAAATCTTCCCTTTTTCTTGCTCTGACAATTAAGTTCCACGCGGCATTTTAGAGCTTATACAAAACACGTCATAACACGTTAATTGGTGAAAGAAAACTGAGCTGCAGTTGAAGCGAATGGCTTTATACAGGTATTGGTTCTATAGTTGTGAAACAGCAAATTTTCTAAATTTGCTATTCTTAAACAGTGTTTTTTGATGCAGATGTGTAGTGGTGTTAGTCAGCTCTCCTACACGGTCATTACGAAATGATGAATAATACACTCTCAATAAAAAGCAAACGATTTTTGAGTGGTTCTATTGTTATGAAACGGAGTGTAGCATTAATATCTCGCGTAACAGTAGAGGAGGGAGCATCCGTTTTGGTCAATTCTCTTAATCGAGCGGAATGAAGCGGCTACAAATAGATTTTTCGTGTAGAGTGTATTGAAGAATATACAGAGTTACAAAGTATTCTAGAAACTAACAAATTAAGAAACAGAGCCACATTTAAGTTTGTTTCGCCGTTACAAACCAAAGGGAGAGTCAGTCCTCAGGGTTGGCCCCTTTTCTGTCGTAGCACGAGGTATAGTAAATGCTGCGAACTGAATAGAAATTTCAGCTTCACTAACAGAGAAGTATGTCCAGCTGAAGTAAGTAAAAGACTTATATAACTCCATTATTACATATATTATTGTGGACCATATTTGTCGGCTCAAAAGCTATTTACCGTCCATAATCTATTCTTCTTATTTGGCTTTCAAGCGGTCCGCATGTACTAGAGGGTGAATCGATAATTATGGCAACACATTAAAACTTGCGAAACTTGTTTCATACTTAACCAAAATTAACGAAATGTTTATTTCCGCTCATTTGTGCAACTGTCAGTGAGATTTCGGATGAGATTGAAGAAAATCAGCAAACAGTTCCCGAAAGAAGATTATACAACCAACATGCAAAATACTGGTTTGTCGCATTGCGCCTTGGGAAAACAAAGATGAATATATATCATTCGACCGTCTCAAAGGTCGTGCAAAGGTTCCAGGAACGGATATCAGTGGACCACGAGCCATAAGCTGGACGAAAACCGGGAACAACACAAAAGGTGAGGGACCATTGATTGCGGAATTAACGTGGAATCTGACCCAAAACGCGTGCCTGGAATCTCTACCCGTAGCTGTGTTATTGATGATGAGCTGGGACAGGAATATTTCACGGGCTACAGCATGTTTGCTGTGGATGACTGTTCCGAACGGAAGGAGCTGTCAAAATTCGCTTCGAAGTATCTGATTTGGCAGATCATGTGCCCTTCTGGCAAATGGAATGAACCATTCGTGACCAAAGACACCATAAACGGAGATATTTACAAAACTGAGCACCTCTCAGACAGCACGATCAAAAACCGTTGTTATGGTCAGATTTGGCTTCATGCCACTTGTCCAACCCCGTAAAGGAATGGTATGCGACTAATTCGGTCAATTTCAACGAAGTTGATTCAATTTCAACTTCAACGAAGTTGATTCACGGTCGTTCACCACGTCGTTTAAAGCAAGCCTGACTTCCAATTGAAACGCTTTCGACGGTGGCTAGATCGCAAATGAACTTAAGCTTACTCACGGTTGACAGAAAGTGAATTGGGGTGAAAGTAAGATTTATTCACTGTACGAAAGCTAATTGAAGTGTAGTGAAATGAATACAAAAAAAAACTGAGAAAAACATACTGGCAACGATTGTACAGGCTCGGGTGGAGCGTGGCTACCGCAGATATCGAGAATTATACTCACTCATTCTAAAATTTAACTAACGTATGTAAGCTGAAATAAATACATATACTGAACTCGATCCAAATCAATCTAAAGTGTCGCAGTAACTATCGCCTCACCCTTTGTTCAACCATTACCTTTCCCTAACTCTAGGCTTTGAATTGACTTGCTCTCCCATTGCTCCACCAATGCATTGGATTAAACGTAATGTTTGTTATGCACATAATTGATCCATTGATATAATTGATGTATTCTGCTCGATAAAACAGAAATAGGCGATTACGACGAAGCAGTACTCTACCCTATTAGTGAAAGGTTTTCCAATAAGGATTTCCAAACTTCGACAGTAGATTGTGGCCATATTGTTGAAGCTACAGGTGTACTTTATTCAGTGTGTTTTGTCAAATTACCATGGAGAGTTATAGCGCCCAACAATACGTGCAAATGATAAAATAAAATCAAAATAAGTGTTCTTTGCGAGCAACATTCCGAGCGCTTCGCCCATTTTACGGCAGCAATAATCGTCCTACCTAAAAGACTACTTGCAATGTGGTGAACAAATTCGAGAAACCTGATTCGGTGAAATCGGTACAGCGGAACGCATAGTCTGCCAAGAATATTGCCACAGTACTCGAAAGTGTGCAGGAGAACCCGCGGCAGTCAATTCCACGCCACGCACAAGAACTCGACCTCTCGCAGACTTCAACCTGGTGAAATCTGCGTCTGCACTCATACAAGATCAAATTGACCTCAAGCTTACCCAAGTAACATTGCTAAAACCATCCAGCTTTATTAAGTTTTATTAAGGTTTTATCGAAGCCACTAGAAAACAATTTGGTTTTATTATGACACCAAGAGGTGCCAATAGGTTTCATATTTTAGTCAGGTTTATGAGGTCAGGTCAGGTTTGTTTAAAACGATCTTAAAACCTCGTTTTTTCAAATTCCTTTTACTCCTATCAAAGGTTTTAGTTCGACTTTATGAACTCATAATATGCTGTTTTGATCTTAAAACCTCGTTTTTTTTTCAAATTCCTTTTACTCCTATCAAAGGTTTTAGTTCGACTTTATGAACTCATAATATGCTGTTTTGAAATGCTGTTTTAGGACTAATTCATATTATCTTATTATGGTCAGTTGAAAAAGCATTTTAAAACCATTTTGCCCCCAGTAAATGCATGAGGCGGCAAATTGGCATTGAGGAAAGCCACCAAAGAACTGGTTTTAAAGTAGTCATTGCGAAGATAACTTGGGTTTATGGCAGAATTGTGATTTTTTTTTTTTTTTTTTTTTTTTTTTTTTTTTTTTTTTTTTTCCAATAGACGCGGTTGGGTAGCTCAGTGGTTACCCGTTCTGCTTACTGAGCAGATTGTCGGGAGTTCAATCCCAGGCCCGTCCCCTTCCTTGCCATTTTTCACTTGCCTCTATCTATCACCACTAGATTTAAAATAAAAAGCAGTCTACTGCGCTTTCTTTCATTGATCGCATCACTTACCACAGTGCATCCATGATCTAAAAATAACCTACCTCACTAACACAACTATCCTTCCCTTGGCAATTGTAGAGATGCAGTGGTGTTCACGGTCTCTAATAACAACGATTGTCAAACTAATCATCCTTCCCCCCTCCCCAAAAGACCGTGAGGACGTGGCCGGCGCCGGTACTGATCTATAAATAGAATTAGTGAACTTGTACATTGAAGATGTAAAGCTACTCCTAAGCTCCATCTATGTGGTTCTCTGTGCAATTACACTAGTTCTGTCAGTAAGGGAGTAGCAACTACGAAATTGCACGGTCTTTTTTTTAAAAAAAAAAAAAAAAAAAAAAAACTGTATTTTTATCGGAGACCAATTTCTACATTCTTTTAGATAACTTTGTTTACTATATTTGTTTTTATTTTGTGTTTGTTGTTGTAAACGCGCATAATTTCCGAGGCGCATTAATTTTCGGCTCTTATCGGGCCAATATTCACCAAAAAATTCAATGCGCATCTGATTTGGAGCATGCTACGCTGTAAAAAACTGAATTTGTTTTGGATATTTTGCAATGAAACAGAACTACCAATTATTATGAAACTCTGAGAGATCGTATGCCTTTTTTCTATGGAAATTCTGCAAATAGATACTAAGATATGTAAACAGCAAAATCTTGAAATGGTTTATTAGCCACATGTTTTTTTATTTGTCAATATAAAGATGTCACCAATACTGCCAACGCAATGTCATTGTGTGTGTGTGTGAACGTTTTGAAATACGATTTGCTCTCACAAAAGCATTGTATTGAAAATCGGGTCGAAAGAACAACAAGCGCGTGAAAAAATTGTACAGAAAAGTGAGGAAAATCCGTCTATGACGCATCATGACATAGCAAAATCACTCGGAGTCGCTCTTTCAACAGTAATTAGCGTTTTGAAACGCTTCCGGAAAAAACAAACGAAAAAACAAATTTAAATTAAAAAACATTAAAAGGGGGGGGGGGGGGGTTTTTTTTTTGGGGGAAAAAGTTGTTGTATTTTTTTTTTAAGTTTTGGGTTGGCGGGTTGTTTGTGGTTTGGTGATTTCCCGGCCGGTCGGGTCGGTACCCAAACTAACTTATTTTTGTTTTTAGTAAATGTAGGGGAGAACAGTACAAAATGCACTGGTGAGGTAGAACGACCCACTCAATAAATGTGCTCAATTCTTCAAAACTATAGTTTTAATGGAATGATACTTTATCAATGTTTACATAAAACAGCATAACTCATAATTTTGTAGTACAATAAGGCACTAAATACACCAACACATGATCAAAATTGAATAAATCTTCATGACTGTACTTCACATGTAAATAAAAGTGTTCTTAAAATAAGCTTTTACCATGCGTTAACATCCATGGTTACTAATAAATTCACTTCACATGTATCGCTGACAATAAAAACTTCAAGATAGTATCAAAACTTCACTATAATTCTACATATTTTCAGAATATTTAGACAAAACTATGCAAGACTAAATCTGGGGCAGAACGCACCGTGGCGTTATATACGTCTACACGCTTAGAAAAAAGTACCCTGTGGAGCAGTTGAGTGTAGGAAAACAACTTTGGGTATAATCATGTTAATCTACCGCTGAGTATAAATAATTTACTTATGGTAAAATTCTACCCAAACGTATGTAATTTGAACCCAATGGTAGGTAAACATAATTATACCCAAAGTTGGCTTCCCACACTTAAATGCTCTATTGGGTACTTTTTTTTAAGCGTGTATATAATGAGGAGTTGGCAACATATCGCAACGTTTTGCTATCTTTATTCCATACCCATTGGTTGCTTGAGCTAAAAAGATGTGGCGAGATGTTGCAACCTCCTCACTTTACAACTCTGAGTAACTTATTATAGCCGTGTGTTTACCTTTTACAAGCGGTGCATGCTATCCCAATATTGTGGTGCATCATATACCAGTGCTGTGGTGCGTCTTACCCCAATTTTGCGGTGCATATTGAGCAATGAAACAGGCGTTTTACCCCGGTGTCGTCTTGGTATCAAATTGGAAAAGGTTTAAAAAATCACGAAAAATCATCGTTTTGAATTTAAATTACATTTGATCTACAACGAAAACATAGTAATGCGCCATATCATATAACTTGTTCATAAATTTCAGCTTCCATTCACTAGTAATTCACGATGTTGCTTAAACGGTGCGTTTTGTACCATCCTCCCCTACACGTCTTCGGTATGTTAAAAAAAAAAATCCTGGGGGGTTAAGTTTTTTTGGATTAAAGGGTATTTTTGGGGGGGGGTTTTTTTTTTTTTTTCTATTTTTTTATTAAAAAATTAGTACTAAAACACTTTTTAGAGAAAAACTTTATATGGGGGAGTTGTAGAGAACTAAAAAGGCTTTGTAAAAAAAATGTACACTGAAAAAAAAAATTTTTTTTCATAAAGAAAAATCGAAAATAAATACTAAAAATCAAATATAAAAAAAACATATTTTTAATATTTTTCAAATTTCTTTTGTGGAAATTTGAGAAAAAAAGACACGTTTTGAAAAAAACTCTAGGATGGACGCTCTTATAATAAAAAAGTTTTCCGAAGAGCGAACTTTGGTGCATATTTCAAATTTTGGTTATTCATTATTATAAATGAAAATTAATTATACAATATGATTTTGGAGATCATTAAAAACAATAATGATAATAATGATAAATCACCTGAACGCAACCGTTTTCGAGATTTTTCGGATTTTATTTCAATAGAATGAAAAAACATAAAAAAATTCGCTCTTTTCTTAAGTTAATCGAGATTTCCACCAGAAATGATAAATTTTCCAAGATCTTCATATTATAACGTTCACATTACTCTAATGTCCTCTTTTCTTTTGATATCAGGATGATAAGAAGACTCATTTGAAAAGAACAAGATAAATAGCACTATTGTTTTAATATTGCAATCAATATATTTATAATTGTTTTATGGCTGTATCGGTCGGGCCGCTCAGAGAATGAAGGGAGCGAATTTGCTAAAGCGATGAAAGTAACAGCGAGATAGATGTCGCAGGGGCGACAAGTGTGAAATGGACAGATGATGAAATTATGCGGAGGGTCATATAGAAGAAGCATATTAATCGAACTGCTGACTATTTTGCCAAGCTCCAACGATGTTAGAGGTCGGGTGTAGTGTGTGAAAACTACACTCCGAACAGTTCGGTGATGTAGCGATGAAAGTAACACATATTGTTTAAGGTAGGTAGACAAATAGCAGCTATAACGTATGTCAGGTATATCTTCTCATAAAAAAAAACAGCTAATGTACGCTGCCTGTAAACTACCAGAGATGTTTTATACCTGCATTTCCAAAGGTACCACAGCCAATATATATGCTCATACATAGTCGCATTCATCAGTAAAATCTATCTGAGTGAACTGAAAATGGAGTTTAACATGAAGAAGTGTTGTATGCCGTTTCCCACTAAACGGTGCTCAAAAAACCTTCGTAAATTAACCGAACAAAATGTCAAAAAACTCAAGTTTATGGGCAAAACACATTTGGACACTTCTTTGATGATTTGTGATAATTGTCGTTTGCATTTAAATAGAACGGAACAATCCCATGCTGCAATTTCGGAGCCTAGTGAGAAACCATCAATTACTAACATTATGGATCCACAACCATCTACATCACGGCAAGTAGACTTGTATGGTCTCGAGGAAACGCCATCGGCAATATCATTAATGTCAGTGCCATCTGATAGCAGTGTGCAAGATTATTCAAGGCGCCATAATATTGAGCTATTTAACAAGGGCGTAGCTGGAATCAACGTTTCGCCAATATCGGCTAAAAAGTTCCTGAACGTAAATTATGCCCGCAAAAAGTTCAAAGATGTTTCAAACGGCATTCGGACACACATATTTGGGGATCAAGCGGAGGAGGATGACCTGGAACAATTGAAAGTGAAAGCAGCCGAATATGACGAAACAATCGCGCAGCTAAAGGACCGGTATGCTGATCCAGAAACTTCGAGGGACGATCAAGTAAGGATACTTTCGGTTTTACCACAATCTTGGACAAATCAAAGAGTAATGGCAGAATTTGGAATAACAAACAAGTACATCGTATCACAAGCTAAATTCCTTGCAAAGCACGAAGGTGTTTTAGCTGCCCCTAACGAAAAGCTGGGACACGGTCTGAACCCGGAAATAAAAAACCAAATTTTGCAATTTTACGACAGTGATGAGATTACACGAGCAACCCCTGGTATGAACGACTACGTTTCAGTGAGGAGTGAAGGTAAGAGGGTTCATATTCAAAAGCGCCTTTTAGTTTGTTCATTAAGAGAAGCTTTCATTAAATTTCAAGAGATGCATCAAAATGCTGTTGGGTTTAGCTCTTTTGCAGCACTAAGACCAAAGCATTGCAAATTACTTGGCAGCACAGGTTCTCATAACATTTGTGTTTGCACCATTCATGAGAACATTAACTTGATGCTTCATGGTCTTAGAAAATATTCATTCGAGAATGATTATAAATTGTGTTTTGAAGAAATATTATGTAGCTCATCAACTAGAACTAAAAAATGTTACCTCCGTGAATGCGAACGATGTCCAGGCTTTTCAGATTTTGAGAGTAGTTTAACAGACAAATTAGAAAAACGTGGTTTAGTTGAAATATCTTTTGAGCAATGGATTTCAACTGATAGATGTAGTTTAGAGACACTTGTTAAACCAATTGATGAATTTATTGCTTATTTTTGTGAAAAGTTGGAACAATTAGTATCCCACGATTTTGTCAAATCTCAGCAGTCTAGTTTCTTGAGAGATTATAAAAGTTGTCTTAAAGACGGCGCAGTAATAATAATTTGTGATTTTTCTGAAAATTATTCATTTGTTTTTCAAGATGCTGTTTAAAGTAGTTATTGGAGTAATGAGCAAGCCACTATTCACCCTTTTGTCATTTATTACACGGAATCTGGAATACTTAAGAATATCAGTTTCATTGTTATCTCAGAAGTGTTGAAACATGATACGATTGCGGTGCAGGTGTTTATTTCAAAACTAATAAGCTTTTTGCAAACAAAAATTAAAGTAAAGAAAGCTACGTTTATGTCTGACGGGGCAGCATCCCAATATAAAAATAGGAAGAACTTTGCAAGCCTTTGTAAGTTTAAAAAGAAATACAATATTGATGCTGAATGGCATTTTTTCGCAACATCCCACGGTAAGGGACCTTGCGATGCAATTGGTGGTACATTAAAACGAATGGCAAGATATGCAAGCCTTGCTGTACAACATGAACACCCTATAAAAAGTGCATTAGAGTTATTCGAATGGGCGAACCAAAAAAGTGATGATTGTTTAACAAAAATGTCGTTTTGTTATGTATCACATGAAGAGTATGAACAGGGGGCAGCAGAATGGAATGAAATTTACCGACAGACTAAAACGATTGCAGGTACACAAAAGTACCACTCATTCGTTCCAATTTCAGAAAACGAAGTTTTTGTAAAACTGTTTTCGAATGACGAAGAAGGCAGGATTCATAATATATATAAAAGCAATCAATAGTTTATATAATGTTTATGTAATATTATCAATGACCGAGACTAATAAATGGTATATATAAATATAAATCCAACCATAATTCATTATTTTTGTCTTATAACTTTAAGTAAAGCTTTTTCAATCGACGAGCTGTTAAGAGTAAGTAAGAGGCACATACATGTGTTTTAAAAAGGCTAAAAACACAAGAGAAACAATCGTTAGCTATTGTTGTTTTAATATCACGAGTAATTTATGAAAAGGGCGTATTTTTTGAGGTTTTGAAATTTTATTGAAAGAAAATCAGAAATATCTTGAAAACGGTTGCGTTTACGTAATGATCTCCAAAACCATATTGTAACATCAAAATTTATTTATAAGAATGAATAACCAAAATTTGAAATATACACCAAAGTTCGCTATTTGAAAAACTTTTTTATTATAAGAGCGTCCATCCTAGAGTTTTTTTAAAACGTGTCTTTTTTCCTCAAATTTCCATACAACAAATTAAAAAAATATTAAATATATGTTTTTTTAGATATTTTATTTTTAGTAATTATTTTTGATTTTTCTTGATGAAAAAAAAATTTTGTTTTCTGTGTATATTTTTTTAAGAAAGGTTTTTTAGTTCCCTACAATTCCCTTGTATAAAGTTTTTCTCTAAATGTAATGGTTTTTGAACTACGATTTTTCAAGTAAAATGTTGGAAAAAACACATACGCCCATCTCAAAGTTACTCTTGAACCCAAATAATCTTAACACCAGTGGAATTTTTTTTTTCCAACGTACCGAACTCATGTGCCAAGTTTCATCCAAATCAATGATGATCGGGTATGATTTTTGGGATTTCCGGCACATTCTGGATGGAATCCCTCAGTTGTGATTTGAAGAGCAAAATCTTCACAACTACAGGAACGATTAACTAACAAGTTTCGTCAACGCGTGTCTGCAAAAACGGATACTACTGTTCATCCAAAAGCACACGTGTTCTGTATTGTTTTGGCCTGATTTGGCGTCTTGCCATTATGGTAAAGCGGCTCAGGATATGCTGGTATGCAGGAAACAACTTCAACATTGTACCAAAGGACTTCAATCCTCCGAACACCCTAGAACTTCGTCCAATTGAAAATATTCGGCCATTGTGAAGCGAAACCTTGGGAAATCGAAAGGAGAGGCAAATAATGAGACAGATTTTGCTAAAAAGTGGGAAAATGCTTCCAGAAAGGTGACTGAGGGCACTGTGCAGAACTTAAAGGATGGTATCAAACGTAAAGTTAAAGCATACGGATATAACAAGTCTGAGTAATGATGTTTTGAAGCAAATGATTTATTATTTAACCCTTTGTTACCATGATTTTTTTTTTCGGATTAAGAAATAAATAGAAATGTTATACTGCGAGTCTTACTTTGGCTAGATTTTGCTGTGCGCATACCTTACTTGGATTCACAGTTGATTGCATACTGCACATCTTTGCATTAACCGCAGTGTACGATAGAACCATCCAGTTCAAATATACAGCAATATTTATGCAGATGTCGTTTATCTCGGCTTGCACGCCGATTGACACATGTGTTTGAAAGCGTCAACAACGAGAATGATCGCTTGCTTTCGTCCAGTTCAGTGTGATCAAAAGTTAAATTAAATGAACAGTGCTGAGCGAGGTCAAAGCCCTCGGAGCTGAACGGATCGATACTTTCTTTCCGATCGTCAATCAATCGGTCTGTGCTGCGTAAATATGCAAGCACATATGGTCCGAACAGAAATCTTTTGTTGAAACAAGTCATTCTTGGAGTCATTTTCTGCTGAATTCAAACTTCCCACACAATATACCCGCATTACATCGGTCGCACATAAATACATCAATTCTATTTCTGTTTTATTACAGGAACGCTTCGCCTTACGACAGATCGCTTGTCAACGTCTTTGTTGTGCTGCGGAAGGAGAATAATTAATGTGAAATATGGAATTCGGTGGCGTTCGATGACGGGTGGTAAGTGAGCATAGTTCTATTAATCTGCATGGGAAGGGAGCGTTAAATTTGACTACAAGGCGAAAGGTTGCAAAAACGAATTAAAATCTCATTCGTCTTGGTGTTTGCATAGATCGCTGCAACAATCCATCTCAATTTATGCATGCATCTTGGAGGGAAAAGAAGGTTAACTTCATATCGCTGTCATGAACATGACGTAATTGCAGTCACATAAGTTGCATGGGTTGACCGAGCGACAGATTGTGATTGATTACCATCGTCAGCGAACAAGAAGGCGTGGAATTAACGTTTCCTCATCAAGTCTTTTAAGCGCGATCAGTAAGTCCCCATGTACCGAAATTCATTACCCATGCAAATGATCAAATTTCGGAAGTCCGTGGTAAACATTCCAGAAAACAAGCGCTCCTATCGGATCGGTTTACTTGTGCTGATGTCACAGATTCTTATAAACACCCACGCAAAGCAGGGCAGACGGTCATGAAAGATTATATTATATCACATGCTTGAACCGCGCGCGCGGGCTTGGTCAAGTCAAGTGGAATCGGCTGAGAGGACTCTGCTGGCTGTCGAGTCGTTATAATCGGCGGAATCTAGAACATCGCGGCTGACGACCGACAGCCGGTGAAAGTGACGACGCTCCCACGACGATGATGCAGATAATTGAAGAAGATGCTCACACACACGGTGCGTGTCAAAAAGCGTTGACAAGGCTGTCATGCATCGTTTGTACGGATTTCATGAGAACGAATAGACGGGTGGAATAGTCTTCAAAATTAGCTCAAATCGGTTCAAGACGAAAATGCTCATAGGTCGTTGGCTTTCAAACCGAATGGAACCACCTTGGCATCGAAGTCTGACCTAGAAATTGACTCCTCCGTCAAGAAAGGCATTTGAATTAGATTCTGTTGTTGTGTGTCAATTGCGTCTTCCTATAGCAATAAATCCGTTCATTTCACCAGTAGTGCATACGAAGTCTGCTGGGCTAGACGCGCGATGGCACTGCAGATCCGCGATAACTTGCGTCTCCATGTATGTGGCCGTAAGTCGGTTTGCGAGAAATTGTTGTGTGACATCACACGTCAATTGAAATGCAGCGAAGGGTTGGGCATTCATTCAACAGCTTTATTTATGTCCCAATGAGTAAAACCATAACTCGTTACACGTCGGGTGACGTGACTTTGGCATCCATCTTCTCTGTAGTTTCTAGTGATATTTTCCCAACTACATGAATGTCAAAATAGATTCTTTGAGATATAAAACAAACTAGGTGATGGATCGACTGTTGGGGATCATTGGCTGTTTAATAGGGAGGTGTTCCGATTCTGTTGCTGCAGTTAGTGCCCGTATGGATGATGATTGATTTTAAAAAGGAAGTTTTAATCCACACTGACCTGCATTTCTGCCTTTCGTCGATGTGTAGCTTGCCGTTGGCGGCCCTGTCCCTTACATTCCGTTAACGGGGTGATATACAATCCGACTTTATAAGATGCTCTCTGTCGACGCGAATATTGTTCGGATTGAGAGATTCTGCAAGGAAAACTACATCCTCTGGCATCTAAACCCACCAATAGAGTCCCATTTTGGTGGGCTCTGGGAGGTTGCCATCAGGGGGACGACAAGCAACTCCAGCGTCAATAAGGAAACTCCAAATTGTCATGCAACTAACTGTCTACCATCCTCGCCAAAATAGAAGCTACTATGAACTCACGACCCTTCGTTCATATAATTGGAACGATTATGTACGCTATATCCAGTCGAAACCTTTCCTATCTTCACTTCTCACGCCTGAGCCATCGGAGCCACCACATAGAACAGGAGCATCTGTATCAACGCTTCAGAAATGAATGGATGGCTGAGAAAGGATTTGTCGATAATTATTGTAATTTGCGTAACTTATTTCAAACTGGATAAGAATTAACCAAATTATGCGCAGTGTATCTTAGATGTGTATTGCTTACATCACCTAGGGTAGTTGTCAGTGCGATTGTTGCCAAGATGGATATAAACCGATTCATGAGCAAAGTCCTGACTTTTAACATCGTTCAAGCATATGTAAGGAAGTGTCGAAATACGCATCAAAGGCACCCCAGACCTATCCCAATACTGACATCTAATGGATTAAGGAGTCGATTTTTGTAGATTTATAAAAATGCATCACACGCATGTATCCAGCACTCGATACCAGAATCTCATCCGATCTCGATCTTCATGTCTTTTACTTTCGTTGGAACCGAAACCGCAAAGCCCCAACAATCCACGCAATACCTTTTCCAGTCAAACGGTCAAACCATTTGACTTATGTGCAGCAAACAAACGCTGAAATGAACCAAAACAAACATTTACATAACCCTTTCAAAGCCCTCCGCTATTCAGTCCGAAGCTCGGTAATTTCTACACAAACATAATTGATGGTTTCTGCTTCCTTTGACCAATACTGTTTCCCTTGGCCCGGTAAACGCATAAGTTAAGAGCAGCAGACTCCGGCTTGCATGAAGCCATCTAAGAAGTGCATCTTGTGAATCATCAGCAGCAACAGCATCCAAGGAGGCTAATGTTTTGCATTCCACGCTTGTCTCAGCAGTAAATAGGCAACAATAAAAATAATCGCAGTGCATTTTTTAACTGCCCTCATATGGTGCATGCTAGCGCACCAACCCACCGTCGAGCTAGTCCCGAAGCGGTTTTTACGACTAATTAAATTGTTTTCCTCCCGCGAAGAAGAAGAAGAAGGGCTGCCGCGTGGTGGTGTTACCATAATTGATGACTTTATTACCTGTTTGTGCCGGTGAGTACCGAGAATCGCCCATGCCCCCACGTTGAGGGCTCGTCTCCAAAAGGGCTTGATGGTGGCGTCTCGGCGGCAATTGACAAATTGGAAGTCGTTACTCAGCGCCTGCCACGATGTTGGGTGCGATTGCAGGTGAGAGTAAATTGAAATGGTTATATTGCGTAGTCAATGAGATTAATGCAAAGGGTTTGAGTTACGTTCAGGATTGCGAAAATGCAAATGGCTGATTGGCTGAATTCAGGGTGGCCACAGACTCGGGAAAATCGGGAAAAAAAGCGGGAATCCAAAATCATCGGGAAATATGCGGGAAAAAGTCGGGAATTTCAAAATCCATCGGGAATTTTTGTCAAATGGAAGGAACCATGCTCACACCTTTTTCAAACGATTCGAGTAGCGTTTTTGTCATCTACTTGGGCCAAAAATCTCATTAACGGAATGAAACAGTGTTTGAAATTGGCATGTGAATCATTTTCTGCTGGCTTTGTTCAGCCTGGCTTTGTTCAGCGCTTAGAAAATCTGGCTTTGATAGGTGAGGTTTTCTAACATGACTTACTTTCGTTTTTATTTCACTTGACTGGAACTCCTTAGGTGATCCTTTTGACTGAAGCATCGCTATTGTTTGCATTACTGAAATTTTGGGGGTAGGAATACTGCTGTCATTTTTAAAATACCATTAAGTCTCAATCCATTTGTATAATATTTGTCACTGCAATGGACAGAAACCAATTGTGCATGTCACCTTACAGCAATAACAATGACACCTAATGCATCAGACTTTTTTTTATAAACGAATGCTTTTCAATAAGTGAGCTATGCATTTGTAAACCCCTGTTAGATAGCCTAAATCCGGAGAAATTTGAGAAATGGGTGAATCTGCTATTGTAAACAAACATATGAATCGACGTTTTTTTTAGCGAATAACAGCTCAATTTGAAAAATAAGGACCACAATTTTTAGCAGAAGCTTTATTTTACCCAATTGTGTTCTTAGTTTAAGAAATTGAGCTTTTATTCGTCAGGAATCGTCGATGTTGGGTTTCAAAAGCAGATTCGCCTATTTCGCAAATTTCGTCGGAAATATAAAATGTCCATCAATTGATGCATGACGATATTTTTGATCACTAGAATTACCTACCTACGGAGGGATTTAGATAAAAATTATGTAAAATAGTTTTTCCACTGGAATTCTGTTAAGTTCGTTGGGTGTAAAATGAACAAGTTGCTAGAAGAGCGCTACAAATGTTGCCTCATTTGAGAAGACTAGTGGACGAAAGCAGGAAGCAGGAAGAAAGCTGAAGGAAAGTCATCCAAATTTCAAACGGAGCTTTTCGTCGGTATTCCGATCAAAAGTGTTCGCTGTTGTGGTTGATGCGCTAAACGATAAGATGCTGGGACCAAAGTTGAATTTTGTCATCATGTCTGTAGCAATGGTCGAGTCGTTTCCCAGACCAAATCTCCTATGAAATCGTTTCTTTTTGACGATTTGAAAATTGTTAAGCGCGAGCGTCAAAGAAGCAAAATCATTAGTTGAAAGAGAATTGACGGAAAGCAATCTTCAGCCCTTAATATGGAAATCGGGTTTGCCTCTAAATCGGCAATAAAAAAGCGGGAGAATTTGCAAAAAATTCATACAAGTACGTTTTGGCATTCCGCAACGACTGTCGATCTATTTACTGTGGTTTTCTGAAGTAGCTACTCAACATATCTCCATTAATATACCCTTTAAGGTGAAACGGGAGGCAGTCCTTTATCCACATGAATTATAGGTTAGGTTAGTTTTCACTTCATGTTTTTGTGACTAAAAATCACAAACAAAACAAAACAAATAACGCTCAAATTGTTAACCAATGGATGCTCCAGTGGAGCAAACGATTCTTGAACATTTCACGCCTGAAGTCCTAATAGTATTTGAGGCTTCAGAAAACTTTGAAGTGATAGGGAGTTGATCCCGTATGTTCTTAACGCGTTACGTCATCTCTATTAACCCTGATGTTATAACTCGCATCAAGGACATAGCTAAAAAGCATCTGGAGCTGTGTCCGGAAACGTTCGTAGATAAAGACTATCTCAGCGCTGCAGTTGCTCACACATTGAAAGAACTGATTGGTCATTCCAAGAAGGAGCTGACAAATTTGACAACATTTGTTGAAAAGGCGCTCATCCTGTCCCACGAAAGTACGACGATGGAGCGAGGATTTTCAATAAATGAAAAGTGTCTGGTGGTGAAAAAAATGGAAAGAGTTTGGTAACTCAGAGAATTCACTAGTAACCACAAGCATTACATTATTACACTTATTCAACCCAAATTCACGATCATGAATGCGGGATCGCATCAATTCAACAGTTGCCAGGTAATGAAGCGTTTGACTAGCTTTAAGCATATAGTGATGCATTATCAATGCAATAATGCTACTTTAATAATGTCTTATGGCATAACAAAAGCTATAGCATTAATTCGATCATATTGGGGCCCTTTTCAGCTTTAATCCAACTTCAATGATGCACTAGACGTATTGCATATGCCCTATATATGCATGCTATTATAGCCTCGTGGCTACTTGGGTTGTCTACGACCTCTACGACGTTGAAATCCAAAAATACAATATGCACGCAACGCACGTGCATCATTTTGTAGTCGAAAACCTCGAATGCTTTACTGTTTTTCTTCGATGTTTATGCTTATAGCAACTTGAAAGATCAGTGACTTATGTAGTGCAATGTTTGTTCTCGTTTGCAAAATGAGAGACCAAAGCAAGTTACGCAATACGCAAGAAGCCCGATTTGTGGCTGCTATCTGTCATTTTGCCTAAATGGCAAGTCAGAGTTTCAGATTGAACAATTTCCTCGAAAACTTCAAAAATATCTATTATCCAATTTATATTAACTCATTTTCCTAGTCGGGAAAATTAGTCAAAAATGCGGGAAAAATTCGGGTAAAATGCGGGAATTTTTAAATTAAGATTGTGTGGCCACCC
Source organism: Aedes koreicus (assembly GCA_024533555.2). Classification (NCBI taxonomy): domain Eukaryota; kingdom Metazoa; phylum Arthropoda; class Insecta; order Diptera; family Culicidae; genus Aedes; species Aedes koreicus. The sequence continues at coordinate 323,780 of JAHHFK020001076.1, forward strand.
TGTGAATTGATCCAGTGGGGGGTGGATGAAAATTATCGATATGGATACAGGGGACGCGACCAGTTCATGGCCACTGAGATACAATTTGCAAACTTCAATCTGTTCCTTAAGCAACTACATAAATGTGCAATCTTTGCGAACGGCTTTTTCGCATCTTGCTTTAGTTTCATCACCGAATTTTTTTTACTATACTAATATATGTGGGTGGGGAAAAAGGAAAATTTTTATAAAACCCTTCTCCGGTTTTTTAAGTGTTTTTTTGTTTATTTTATTATGGGGGGGGGAGGAAAAAATTTATAGTTGGGGGGGGGTAGGAGGGGGGGGTGAAAAAAGGGTTAAGTTTGAATATGAAAAGTTTTTTTTTTAAAATATCTAAAGGGTGTCCACGATGAAATTGCCACACACAAAATTGATTCACAAAATTCGAGTTATCATCCGATTGCCATCAAATTTTCAGGGATTGAGAAATAACTATTAAACTTCATTTTACCATTTTACTCGTATTTTATTTACAGTCTATACGCAAATGCCCGCACCTTGGCCTTAACCCCGGCCATAAGATTCTGCACAACCTGTGAATCAACCGTTTTTTGCATGTAAACCCATACTTTCTTCAGTTCCTCGACTGTCTTCACTACCTTAGGTCGTTTAAGAAGGTGCTGTTTCATAATCGCCCAGTACTTCTCGATGGGGTGGAGCTCCGGAGTGTTGGGAGGGTTGAACATTTTCGGCACAAAATTGACCTTATTGTCCGCATACCACTTCAGCACGTCCTTGGAGTAGTGGCATGAGGCCAAATGCGGCCAGAAGATTGTTGGGACGTTGTGGGCCTTCAGGAGAGGAAGCAGCCGCTTCTGGAGGCACTCTTTTATGTACACCTGTCCGTTCATCGTGTCCTGGGTCACGAAAGGTGCACTCCGCTTCCCGCACGTGCAGATGGCTTGCCAAACCAGGAATTTCTTCGCAAATTTGGACATCTTCTGAGTGCGGACATGCTCCGGAACGCTGAACTTATCCTTGGCCGTGAAAAACAGGTTGCCGGGGATCTGTTTGAAGTCGGCCTTCACATATGTTTCGTCGTCCATGATGCAGCATTCAACTTTCGTCAGCATGTTGAGGTACAACTTCCTGGCACGGGTTTTGGCGGACTTGTTCTGCTTCTCGTCGCGATTAGGGGCCTTTTGTATCTTGAACGTTCGAAGCCCAGCCTTAGTTTTGGCCTTCTGGACAAAACTTCGGCTTAGGTGCAGCTTCTTAGCCACATCCCGAACGGAGGCGTTCGGATTTCGGTTGAAGGCCCCAACTACGCGGTTGTGATTTTTGGTGTTGTACGGAATACTTTTTCCTTCACTTCTGGGCTTCCGATCGGTGGTCAACCGTTCCACGAACCGCTTAATCATTCGCGACACCGTGGAATTCGCGATTCCCAACGTTTTAGCGATGGAACGATGCGAGAGATCCTTGTTCTCGTGATGAATGCGCAAGATTTTATCACGCACGAGCTGTTCTTTCGACTCCATTTCCGCGAGTTTTGATCACAGGACTTTAAAACTTGCAGGATGTAAATAATGCACTATGAACTAAATCCACCCAAATTTTCATTAAATTCTACTCAACGGTTAAAAAGTTAGAGCAATTTCATAGTGTGGCAATTTCATCGTGGACACCCTTTAAAGTGACTAAAGAGTAAAGAATTATACTTTCGCCTCTCGTTCTTTTATAATTATGTTCACAATAAGCCCACGTAATACCATTATTAAGTAAACATCTTCCAAACTTTGAAACACTTGTTTTAAGAAATTTCCATCGTTAGCATCATCATGGTTATAAATAGTGTGGTTCTTTGTCTTGGAGCTTTTTAAAGCGTTACACGCATTGCTAAACAAAACTCTGTAACCTTTCCCTCAAGTTGAGAGGGTTAAAAATGTATTAAGTTAAACAGTTATTCCAATTTTCAAAAGACTGCTAAATAGGAAATCTTCACATCATATTCACAGTCGAAACCTGAATTATGTAAATTTAAAATTTTGGTTCGGTTGGTTTTCGTTTGAAAAATAGTTATTCAAATTCATTGAATTTCTGATTATATAATCAAACTCACCTGTCAAGCAGATCAGCGTCGCAAGCCCGATGATCGCTCGTTTGGACGACAACGGTGTCCTCCTCGTCATTGCTTATCGATTTCCGTCGCTTCTAAATTATGCGAAATATGCGTAGGTCGCTGCTACAGGGCGCCACTATCTGAAAGATTCCGGTGGCTCGTCAACAATAGATGGGATTACTTTTTTGTCGTCTCGTTTTCTTCTAATTCACTTGTTTGTTCGTGTTTGGGGCTTGTTATTCTTGGTGTTGCCTTTTTGTCACAGTTGATTAATTCCTCACGTTGCGCGTGTGCGGCGGCACGTGGAAGTTGGTTTTGGGATAAATCTGGTTTTTCTTGGTCGTCGGTAAGGTTCTAGCGATGCGAAGGAAAATATTTTCATTAGGTATGCGACGATTTATCACACATTGTTCTCGAAGGGGGTGCACGTGGAGCTTTGCGGAAGTTTCGTACGAAGTCGGGAGGAGAATGATAGCGGAAGATGTCTTGGTTTATGGCTTGTACGATTGGTATATGATACTTATAAATTGTAGCTGCCTCTTACTTGATTGAGGGCGATGAATTTCGCATTTCCCTGCTTGTGTTGTATCTTTTGCACACATGACCCTAGCAAAAGAAAATAACAAGCTGATATCATATAAGTAACAAGTTCTGTTATCCCAGATATCGTTTTGATTTCCGATGTTATCACATAGCAAATTAAGTTATCACCATTGGCTAGTTTTGTTATCATATATTATCATTTTAAACAAAATTTTTTTGACGAACGTTACTAATTTAATTAAAAACTATAAATATTACCAGCATATTTGAACAAGAAATTTTGAGTTTGATTTTAAATTGATAACATAATTTGAAACTATTTTAATAAATTTGCTTAAAATACAGGATTTGTTATCAAGATGATCTCACTGATAATAAAATAAACTATTATTATGATATTCAACGAGTATTTTTTTGTTATACATTCTGTTATTTTGGCTGTTTATTCAGCCTCAATGATAACATATTCGGTAATCATACAACGATAACCAGGTATTAGAATTTGTTATCAACTTGGTATAATCCTTTGCTCGGGTATAGAAGTAATGGTTTCAAATGAGTTCTTTTTTTGCGTTTTTCATGGCTTATATAGTGTGTTTAAAGGTCTTAAAGGTAGTTCTTCTAGTTTCATGCTTGAAGTTCCAGTTCTAAATGGGAATTCATAGAATTCATAACCACAATTATATTCAAAAAAAAGGACCCGGGTCGGAGCACTTCTTCGGCAGTGGACTGATTCCCGTCAATCATTATTATTACTCAGTCGCAGTGGTGGTAAATGTACTGTATTTTGATATTATTTCCATAACCTTTAACATTTTTCAATACGCCCAAATTGAACACACGCAAAAGTGAACCGCCATGGGAGAAAATGTCATAACATTATTGTACTGTTTTCTACAGGCAACATAACATTTCAGCCGATGGTTTAGAAAAGTTGCGACATAGATTTATGTCGCTCAGAATTTTGTTGATTGCTGGCCTATCACTTTATGCATATGATGGTTATTGTATGTAATAAAATTATGAGAATGGATACTAACTACTCATAACCAATAATTACCAAATAAGTGCGTTTTTAATCAAGCCATCAAATATAGCCACACGAAATTTCTTAACTGTTTGAAACTGTTGGAAAAAGTAGGACGACGTTTTTCTCTTTCTGTTTTCTATCTTTCCGCGTTGAATTGTACTTAGGAACTGTTGGTCGTGTGTGGTCCTCAACATTTGGCGGAAAATGTTCATTTACCACCACAACTCAGCCGTATTCAATCAAAAGGAATTGATTTTTTGTGCATCATCAGTGTACGTGTGTCACTTGGCACTTGACACAAAAAAATCAAGTCACTTGGTTTAAATATTGCTGAGTACTAGCGATGATTGATGGGAATTGGTTCGCTACTGAAGTAGTGCTCTTCCTTACTTTGCATTTAAGAATACATTAATGCTTTATCTTCATCTGTTTTGTCCGAAAAGCAGACAAATACAAAAAGTTCATGATGAAAATTTTGCGGAAAGTTTATCAAAAAAGCCTTAATAAAGTACGGAACTGCCAATAGATGCCGACGTGCGATTAAATTGTTGAAAATATTTGGTAAAAATTATGATATTGAACACAAATTCTAAAAATTAAATCCAAACATGTTTCTTTCAAAGCATTTCCAACTTTGTATAACATGAAAGTGATTTGAAAAAATCGTATTACAAAAGTTATGGTACACTGCTCTTTAGGAGAGCGATAGCGTTCGTATTCTAGTTCCTACCTATAATGTTGTTTACATACCCAATTTCGCTGTTAAGCTGAATCTCGGCATATGATCGTTTTTTATGGCTGAATTTTAAATCGATATTGAAGACAAAGACTGCTTATGTGGCCGGATTTGATACGATAGCTCTTTGAGCTCAAAATTTAAGTTTTTTTTTCGGAACAGATTCAGTTTTTCCCACAAAGTTGAACTAATAGTAGAGTTGTGTATACTTTGTAGAAACTGATTAAAGATTAAAAAAAACTTGCAAATGTAATTGGAATTCAAGAAGCTATTTTAAAATTCAGTAAATTTTCTGTAATTTTGGGAAGAGCTTGAAAGATTAGTGTTGGGATGCTTTGAATGTTAATAAAGAGAGTTGTATAAACACTCTGAAAATTACGACATTTATTTGGAAAGTTTTGAAAAGTTCGATGAAACTAAAACTTTTACAAATATTGCACGTGAATTACCTTAGTTTCAGAAAGCAAAATAAATGAGAAAGTGATTTTCGGCTTGGCAGTCTTCAAGCTATCAAACAATCTAATATTGTATTAGATCCGTCATTATAACAAAAACTGCAAGCTCCCTGAAAATGGTGTGATAAGTATCGTAACGTCGGATTTAGACTAATATTCGATTATATGAAGGTTTTCAAATGATCCATAGTTCAGAAGTTCAGATCATATTGACGATACTATAATTCTAATGAAATGTTGAAAATTTGAAGCTTTCTTTCGGAACTTTCCTTTTTGCACGGCTCTTCTGAAGTTTCCTATAATTACTTTTCACATGCATTTTTAATTCATCCGAAATAATAATCTGTGCACGTTGTATTCAACTTAGATAACTTTTTTGTGCTATCCTTTTATTTTTGGAAAGATTGTCAATGATTGTTGGCTTGACAAGTGTGCACACTGGATCGAGTTCCATTTATCATTAATATAAAACACCTCAAATTAATATAGAACACCTCAAACAGCAGTAAACTTGTTGACTTACAAAACTGGGCAATTGAAATAAAAATAACAGCGACACGCTTTTCAATCTCGATCCCCCGTAACGCATCTTGGAACTGGTTGCAGCGCTCTCATCTGAATCGCCAACTGTCGAGGCTTAGGCACTCCCGGCTGCATTGCGTGAAACCAAAATCTAATTTATATCCCCATTAAAGTATCCTCGCGAGCCAGCACACACCATCACCTTTCGTTCAACTTTGTCAATAAATGCAAAAATATGCATAAATTTATACAAAAGACCGCTGCAAAAATCATCGATTAATGCTAAGAAGCTTTTGCTGTTACGTGTGGCATTTATGTCCTCGTAAAATTTCATCTCAACAACGAACCTAAAAATGTGCATTGAACATCCGCAAATCGCGAACCTGTAATCCCACTTTAATCCAATGAAATCCAAAGGCCTCCCTCCAATCCCCGCAAACCGCTCCCACAAATTACCCGGATTAATTGAGTCGTTGGTCGATTGCTAATGGATGGCTTCATCAACCGACGCGTATCTCATTCCCGGTAAAGGAGTCTTGTACCGAATTATAGTCACGTCCAGCGCCGAACAATATTGGATAGAACAATTAATCCAAAACAACAAATCCTACTCGAAAAACTGCCCAGCATTAGCGTATTTATCAACCTCGATAGAGCAATGGGGCTGAAGAAGACGAAAAACATGAACACGTCAAGCGATTCCGATGGTGTGCTTACGATTAGAAACGACCATCTACGTGCCGGGAATCGTCAATGGCAGCTTTTCAGCGAGCTAGGTCCGAATTGATCCCACGCGATAGCCGCCGACGGAACGCTAATGGTCGTCGTAATAATCAACGCTGACTGAAACTACCAATAATATCACACACTCGCATTGCTCTGATACTCGCTATCGCTCCTGGTGAGTTTGAAAAAGAAGAAAAACTTGCAATATAACCATAATAAAAACGACAGCGGTTAGTCAAATCTGATGGTGTAAGCAGTTCGTTCATTACGATATGGGGTGAACATGTGCGATGAGTCGACGTCGTCGTCGTGGTTGCTGACGGGAATCGCATCACATTCGGATATGTGCGTCCACGTTGGGAGAATGGATCCAATTTATTGACACGTTGATTGAGATAGTCCTCCCAAGTAAAGTGGTGCCAGCAGAGAGTGGGCGCAGAAGATTCATGGGCTACGAAATGGAGCGTAATTTGTCCGGGTGATGTGTGATTTTGGGGATTTATTTTCATTGATGGATATGAGGTCCGGAGACATGTGTTTGGACATGCCCGACACATGAATCATGGTGATATTATTTGATTGGCGTTGAGGGGTGTTCAGATTATCAACTGTTGTTAATCATCTGAAAAATCAGTTTTGTTTTCAATCAATGCGATTATAGTTTTAGCTCCTACTTGAATATTTTTCATTGCCTTACGATTTACGAGTGTTCTCTTGATCCTTGTTTTATGAACGTCACTGTTTTTTCATACACAGAAAAAAATTATGAATTTTAACAGGCGCGTAAAATTTCCCCTCGTTTAATTCCAAACCAAAGGAGGCCGTAAACAACAAAATTGTTTGCAATCTTTCATGCGCCATACAACAATGTTTGCAATTTTTCATACAACAGGCTAGATTCAGGCGTTATCAGGCTTAAATTTACATGAAATATCCCATTATATTCAGCCAAATCTAGGATTCCCCTTTTATGTGCATTAGATAACGCAGAAAAGTCAATGTTTCTTTTTATCTGTGTATTTTCTACATGCACAGAAATGTTTTTCATTGTGATGTATTGTGCATTTAAATAAAAAATGTCGATACGTCGCTGACATATTGGCAACTTTGCCTACTTTCGATGAGAATATTTTTTCAAAATTAAAAATTAAAAAGTTAAAAATCGGTTCTCGTTTGTAGCAATTGACTTCGCCGACGAAACAATGCAGTAAGTGAACTTATCTATTTCCTAAGCAAGATATGCCAGTAATTAATACCTGATTTATTTACTTTATTCAAAGGAACCCCTGAAAGATGGCGGAATATGAAAATTTTGAGGAATTCGACTGTGGAAACAAGTGAGGCAAATGGAACCGGCGAAGAAGGTGACACTTTTGAAGCTGATCTAATTCACGAAACCAATAATAATGCGTTTTCGTTCGATATCTCACTAACAGGTAAAGCACCGGAAGGAGCAAATGGATTCGGCAAAGAAGGCGGCTAGCAGAACAGGAACAGTGTGGAAATTTAGGCGCCGATCTGTTCAGGTCCATGGAAATGGCCGTACGCCCGGAGGAGATGGAGCTGAGTCAGTGCCTAGCAGAGGATGTTGCTGATTGTGACGATGTAGATCATCAGTGATGTTGATAGATAGGAGTTTTTGTTTTACATCATAATGCATTTATAATCAGTATGTTTGTTCCTTCTTTCCTTGCCATACGTTTAGAACAAGTGCAATGAAATAAATTCGTTTATTGTTTTCGTTTTCGACATAATAAAACACATTTGCTTGCCTCGTTTTTATCCTAGTCTTAATACTAAAACCCAAATTTTGCACATCCTCCTATTACAGGTAGAAAGAAACCTCCGGGTAGGTATCAGCAATGCCCAAATATGTGTGTACAAGGATAAACTCGGGTCCGATTTATAGCAGGAGAAAAGCATCAAATCGTTGGGTTACATTCTTCTTCTTGATACTCCAAACAAAAATTGAAATGACTTAACTGTCAAATGTCAGACTGACATATATGTCGGAAGAAAGTTCGGAAGTCGGAAGTCAGGACTTCCGTAATTCAATTTAGTGTCAGCGACACAATATTAGGTGCGCAACTAAGTTCTCGCTGTTTGTGGGTGGGTGGTTTGAGGAGTGAGGGGGGGTTCTTTTTTTTCTTAAATAAAATTAGTCAAACCAGGGATAATATGGTGAAAAACCAATTGCGTTGTATTAGTGATTTTTTTGTTTTTTTTTTTTTTTTTTTTGTGTTTGTTAATATTTTTTTTGGGTAAACACATTTGGGGGTGGGGGGTGTGTTTTTTTTCTCTTTTTGAAATGGAAAATTGTTTTTTTTTTTTTTTTGTTGGCTGGGTGGTGTTATTTTTTTTTTTCTTTTCGGGCGGGGTGAAGAGAAAAGTTTGGGGGTGGGGGGGGGGGAGAGCAGAGTTCAAATCATAAGGAACCCAAGTTCCTTGCTTCTGAATCCATCCCAACGTATGCAATCGCTTGGAAATGGCTTGGCTGGTAGCTCCTAATGCTGAAGCAAGCTCTTCTTGCATTTGGCACGAATCCTCATCGAGCAAAGCCTCCAATTCAGCGTCTTCGGTGGATTCGGGCCTTCCTTCACGTCGACGATCGCCAACATCAAAACCACCGTCTTTGAAGCGACGGAACCAATCACGGCATGTTGTTTCGCTTAAAGCAGCATCTTTGTACACTTTTTAGAGCACTCGATACTCTTGAACTGCTGGTTTTTTTTCGAATGGAAGAAGGAAATCAACACTTCAAACACTGCAAATGACGATTGTTTGGCACAAAATAAGACGTTTTCACACAACCAGAAATCACTAATGTGTCAGAGCGGTTTGTTTACCATATTTCTTATCTTGGTTCATGACGTTTTGGATATGTCAAAATCGACCAGCTCTTACAGCTAGAGCCATCTACTGACAAACAGCGAGAACTTAGTTGCGCACCTAATTGATGCCTTTAAATCAGTCAACGAACCAGCAACGGCTCTAGAGCAAGTAATACAACGAGTGTCGGTCTTCAGGTCTAATCCTTTTGTTGTTCAGGTAACTTATATCCGCAACAACAATCAAATGGTCTTTTCCTAGTGAATTTCTCTTCAATGGTCTTTCGTTCTCCTTAATTCTAAGAGAAATTAGTTGTTCTGCCAAGGGGACGAAAAAATCAAAGAACGAAGGCTTATGATTTTTTTTAGTTCTTTGGAGTGAACTTATGGCCGGCGTGGTCAACTCCTCCAATTTACCTGTTAAAGGAGACTATTGCTTCAGAACAGCTGCCTTCATTGCTTATTTACGTTTTTAGATAGTTTGGAGTACCTTAGTTATTCTAGAAATACTATAACATGTCTATTAGAGTGTTATTATGCCTTTTTGGGCTATTTCAGCTCATAAGTAAGGTGGAGACAACGTTAAAAGCCTTGTTGATCATGTAGAATATTATGATCTGTATTGAAAAATAGTTTGTAGTACCGTAGGTATTTTAAAAATAGTGCAACATGTCTATTACAGTGTTATGATGTTTCGTGGAGCTTTTCCAACAAATAAGTAAGGTCGAGACATCGTTAATCTCCTTATTGATCAAGTAGAACATCAAGATCCGAGCTCAAGGATTGTTCGAAAGATTGGAACAGCTTACAAAAAAAAAATTGTTTGCCAATTTTATCCTTTTAATGGTTTTTATCACTTGTTCAAGCATGTAGACCAAAAATTATGTTGAAATACGGTGTAGAAAAAAAATGTAATGAATCGGTTAAACTAACCATGTCCCAAGCATTCGCAAAATTTTCAAATTTTATTTTCGCATTTCTAAAACTGATACCGTACCATACTACTGATCTGCTAGCAATAGACCATTTTACGAGATGACAGAAAACAGGCGGCTTCTGCAGTTAGGTCGCTCCTTCCTCTCAAATTTCATGCATTAATGTAAAAATGACCTGATCCTAAACATCTCGTTAAATGCTCTATTAGTAACAGGAATCTACATATACATCATCATTTATCGAAAAACAAGCTATCGAGTGATTTGCTCTGAAAAGGAATCGAAAGCTGCCGTCAAAGTTATATGAGCACTCTTTGTACAGGCCATGAAGCACGTCGCCAACTTCGCAGTCTACAAATAATCCACAGGTCGCTTTCGTTCTGATGATCATCTATCATCACCTGGAATTCTGTTAATAAGAAATTCAACAGGGAGTATTTATTTACAGAGTGCCACGCCATAACAATGTCTTTTTTTTTGTGTCTTTCAAAACTTATTTACACCGTCTTCATCATGAGGTTAAAAAGACTGAACATTGAACATAGAACGAATTACAACAGACAACCTAATCTTACAACCAGTGGACCAGTATGGACATTCCATAGGCTGGAACGGGAATAACCCTCAATTCATGGCAATCGCCTCAACAACGGGTGACGCCGATAAACGCTTGACCACGATGTCCACAAATGTTACCCATATTATCAAAGATACGGACTGTGGAAGGCTAATACATAGTATACTACAAGTATTGAAAGTGCATTGCTAAAGATGCTAAGGAGAATTTATCTGCAAATAATGGCACACTTACAATTCGTCAAAGATTTTTCATTAGGGCTCAACTGACTAACGCAAACAACGACTTCTTCCGTAAATAACTCGTGACACATAGTGTTCTCATATAAGCCACCAATTGTATCAGATAGGAGGACTCTTCTTCTTCTATAGTAAATTGTCGTGGTAGATTATTGATGAATGTTTTCAATGTTGAGAAATTTTCAGAAAATTCCATTGCTTATGCTGTCCAGTTAGGCCCTAATGAAAAATATTTGTCAAATTCAGCACTCTCGACTGAATGACTTCCAAGAATGTGCTGTTGTTTTACAATATACATTTCACTTAAACACTAACTCTTTTATTGTAAAATTTAATAAGTCATCCAGAAATGAAAGGTGGCCATCGTCTGCGTTAGAAATTAATGTCGATTTCAGGGTTTCCTTAGGAACAGGACACCATCATCATCATCATCATATATAATTACTGCTCAGGATCATCATAAAGTTATTGTTTTTTTCTTCAGATGAATGCTGTAAGCCCAATAAATCCAAACCATCAAACCTTATAACGTCTGGAACTTGATGATCGTGGGCTTTCCTAGGACCAGCCCAGGGACAACAATTGAAAAAAAAAAATGTTTCTTTTCCGTGTCACAAAAACCAAACGGTCCTTTTCCGGGCCCCAAAGTAGTTGAAAAGAGTTGGGTTGTAAGAGAAAATTAATTATACAATACATATCATTTACACCTGAACAACTGTAAATCATTTGGTGGAGAAGTCCTGATTGCCGCGCCTATTTCCAGTCGATTCGAACAGCTGTGGGTTATAAAGCCCGATTCATAGTAAATTTGAACGCATACAAGTGATGATAACTCAAGAATTAAACAACATACATGGTTGATCAAAACGTCAAACAAAAGGGTATTTGTTTTCAGCTTTCAGCTTTCAAACGATATATAATAAGTTATTACATTTTACCGTTTCTAATGAACTGTCGCACTTTACTTGTGATCGATGCCATCATGATCTGCACAGTCGCTTTTGACACTGTACTGGCGAACTTATTCCACTTTAAGCACATTTGTTGTGCATTTGTCACTTCTTTACCGCATCCTCGAAGTTTTCGCTTGACAATTGCCCAATATTTTTCGATCGGTCTGAGCTCGGCAATTCGGAGGATTAATCTCTTTGGCGACGAAATTCACATTGTTTGCAGCATACCATTTTAGTACCTCTTTAGAGTAGTGGCAGCTGGCTAGATCCGGCCTAAACATAACGTTGGTCTTGTGTTGCTGAATAAAAGGTAAAATCCGCTTTTTCAGACTCTCTTTAATGTAAACCTTTGACCTCATTGTGTGAGATGTGATGAAAACCTTGGTTTTAAGGCCACAACTGCTGATTCCTTGTCAAATCATTAGTCTTCGAGCAAACTTATCAGCAAAAACAAATTTATACCTGGAAGGGACATCCACGACCAGTTTCCAGGTAAAATTTTCGTCCGGGGATTTGTTTATAATCCATTTTGACATATGTTTCGTCATCCATTAAAATACAGCCATCAAATTTATCAAAACTCGTTCGTATAGTAATCGTGCTAGCTTGTTGGTCACTAAATTTTGTTTCATGGAGCGACTCGAATGTTTACTGGCACAAAAAGACTTAAATCCTTCTCTTGAAAGGATGTTACGCACGGTGGAAATGCTGGAATCGTATTTCTTTGCCAAATCACGTATGGAGACACCTGGGTTGCCATTCGCGTACCTCAACACCTTTCTCCTCAGCTCTTTGTACTTAGTGCTACTTTTATGATAGATGCGCTGGGCTCTATCCACACTCAGAGTATCCTTGTAACGTTTGATTACAAGACACACCGTTGACTTTGGGAATTTTAACACTTATGCTAATTTTAAGGCAGGCCACGAAGGATTCTCTAGATGTTTGTGCACAATTAATTTTCTTTTCTCAAGTTCCATGATCCGTAATTTCGAGGTGCGTAGATCAATCGAGAAAAACTTTTCACCAAATTCTTTGTCAATGATACATCAACAAATGCCTGTCGAACGTTTTTTGGTCCACCAGGGACGCGGTGGTGTATTAAACCGTGCGTCCAGATTTACTTTGAATCGAGCTTTAGTCGAAATCCCACATAACACATTCAGTGTCGGAGTAGTTTACCTACACACTTAGAAATTATGAATTTTACACGAGACGTAATTCATGTTTGTAAAAAGTCGGGGAACGTAAACAAAGATTTCGTGTAAAATTATGTCTCCTGAAACTGACACATACGCATTTCGATGAAAGATGTGTTTGATTGCATTTATTTTCTCATCTCTTTCAACTCATTCTTATGTGCTAAAGGACGCTTGCATGTGTCGGTCTCAGGGGACAGAAATTTACATGACATTTTGGTAGTGTGTACCTCCTGACTGCTCGATCATCTGTGAGCTTGTGGAATCGATAGCCCCCGGTTTCCCGCTTTTCTGTTTGGAGACTTTAACACAGCTGGTTTGAAGTGGCGCTTTTCCAATAGTGGTACAACATCCATCGATCCATTACTATCACATATGCCCGCAGCCTGCTGTGCCCTCCTGGATGGATTCGACTTGCACGGGCTTTTTCAAATCAACACTCATTTGAACAGGGATGATCGCTTGCTGGATCTTGTCCTAGTGAACGATTGTGCGCTATCCGGTTCTACCGCTTCTATGCCAATCGAGGCCTTGATTGATCTTGATGCCGATCATCCCGCCCTTGTTGTATCGGTTGGCTTACCTACACCGATTGTATATGTACCGGCACCTGCGCATCTTTCTCTGGACTTTCGCCCGGCTAATTACGCTGTATTAGGCCACGTGCTTTCCGACATTCACTGGAGTTTCATTGAATCGACAATGTTGCAGTGCAATAGTTCAGCACCGCAGTCGAGGATGCAATTTTCCGTGCTGTTAAAGTACGACGGCCTCCGCAAAACCCTCCTTGGTCCAACCCCCGCCTACGCTCGTTCAAGCTAATTCGATCCGCTGCTCTCCAAAAGTACAGTAACTCTAGGACATTGCACTACAAACGACTGTTTAACCAAACAAGCTGCCGCTATCGTCAATATAGCCATTTTCTCTACAATCGTTACGTGAAACGCACGGAAGCAAATCTTCGCTGCAACCCCAAACGTTTTTGGTCGTTTGTGAATACCAAACGGAAGGAATCCGGATTACCCAGTTCAATGTTTCTATCCAACAATACCGTCAGCAACGAACGCGAGAAGTGTAATCTTTTTGCACGACACGGCAGTTCCCCACACGATGGAAATTCTAATTCACAAAAAAGGAGACAAACGGGATGTTGCCAATTACCGTGGCATTACCTACTTGTGTACATGCTTCAAGCTATTCGAGATAATTGTGAACGATTCCCTGTTTGCATGTTGTACACAGTATATCGATACAGAGCAATACGGCTTTTACCCGGAACGATTCGTATCCACGAACTTGGTATAATTTACCTCTACGTGCCTGCGAAGCATGGATTCAGGATGGCATATTGATGCTGCATATATGGACTTGAAAGCTACATTCGACTCAGTGGATCACGAAATCCTTCTGACTAAACTGGAGAAACTCGGCGTCTCATCTAGGAGTGCGGTTTGGTTCAGATCCTACTTAATGGACCGCTCAGTGTGGGTCAAGATCGGCTCTTTTGAATCGGAATCATTCTCGAACAAGTCGGGAGTCCCGCAAGGTAGTAACCTCGGTCCGCTGCTGTTCTCAGTTTTCTTGAATGATATTACGCTGTTGTTACATCCGGTATGCCGCTTCTTTTCCGCTGACAACGCAAAAATTTACAAAATAATAAAATGCCTCTCAGACTGATTGGATTTGCAAGACATGGTGGGTATCTTTGCGGATTGGTGCACAAGAAACCTGCTAAGCCTCAGTGTTGAAAAATGCAACGTTATTTCGTATTACCGCAAATATCAGCAGATCACATTTGACTATGTGATATCGGGACGTTGCCTTACTCGAACACAGCACCTTAAGGATCTCGGTGTTATCCTTGATACTGGACTCATCTTCCGAATGCAGTATAAAGATATTGTTGCCAGAGCCAATCGTCAACTTATGTTCAAAATTTCTGACGAATTCCGTGACCCACTGTGCCTCAAGTCCTATTGCTCACTTGTACGGTCAATATTAGAAACAAGTGCGGTCGTCTGGAGTCCTTCCCATGCCATTTAGATTGCCCGAATTGAAGCTGTTCAAAAGAAATCCGTGACACATGCTCTTCGATTTTTTTGGTTGGCATGATCCAAGAAACCCCTGCCACCATACAAGGAGCGGTGCCGCCTTCTACTGATCGAACCACTGGAGGTGAGACGATCAATTGCACAAGCAACGTTCGCAGCAAACCACTATCAGGAGACATCGACTGCCCGGCTTTGCTGACACAGCTGAATTTGTACGCCCCCGAGCGACCACTTCGACAACGTAATTTTCTGCTCTTGGAACCACGGAGCAGAAATTACGCCTTGCATGAGCCTATTCGTTCATTTTGTCAGCGGTTTAATGACTACTTTGGCTTGTTTGACTTCAATATTTCCATTGACGTGTTTCGCCAAAGACTTCTAAATTCTTTCTGCACCCCTAATCGTTACCAATTAGATTAAGTTTTGTTCATTGAGACGTCAATTGTCAATTGAATTTAATATGTCAAATAAACAAAATATAAATAAAAATGAAATAAATAAATAAACACGCTAAAATCAAAACATTTCAATAATCATAAATAAGAATCATGCATCAACCATATGTATTATGATACGTATAATTTAGATGATATCATTATTACTAAACACATACGCGGTTCTACGTCAACCCTGTGGTTGTATCCCTGATGTAACCAACCTCTAATTTTATTTTGGGATAAACCAATGAATCCCTCCCATCCCAACAACATAAACTTGTACAAGAACGATAGAAGAAGAGCAGTGATTGGCTGGTCTTTACGAAATTCATTTCGTGCATTGCACAAAAAAGACAGAGGATAGCATTTCACCAGATGACAAACAATAGGAATGCTTCATACAATTTACGAGTCATTCTATGCACAACATTAATGATTACGAAACATTGGAAAGCGGATCTACGACAACATGCTTTTGTGTACTCAACTGCTTTTCAGCTGGATAGCTGGTAATTCCCAAATAGCTTTCAAAAAGTAATCAGACTAGAGATTAATAAAGTAAGTCACATGACCGCTCTAGTGCACAGTTGTCCAGAAGGCGAATTTAGCTGGAAAGATTCGTTTTGAGCATAAGTTAGAAGTTTTGGAGCAAAATTGTCTTCTACAAAGTTGTTTCTAATAATAAGGCCTTTCTTTTGGCGTGAATTAAAATTACAGTGGTCTTAGTTTTCAGAGAAATCGAAAATCTAACTTTTTTATTTGCAGAAATAAACGCATATACTTTTGGGAAAAGTTGTAGATGAAAAAATTTAAAGCAACTTTGATTGAATTTTTTTTCCTGTAGCTTTTGAAATGACCGAATAAGAGCAATTTTTCCTACTTAGCTTAGGGTGTCCCAATAAAAATCAGTTATTTTGCTCTAACTTTTTCATTTCAAATTTTTCAGCAACGTTGTCTTTCCATTGATTCTAGAAAAATAAAAGATACAACTTTTGATGTACTGAAATTGTCGCTATCTTATGTCAAACAAAAGTTATTATGGTTTTTGTA
Organism: Aedes koreicus; assembly: GCA_024533555.2. NCBI lineage: Eukaryota > Metazoa > Arthropoda > Insecta > Diptera > Culicidae > Aedes > Aedes koreicus. The sequence goes on from JAHHFK020001076.1 coordinate 340,162, forward strand.
AAAAATAGGCCTTTTTCAAATGTTGATCTCTCTGGTTGGGGCAGGCAGAAAAAATATTTCTCAACTGCATTCGAAAGGTTTTAATTATTGCATATTATATTTGGAAAAATTGAGATAGGTTGTTTTTTTAAATTCAGTAAAACATTTTTGAAAAGGGTGTAATTTTAAAAGAAAACCGTAAATAACTCGCTAACGGTAAAATATATCGGCAAGATTTATAGATCAAAAGTTACATTTTTTTAAGTTCTAAAAACCATCTGAAAGCAACTTTGTTCGCAAATTTGGCTTTTCGGGAGACCTTAATACAGCGGTATCATGACTGGTTTCAGATGTAAATGAGTCTGCAAGATCTGATTCTCGATTTTTCGCATTTTTTTCAAATACCTTTCCAGAATGATGACGACTATCTTCCCTTGCACTTGACGCTGCTGCGAATCCCAATTCTTTGATGGTAAATTTTGATTTTATTTCCCGCAGGTGGTTCTGCTGAGTTCTCCTGCAGCTCCTGGGGAATGGTTTTAGTTCCTATTTCGTGAAGTTTTTGGATGATGTAATGCGAAAGTCACAAGTTCTAACTATAGTAACTGGGTTTCTTTCCAAACACTAACTACGAAACAGCACTTCTAGCTGAAAACCGTTTAACTACTATGATCAAACAGCAAAAAAAAATCCTATAGTGAAATTACTCAGGGGCTATTCATAAACCACGTAGATTTTTCTGGTTGGAGAGGGGTGGTTGACCAAAGTCTACGCTCCATACAAAATTTCAAAAAATTGTATGGAGAAAAGTCTACGAGGGGGGAGAGGGGTCTGAGATTTTCAAAAATGAGTCTACGTGGTTTATGAACAGGCCCTCATAAATTATATCGAAAGTAGAGACCTTCAACAGGACAGTTTTCCTTAGATAACTTAGGGTGTCCCTACAAAAAAAAACAAGTTTTTTGCTGTAACTTTATTATTTCAAATTTGCCAACAAGGTTGTCTCCAGATGGTTTTTAGAACTTATATATATGTAGCTTTCGACCTATAAATCTTGCTAATATCTTTTATCGTTAGCTAGTTATTTACGGTTTTCTTATAAAACTACGCCCTTTTCAAATGTGTTGTTTTACTCAATTTAAAAAAACAACCTATCTCCAGTTTTCAAATATAATATGCAATAATTTAAAACCTTCCGAATGCACTTGAGAAATATTTTTTTCCCTTCCCCAACCAGAGAGATCAACATTAGAAAAAGGCCAATTTTTTACAAAAATTATAATAACTTTTTGACATACGATAGCCACCTCAGTATATCGAATGTTATAGTTTTTTTTTTGTTCCTTGATTATCGAGATTTTCACGCCAAAAGAAGGGCCTTATTATTAGAAACAACTTTGTATAAGACAATTTTGCTCCAAAACTTCAAACTTAAGCTGAAAACGTATCTTTCCAGCTAAATTCGCATTCTGGAGCACGGAATACTCCGTCACCAACGCAACGCAACGCAATGCATGTCCGGAAAGGACTTGCAGTGCATTAGGTGCATATGTAGATGTAAATTGAAACTTTCATAACAGAAATTTTCGTATATCTGTTTGAAACAAGTAAAACTATTCGAAGTCATGATCAACTCCACCCGAACATCTTCACAAAATTATGGATTGAACGATGATAAGCCTCACCTCTCAGTTATACTATTTTCGAGTTAGAGGAATTCTAACTTTCAATAATTCAAAAGTGATCGGTAAAACTTTCAAAAAAACAGCAAAGGAAATTAGTATAAATGCAAGAATAAGCTGATAGTTTTCCGTCATAATAATAAGTTCTAGTGGTATACATGTGACAAAAGTCTTCAAATCTTTCAAATCTTCCCAACAAATCGCAATAAAAAATCAAAAAATCAAAAAAAAAAATTAAAATAATTTGTTTGGTTTCAATTGGAAATGTTTGAAAAATTTGAAGACTTTTGTTACATGTATAGCACTAGAACCTATTATTATGACGGAAAACTACCAATTTAAGGTCTGTATCCACATTAATCCAGGCACCTTCAAATCATTGTAACTTTTTAAATATTGCACGTAGGAATGAAATTTCACTGTGGTATAGCTGAGAGTCTATGATGAAAAAGACTTTGATTGATGTTTACATTTCATGTTTAGTATTCAACGTGGTGACGACAGAAAAACAAGTGCGTGAGCGAATTTTGTACGCGCGTACGGCAAATCCTGACTTGTCAATACGGGACCTTGCAAAAACATTGGATTTGCCTAAATCCACTGTACACGAAGTGCTCAAATCATTTTCGGAACGTTTGACGGTGGAGAGGAAACCGAGAAGTGGCAAAAACATTGGACGCGCTGATCCTGTCATGGACCGAAATGTGAAAAGGATTTTAACAAAAAAACCCAAATCTCTCCATTCGAACGGTGGCTCGTAAAATAGGGATGTCGCCTGGTTTTGTCCAAAAATCAAAACAACGTTTGAGACTTAAGTCGTATAAAGTAAAAACAGTTCCAACTCGCAACGACAAACAGAGCTTGGCAGCAAAATCACGGGCTCGACGTTTGTACTGCGAATATTTGACGAAGTTTTCATGCGTTGTTATGGACGATAAAACTTATGTCCTGGAGGATTTCAAGCAGCTTCCAGGGCTAGCTTTTTATTCTGCAATGGCCAGAAATGCTACAGATGAGCATTTCAGATCGAAGAAGGCATCGAAATTTCCAAAAAAATACCTTGTGTGGCAAGCAATTTGCACGTGTGGCAAAAAGAGTAAATCTTTCGTCACTACAGGCACAATCAACAAGGAGATCTATCAGAAAGAGTGTCTGCAGAAGCGATTGCTACCCTTCATCAAAAGTCACAAAGAAAAACCTTTGTTCTGGCCCGATTTGGCATCATGCCACTATGCTAAAATTGTGATGGAGTGGTACCAAGCAAATCAAGTGAACATTGTACCAAAAACCTCAAACCCGCCAAATTGCCCAGAGCTACGACCAATCGAGAGATATTGGGCTCTGATGAAGCGGAAGCTTTCTTGGGTCTTGGGTGTCACTTGGGAAATGAAGTGGTTGAAAAGATGGTTAATAATATGATAGTGATTTAAATTAATAATTCGTGAACGAATTCTCTGCACTTCATGAAAGCAATTTACCATTATGTTCGTGTTTTAATGTGTACGGGATATTGTTTTTAAATAGATCAAATTTGTTTCGGACAAAGCTAGCAAATATTCAATAACATTTAAAATTACATGAGAGGTTTTCAATTCGTGAAAAAATAAAGTATCATGTATTTTCTAATATATGTAATTTTATTTTCGATCGTTGTTTTGAATCTTCTTCATTCTTCCAATTATGTGCATGAAAATTAATTAAAAATTACATTTTTTTATTAACTGTGTGCTATCTTGATGATCGTTTTTTTTTCCAAAGCAATTGAAACAGTATAAACCTTTTTCTAGCTATTCACTTCCACGTAATTCTAGGTTTTCTTAACTTTTTTGCCGCCATGACTTCACTAGTTAAGCTAAAGTTAAGTTAAGTATCTTCAAGACCTTCGGACGCTCTAAGTTTGACTGAATTGAACCGATAAACCCGATAATGTAGCCTAAACATATAGAAAAGAGTCACACGTTATTAGCTTCACATGGATAAAACAACAACTATTTATCAAGCAAACCGTAGACCCCATGTTAGGGACATATTTTTTTCTATGTTCCCATCTAATGCCTGTTGTATTAATAAGGTCAAAATGTTAGTATTGATAAAATTTCGACTGGATATGTATGAGTATGCGGTTGTATATTTTTTAAATATCCTATTTAAACATAAACCTTAGCAACAAAATTATAATGTTTTCATTATGGAATGACCGATGGAACATATGTTAATATCATTTAAATGTTGCAGAGTAGTTTTATTATAATTATAATTTTGTGTTGTGTAAATCGAATGCACCTGACCATGCCTACAATCATAATAACAAAAAAAAAAAAAACTTTCCGAAGACTACATTGATATGATAAATTTAGTGGATGGGACAAATTGAATGAATAGATCAAACTTGAATTTATAGACCAATAATTTATAGACCACATAGACATTACATCCAGCCATGTTTTGTTTTGTTGTTAAGTCCCTTTGTTCATTCAAATTTAAATATTGTCGATTATTATTATGGTTGATTATAGAGTGTCAACTACCAGGAAGCTCAGTCATATTCCTCACAAGTTTCTGCCTCTATAACATAAATTAAGTATATTTTTTATATGCATATTATCAAACATTATATTAAACTTATTTAAGAAAGTGTATAACTACTTGAATATCGGTTACAGCTCAAATAATGTATGTGCTTTAATAATAAATGTAATCCATCACTAGGCTGAGTCAAAGGACATGTACCCTCCTTCAAGTATCGTTTATCTACCTACATACATCTTGTTTTACTAATGAGAAAAGAAACATTTGGCCTTAGTAAGACGAATTTCATGTTGTTGTGAAATAGACCATCCGGATTGATTCCGGACTGATCAAAACTTTCGGTATCAAAAATAACCGGCATTGAATCGGTTCTATCTCAGATTTCATATGAACGTAAAGAGATGGTTTCAGAGAAAAAAAAGGTCTTCAACCAAATAAATCATCACAGCTATAGGTGGTCTCACATTTGAAATGTTTTGATTCCTGTGTTAACTTAGGAATACATGAATATTTTGCTGAAGGTTTATTGCAAATTTCCATTCACTTTTGCCATCAACATGTTAGCGGTTATCTTGTGATCCATAAATCTTCTTTTATATTGATGAATAATCACAACAGACTTCGATAATAAGTTGATACAAACGGATCTCATATCAACCGATAATCTTGCCATTTCACAAATTCTAGTATCATTAGTATTCTTATCCCAGCATCTTCGCAGCTGACATTCTCGCACACGCACCGTTAAACCATTCAACAGGTTGTTTGTTGATTTTATAGTCCAACTTTCCGTTCGAACACCCCAGCGTATATGTAACAGGTCAACACTGACCACGAACAGCTGGGAATTTCATCTCTCACGGATCATATTTTTTCATATTTTGGCAATAAATATTCATCTTCCAGCCATCTTCATTTCTCGCCGTAAACGCTCTCATGCACGACAACCTAGCTAGTTTTAAGATAGCCACCAAAATATATCCTTTGCACCAAATACCGGACTCATTGGGCTTGTTTTACTTCTACACTTTTCCGGTTCCCGACTTCGATACCTTCGACACCGCAAGATTGTAACACGAAACCGATCACATGAACACAACTCACGAAACTTGTTGCGGTTTCCAAGTTGAAGTTATTTATTACGTCCACTTCTTAAATCGTTGTTTAACTTCCAACCGGATCGCTACACCGAAGTTGCTTCTGACTGTAAATTTTTCAGATACATATGTCGCTTTAGCATTACACCCACCAACGCTTCCAAAGGTCTCGTTTACAAACTCGAATCAATCGCAATTAATATTCACAATTAGCTTAATAACCACCGATGCTATCTTTCATCCTTGATTAGCATACTAAACATCGCGCCGTTAAAAGCCACTTTTCAACGAAGTCTTCTTCAACCCCCTTGACGAAACACATAATTTACCGAGATCTATTAACATAAGCAGTTTCCAAAGTTGCACCGACTCTTTAATTGTCCAACTATCCTTTCGCCGGAATATCCTTACAATTCTCCCAATTTAAAAAAAAACTCGCGAACCCAGCGAACAACAAACGCGCGCGTCCGTACGCTTGGCCCGTCGAAAGTTGACTGGCTGGGAGTCCGATCGGTCCAAGTGGGTATAAACAAAACAGCACGCGCTACACTGGCAAAGGATTCGCGAACTCGCGGAAAATGAATCCGCTTGATAGTGGGTTGAAGCCAAAATGAACCGCGACGGTGAAGACGCGCCCGCCGCCACGTTATCTCCGATCGCCCGCCGGTAGCAGCAGGCCGCTTCAAGTGCTTCTGTTGTCGTCATTATGGAGATCGTTACCAGGGTGAGAATAAGGGCCACGCTCAAAATCATTGCGCATTGGGTTAGTTCGCTCTCGCTCTCTCGTGGTTGTCTCGAGCGCGTGGGTTTGTTTTGGTTTTTACTGCAGCAGCAGCAACAGCAGCAAACGGAAACTAGGGTGGCGGTCTCCATGGTTGAGATAACAAAACAGACGAGAGAGTGCAAAATGCACGTGGATTCGTTGCTTGGAACCGGTTGCGCGCCAGTTGATGTAGAAAGAGTGAGAGTTCGTTGGAGAGTGTGAGAAGTAAGCTTTAATTTACAGTGCAGATTGAAGATTTTGAAACGACGGGATGGATGGAAGCGTTTTGATATTGAGGTGTAAACATGTATTTTGACGATGATGATGACGATGATTTTTTTTTATAAATCATTTATTTATATAGGCTCAATCGAAGCAACTTTACTGAGGCAAGTTTTCATATTTATATACATCAGTTATCATATAACTAAAGTTAGGGAGGTGGAACCAATTACTCGCGGCCGTTTCGAGGTAAATAAGAATAACAATTTAATTGATGGGAAGATGGGTGAGAGTTTAGAATAAGGTTTACATAACACATTTATTTTAAATTCTAAATTGGCAAAAACTTATAACTATACAACTTTTGGATTTCTTTTGACTTGAACATTTTTGAGAAAGAAATAATAACACAAAAACAGATAAAAAAAAACAAATAATAAACATACAGATTAAACAAACTTCAATCTAAGGCTAATGTTAGTTAAAAATACAGAAATGAGTTTCAAAAACTCCAAATCACGTACAGCCAAAATATCTCGAAACGGTACATTGGGTTGTCTACCTCGAGCCCGAAGAAAACCGTAAATCTCAGATCTGACTCCATGATGCTCAGCACAAGACCAAATATCGTGATTTCCATCCTGGTAACCTTGTCCACATTCACAGAGATTGCTGTCGTTCTGCCCATCACGGTATAAATGAGCGTTCAAAGCAGAATGATTGGACAAGTGGCGAGACATCACACGAATGAAGTCTTGAACCACATCCATCCCCCTCAAACCAAGATATCTTCAACACCTTCGGGATGATAGAATATTGCCATCGCCCCAAATCTCCTATATTCAATTTATGCTGCCAGCTGACGAGTGACGAAAAATAGGAAAAAAATCATTAAATGACTCTTGTCGATGGTAAATATTGCCTTCCATGGCACTCATCTTTGCCAGCGAGTCCGCTTTCTCATTGCCCAGAATCGAACAATGAGAAGGAACCTATATAAAGGCGATGACAGAAGCTCCTGTTTTTTCATGACAAAATACGAGGAGTGCTTTACCGGCCTCAAGGAGCGAATAGAACCGAGACTATCCGTGAAAATGAAATACTGATCCGGTGTAAGTGAGGCAATAATTTCAAGCGTAAAGTGTATAGCCGCTAATTCAGCGGATAAAGGGTGTTTCGATCAAAATTTGGCCGACTTAAACTTGACGCATTTCCTTTCATCGTGTATTAGAAAAATTTGCACACCCCTCATTTTGAAGATGTGTGCGTGTAGCATCATGCCTTTATTTTGATTTTGAGATTAGCAATTCAGTTATCAAAATTTTGGTCGAAGGAAGAGAAGCAACGCATCAAAATTTTGCACGTGCATGGCGAAAATCCAAACTACTCTCATGCCAAGTTGGCGAAATTGTTGAATGTGGCTAAATCAACTGTTACCAACGTATTAAAAGTGTTCGGTGAACGTTTGTCGACAGCCAGGAAAGCTGGATTGGGGGGAAATTGAAAGCCGGAGGCCACAGCGACGACAAAAAGAGTTGCCCGCTGTTTCGAGCTGAACCCCAACCTCTCCGTCCGAGATGTCGCAAAGAAGTTGGGAGTGGCGCCTTCAACCGTGGAAAGAGCTAAAAAACGAGCTGGGCTGTCGACTTACAAGAAAGTGGTGACTCCAAATCGCGACGATAAACAAGGCCATGGAGTGGTTTGCTGCCAACAACGTTCAAGTGGTAGCCATGGACAAGAACCCTCCCAACACGCCAGAGCTCCGTCCAATCGAACTCAAAAAGCTGTTGTGAGCGAGAAACAGGCAAACTGGGGTTCTGCGGCGAATAAAGTGGACAAGGAGACAGTACAACATCTTATGGCAGGTGTTAAACGAAATACTCGGCAATCCGCATTCAGTAAAAAGGAAGCCTAGCTGAATATATCCCGGTTTTTTTTTTTTAATTAAATTTGCAAAAAAAAAAAAAATTTTCTTTTTAATAAAAAATTTTTTTGGTCCCCCCCCATTTCTTTTTTTCCTAAAATTTTTCCCCAAGTAACACCACTTGTCATATTCATGTTAATAATACACGTTTTAGACCAAGCTCATGTTTTTTTTCTAACGTCTATAACTTAATTTCATACACGCATATAACCGAAAAAGCGCAATAAATGTGGCATTTTTAAACATATTTTAAGTCATACCAGATGTTTTGTAGAACATCCATAAGACAATTATTATGTTCTATGGATGCTTCCAACAGCATGCTTATAACATAATGATATGTTTTGTCAAAGCAAGCACGGTATGAACAAAGAAAAAAAAAATATAAACAAGATTTTATAATGGCGAAACGTTATCGTAGCTAATGGTATTGTACGCGTTAAAGATGATTGTTTATAACTTTTTCAAATAGGAAATTAAAAGTGCTTTACGCATGGAAGTTGTACCAAAATTGTATATGCGGCTCAAGGTTAGCAGTGCAACTTTCCGTTTTACCTTCCCTAATTTCATGCGCCATCGATTGGATTAAAAAACGTAGAAGGTACCCCGAATAAATTATTGAATTTTAGTGAGATTTCTTTGTGGAATTCACAAAAACCAACATGGCGATTTTCCAAGTCTACAGTCCTACAGTACGGGTCAAAACATTGGCAACACATTTGATTGTCAAATGTTCGTTTTTTCTTTTCTGCGTTTTTTGTTGTGAAATTGAACCGAGTAATGGCAGTATGAATGAAAATACAAATACAATTTTTCTTTTATTTTGTGCGTAGCTACATCTCAAATGACTCCCTCACAATTAAGTGTAACAATTTATAAAAATTACTAAACAATCTCCCAAACTGTTGCTTTATGTTACATTTGAATAAACCCCTATGCCCAATTTGGCTTCTATTTGAATCAGTGAGTGGCATCACAATTTTACATTTAGGTAGTTTTTTTTATTCCAATATTTCAAATAAACATATTTTCAGCCGTCACTGTATTGGATTCACAATCTATTCTGAATAATTTCAATATTGCATGAGGATGTTAAAAATATGTTTAAAATTCATCTTGAATGCAACCTATCAACATATTTACGAACATCTATCATGCACGCTATTTCCAAACAATCCAAAATGAAGTACGTTTGACTAGAATCAGTCAAAACTATGGATACTCAAAAGTGAGTAAGGATAGTTTGATAGTGGTAAACAGTCACCGATGTTTTCAAGAAGTAAAATTTAAGTTGATCGAACAAAAATTGATCAAAAATGTGTTCGTTGTTCTGGTACCACGTGTGAACCGAATATGTGTGGAAAAACATCCTCAAAACTTATTCAAGACCAGACATGTTTCGTATTTCATCCTTACGACTTTTTTACAACAAACTTCTTATATTCTTGTCAAAGAAGATGTTTATGGTGTTACTTGGGTCGGAATACCCTTTACTCAATATGTGTGTTTATTAGTCGCTTTGAATTGTTCTGATGTTGTCTGAGATGTTCTCCTTTGGCAGATACAGCTTGAAAACGTCGTGGCATCCCCAGCAACACACAAGTTTTATAACGGTTGAAAACACTTTTATAGGACTAGATTTGGTTATATAGAAGCTAACTAAACATAAAAACATGAATATGTGTTACTCGGGATGATTTCAACCAAGTTTTGTAGGTTATGTTGGTTAAGTTATTCCCACGTATTTGTTAGTTCCTCAATCAGCAGTTTTGTTAGTTACCGTACTATTGTGCATTTTGGGTTAAAAATCGATCACAGATTTTCGATCAGAGGCATTTCTTTTGATTGTGGCGGCCAATCCATCGATTTTACCCGTGATTGACGAAAATAGGACGTTGCATTGTATGCCTGGTGGTTCGAATTGTTGTTTTGCTGGAAGATCCAATTACTCGGCGAGTGCTGATGTCGAATTTTTCAATAGAATATCGATGTCAGCATTCATTATATCATCAATCTGAACCAGACCATGATGTTGCCCCGCGTGAACCACAAGACTTACTTATCAGAACGAAATTGACTTGAGTGGACATTTGTTCGCAAAATGCAAACGTTGGACCCCTAAAGGGCTATTCACATTAGGCTGGAACCAAAAAGCTTTTATTTCACGGCCGGTATGTTTTGTACACTTTACACTGTACTTGGATTGTACTGGGATTCTAGGATAAAGAAGGCACGCACACATCAACGCACCTTTGTTGTTTTTGTTTAATCCAACCCCCGTACATCGTTACAGATGAGCTATGTTTCACTTACCCATCTATAAATTGTAGATGTCTCTACCGTGCCCGCTCTTCCGGTTTTACTCAAATTAGAGAAACTTTAACTCAAAAAGGTTAAAAATGGACGTACTCTTAATTGAGTTTCATGGCTACAACTCAATTTTGAGTAATCCTGATATTTAAAAACATTAATATATGAAAATGACTATTTTTAATTCGCCCCCGCCAAAGATGCTATAAACATCAATTAAGCCCTTTTGAAAAACAAAACCCTTAAATTTCATTTTATTGATCAACCAATGCAAAAACAAACCAAACAAAAACAGAATCAAGAGTCAACTAGCAGCGCTGGTGCATATTCAGTCCTCGGTGTTTGCTGCTTCTTTAAATAAGGTAACAAGTTTTTGACCGTGATTTGTGAACTTTGGTCATTGGTCTTGTATAATGTCATTGCCAAAAAAAAAATCAATTAGCATGACCAATCCAGTGGGAACTGGTATGCCATACATCGAGAAGCTGCGAAGGAAGATGTCGAAAGCATGGATTTGCGTCTTCACTGGCACATAGACCTTTTTGTTCAGGATTACATACACAGATAAAAAGGAACATTGCATTTTCTGCGTTATCTAATGCACATAAAGGGAATGCTATATTTGGCAGAAAATAATGGGATATTTCAAGTAAATTTGATCCAGATAACGCCTGAATCTAGCCTGTTGTATGAGAGATTGCAAACATTGTTGTATGGCGCATGAAAGATTGCAAACAATTTCGTTGTTTACGCCTCTTTTGGCTTGAAATTAAACGAGAGGAAATTTTACGCGCTTATTAAATTAATTTTTATTTTTCTGTGTACAGTGTTCCGGCCTTAATATGATCCGCGATACAAACAATGTGTGGGTGAATAGCATTCGTCATCGATGCCGTATAATCGTTCGGTTCATTGATCGTTGGCTGTCAAATTGAAAAGGCTATATATACTAAACTTAGCAACTATTTCAATGCAGAATTTTCCTATGTCTATCGGATCAAATCGCCAATGGCATAGGTCCCCTCCAATGATGCAGTTCCGCTGGCATTGCGGTGGTGTCCACGAACTGGCATTTGCTCGTTAATCCTCAGTAATGGCTGGCCCACAATTCATACGTTGCGGATGCGTTGACGTAAATTTGACAGAAAACCTATGGGATAACTGTCAAATCTACGCAAACGCATCCGCAACGTACCAATTGTGGGCCAGCCATAATGCTCTAATCTTCTGTATACGGACCCACAATAAGAGCAAATAAACGGAACCTCTTCGGTATGGCTTCGACATTCAAATAATTTTATTTCCGAAAGTGGCGTTTCACATTGTCGACATAACCAGGAACGAATTTTCCGCAGTCAGACCTATTTACAATTTATTGAAGTCTTATAATTATCATGTTACAAATCCCTGCCAAAGATAACACGGTTTACATTTTAATTTACGATACGTTTCTGCATCTACAGTGGCTGCTTTCTGCTCCATGTCACCGCTGTTTATAAATTTTCTAATACGATTTAGATTTTAAATTAACTTCCCAAGCACAACTTCACAAAGACGCTATTCGGTGTCCGACGCCACACAGAAAAAAATAATTAATTTTAACAAGCACATAAAATTTCCCCTCGTTTAATTCCAAGCCAAAGCAGGTGAACGAAACAACGAAATTGTTTGCCATCTTCAATGCGCCATACAACAATGTTTGCAATCTTTCATTCAACAGGCTAGATTCAGGCGTTATCGAGCTATCGAAATATCCCATTATTTAATGGGATATAATAACTCAAATTCATAAAATAAGTAACTCAGCGCTTGACGGTTCAGAAATATTTATAAAATTGAGTTAAAGTTATTCAAAATTGAGTAAGCTCGGCTGAGCGTGCGGGTTGGTTTAATCAGTCAAAATATACACGCTCAAAATAGCCTTTCTCTCATTTGTATTGCTGTTTCTTTTTTTCTCACGAAAAAGTTACGCAATTTTCGGGCTGCAAAATGGTGAGTAGACAACTGGGATGGAGCGTGCGTCCCCGCAACATAGCTATGGTCCTCACAAGTTCCTACCTCATGCTTCCACGGGTCAAGAGATGACAAAGACCGCCAGCTAAGGGTTGCGTACTTAGCTAGTAGTGCAGCCTGGGCACTGTTGTCCTTCTGACTTCAGCTAGATTGAGGAGGTGCGTTCCGAGCGTCTGTTCACCAAGGAGGTGCAGCTCAAACAGCGTCTGTCCTGGCATCCAGCGGTTAAGTAAGAAACGCTGTATCGCGTCAACTATACATTCGGTGGCAGCCGCACCAAGGCGATGTAGTAGGGTTGGATGCTGAAATCTTACCCTACCACAAAAATGGAAGTATTCTTTATACGGTGTATAATTTCAGATCATCTATGGAATTCCCAAGTGTTGTTTAGTAATTTTAAATTTTTTGTTTCCTTCGTGGCAATGTTAATGCAAGTGCGTCTACAATTGCAGCTGGACATCAGTCTACAGACATGCAGACAGTACAAATATAATTGTTATTATCATTTTATATTACAACATCCCTTCACAATATTTTCAAAGCTATTTTCAGGTTCGCATCTATGCATCGTAGTATGTTTTAGCCCACCTAACCCACGATATGTAGTTGAAAAGATAGGATGGTTTTTTAATGTTTTTTTAGAAATGATCATACGACAAATTCTATTAAATACTAAATTGTTTATGATCTCTCATTTTCTATTACACAGATATAATAAAGAATTATTTTTGGGCCCAGTAGAAAGCAAGAGTAATGGAGAATTCAAATTTCATTTTTCTTTTTCTCTCTTTGGTTTTTTTTTTTTCTTTTTTGTAGATTTATTAAGCTTCCGTTTTTGGGCAGTAATCATAATCATATGAAATTTATTTCGGCTAATTGTTTGCTTAAATTTTCTTTGCTATTCTGCATGGCTGCCCGGTGATCAACTTTCTTTCATTATATCACTTTGGAAATTTTTGCCATTTCAGAGTTTCAATCATCTAACATCACAGCAGAAGAGACAAATAGTTGCATTTAATTTTTATGTGTATACTATTACAACATCGTAGTATTTTCATCATATCATCATTATTTATATAATTTAAATCATAGTAAAAATATTTACTAAAAGATTAATAATAATAATTAAATTTCATTTGCTTCAAGGTTAAAAGGAAATCAAGGAAATAGATTCCAGATAGTACAGATATTTTATTTCATTGTATCTATTCTATGAATTTAAATCATTGAATTTTGTTAAAATTAATAAATGCTCTTCAATTCTGCTGATTATGTATATCTATATGTCATGAATACATAGATATTTTTTTGATTCGTGTATATTTAAATGGTTTATGTTTTATTTAATTGCAATAAGACCTTCACATTCCAGAGTTATATTCATCTGCCACTGATTGAGCTGTAAAGATGCACCAAGCTGCATATGATTATCATATGCCTATTATTACGGTTTTAACTAAAGGGTGTCCACGATGAAATTGCCACACTATAAAATTGCTCTAACTTTTTAATCGTTGGGTAGAATTTAATGAAAATTTGGGTGGATTTAGTTCATAGTGCATTATTTACATCCAGTACAGTTTTAAAGTCCTGTGATCAAAACTCGCGGAAATGGAGTCGAAAGAACAGCTCGTGCGTGATAAAATCTTGCGCATTCATCACGAGAACAAGGATCTCTCGCATCGTTCCATCGCTAAAACGTTGGGAATCGCGAATTCCACGGTGTCGCGAGTGATTAAGCGGTTCGAGGAACGGTTGACCACCGATCGGAAGCCCAGAAGTGAAGGAAAAAGTATTCCGTACAACACCAAAAATCACAACCGCGTAGTTGGGGCCTTCAACCGAAATCCGAACGCCTCCGTTCGGGATGTGGCTAAGAAGCTGCACCTAAGCCGAAGTTTTGTCCAGATGGCCAAAACTAAGGCTGGGCTTCGAACGTTCAAGATACAAAAGGCCCCTAATCGCGACGAGAAGCAGAACAAGTCCGCCAAAACCCGTGCCAGGAAGTTGTACCTCAACATGCTGACGAAAGTTGAATGCTGCATCATGGACGACGAAACATATGTGAAGGCCGACTTCAAACAGATCCCCGGCAACCTGTTTTTCACGGCCAAGGATAAGTTCAGCGTTCCGGAGCATGTCCGCACTCAGAAGATGTCCAAATTTGCGAAGAAATTCCTGGTTTGGCAAGCCATCTGCACGTGCGGGAAGCGGAGTGCACCTTTCGTGACCCAGGACACGATGAACGGACAGGTGTACATAAAAGAGTGTCTCCAGAAGCGGCTGCTTCCTCTCCTGAAGGCCCACAACGTCCCAACAATCTTCTGGCCGGATTTGGCCTCATGCCACTACTCCAAGGACGTGCTGAAGTGGTATGCGGACAATAAGGTCAATTTCGTGCCGAAAATGTTCAACCCTCCCAACACTCCGGAGCTCCGCCCCATCGAGAAGTACTGGGCGATTATGAAGCAGCACCTTCTTAAACGACCTAAGGTAGTGAAGACAGTCGAGGAACTGAAGAAAGTATGGGTTTACATGCAAAAAACGGTTGATTCACAGGTTGTGCAGAATCTTATGGCCGGGGTTAAGGCCAAGGTGCGGGCACTGGCGTATGGGCTGTAAATAAAATACGAGTAAAATGGTAAAATGAAGTTTAATAGTTATTTCTCAATCCCTGAAAATTTGATGGCAATCGGATGAAAACTCGAATTTTGCGAATCAATTTTGTGTGTGGCAATTTCATCGTGGACACCCTTTATTTCATATTATTATTTTATTTATAACCATATTTAAATTACAGGATGACGAACGCTAACCATAGCATATTTTAATTAAATATTATAGTATATTTCATTGCTCTATTATATACTGCATATCATGACATGTTATGAAGGGAAGCGGTACCTATCTTGAGCTCAATAAGCAGACCTCCAGTGGAAATCGGTGAATATGCACTGAATACCGAACACTAAGTACACAAGTTATTCACAATTTATTCGTCCACTTACCGTTAATCGTTTAGCAACGCACAAAACATTCGATTCTGATAATTTTCTTCCAATTTAATACGGAAAAGTTGCCACTGCTATGTACCTATTTAAATAATATCACGAAAAACATTAATCCCATCTGTGTACATATGTTAATCGTACTGATTTTAATCATGAAAAAATATAAACAAGTTAACGCTCTCCACTACTACACCCAAAATTAATTTTCTCGCATGAAATAGATCATTTGACAGCACTTTAATTGTGTTGGATAGCCTGCATATAACCAAGACAAAATGAACGGGTTTGTTTGTTATTCTTCCATGAGAATATTGACAACAAGACTCACCATAACGTTGGGCATAGAATGCTCTATGAATTGAACTAGTGTGCGTGTTGATGTGTATGCTATACAGTATGTTAGCAGTGCCGCCAAATTCAACAGAGATGGAAAAATATGATTAAATGTGGGATTTTATTTCTCGGTAAATATTGAAAAAATCTACAATTAGAAGCATGTTATTATTTATTTAATCTATGGAAAAATAAAATAGTTTAACTTTGGGCGATTTGTAGCACTCCCACAAAACAGGTGATATTGATGTACTGCCAAACCCATTTCATTCGAATAAGAGTCATAATAAAATAGTTTGGCAACATCAAGCGTTTACGTCGATTGTAAACACGGTTCAGAATAGGTGCAAGCGTATTTAAATTATTGTGAAAATTAATCCCATAGTTTTCTCGTATTTTATCACGTATTCGTAGATTCTCGTGTGGCTAGTGTAAAAAGTGAAGTGTGATTTTTATGGTTTGTGCAATTACGCACCGAAAATGTGTGAGGATAAAGTGCAATTAAAGAGAAAACTTGGAGTCTGGCTCGGGTATATTCCCTAGTACGGTTAGATCAATACGACGAATTTGTAGTGCAAAGGTAAGAAATTGTGTTGAAAATCGGACTGCTAATTATTTTTACGAAATTTAAGTCTCCGAAACGTTTTTGTAGCTTTTAATTATATTCAAGACCTAATTTTATTTGCCAGGATTATATATTTTTGGTTACTGCGTCCGTTTATTGGAGAAATTAAACATCTTTTTACGTTTGAAGTTGGATGACTGCAGAATGTGATGAATATATGTACTATGGTGAACATAGGTTCCGCTTCCCTACATTATATATAATAAATACTGGGTTGGGAGGGAGCATCAGGGTATCATTCAAGCTGAAACTGGACGATGCACAGTGATTCCATTCCATACAAAAGGCCGAAAAAAGTATAAAAATGGAATTTACACAGCTAAATTATGTGTTTCCAAGTAATTTTTTGCCGCTTATTTCAAATATGTTATCTAAATAGTCGTATCAGACCACAATTTCGAGATATGGCCACTTTATAACCTCCTGAAGTATCCGGAACATCCGATAAAATTAAGAATTCTTTAGTCTCGTCCTAAAGCAATACGATTCTTTACAAAACTACTTGTACATAAAATGTAAGAAGCAAAGCGATTTGGAGAACAATGTAAGGCTCTAAGTGGCCATTTCATGGTCTTCCGGAAGCTCCGGAACATTCGTAAAATTTGATAACTCAGCGATTCGAAACCAAAAAGATGAAGTGGATCTTAGAATTCTGCAATACTAGGTAGGTTTGTTTTTTTTTTCATTTTGTCATTAGGGTGATCCATTTTAAATAAGGTGGTCCAAAAAACAAAATTTTAGAAAATATATATTTCTAAAGAATTATAACGTTTGAACCATTGGACCGATATTCAATTTTTTATGATGAAAGTATATGAAAAATAATAAGTTATTGTTTTAAGAATTAGTATGAATATAAAAAAAATCTTAGAAATCATTAAAGAATTGTCCAGTTTTTATTATTTTAGTGTCGACTACAATTTTCAAGTTTATTTCAATTAAGGAAATTCAGACGATATAACGTTAACTCATTATAAAGATTTAATCCAATTTTACAAAAGAAGGGTATACAGATCGCTTGGAAAATCGACTTTTGGTCCGAGGCCCGGAGTACCGAGTGATATATAACATTCAACTCAGCTAGTCAAGATTGTATTTTTTGGGTTTTAATTATCAACTTATCAAATAAACAATAACAAAACTTCATCTGCATGCTTTCTACTAGAGTCCCTATAAAGAGTCACGCCAAGAGTGAAACCAAATCTACCTATCAGGGCTACCTATCGAGCAGCCCATTTGAATCATGAATTCTACTTTCTACGACGCAGCAAACATGGTAAAATAAGTTTAACGTATGAAATGACAAAAATAACTGAAATTTATTACTTTGAAAATGCGCAGTGGCAGTGCATCTTTCCAAGGAGCCAGGATGCAGGATCGTTTCTCTTTAAGAATCCCGGGCATTGTATCAGCAATCAGTTTTCTAAGCAATCTATATTTTTCTTTTGTAAAAATGTATGGTAAAAATCGTGTTACTCTAGAACGAAAGTGATGCACAACTCTTCAGATATTCCGCATATTCCGGATGATCCGGAAGACCATGCAGTAACCAGTCGAAATCCAAAATTGGTTACAAGAGTAAATTCGTTCTCACGCTGCATGTAAATTGATTTGAAAATAAACACTTAAATTTATCCACATATCGTGAGATCTGACCATTTTAACACTTCCCTGGGAGTACTAGGAATAAGAACCAGAATGTGATCATAATGGTCCTGGAAACTTGATATCATCACCATTGGACTTATTTTTGAATGTAATTTGATGTGCCGCATGATGGGTTTTGATCTTAGGCCAAAATTGGCCGCTTCCCCGGGGGAATCTCCGGAACCAGTGAACCGATTCCGGGAAATTATTTAAAAGCAAAGTATAGGACTACAGTACCTTTCATTTGGTGGTTGTTTCATTCAAATCGGTTCAGTAGTTGCTTGGGAAATTGAGTTAGAAGTTTCGTTACACACATAAACTACATACACACATACACACACAGACATTCAGTTCGTTGTATATCACACTCGGTCCTCCAGGCTTTGGATCAAAAGTCGGTTTTCCAAGATATGTGTATATATACACTACCTTGTAAGAAGGGTGGTATTCTAGTATGAGATTTATGTATTTACCAATTTCAAGGGTTTCCCAGACATTCCAGGACTCTGGCCTCCCAGACCCGTAGTTGCGCAAGTTTGCGCAAGATGAAACCCATATTTTCAGAAAGCTGGTAAAAAAATCTTCAAAATAAGCCTATTGTGGTGTATGTGCGCATGTGTGCTCACATTTGAAAATTTAATTGAAGTTTTTTTCCGATCCTCCATACATTTTATATGGGAGTAAAAAACCACGACCATGTAGGACCCATACTTTGAAAAATTGTAGAGAGCACAATGTTCATCCAATCATCATGAAATTTTGGAAAAAGAAATTTCAAATAGTGTACAAAATTAGAAAAATATATATATTGTAAAATGAGAAAGTTGATTTTTCGACTTTTTTCCGCCTTGGAATCACTGTGCGATGGTTTGATTGACTGCCTGAGTCTAGGAGGGAACGAGCATTATCATTTTCTTTATCCTACCGATTCGGTTGGGGTGGTGGGGATTTCTTTCCCAAGGGTTTGGGGGGGGGGGGCCCCCCCTTTTTAACAAACCCTGCTGGAAAAATAATAAGTATTGCGAATTGGGTTATTCGAATTGTTGGATCGTATCGTTGGAAGGAGATTCTTAATTTCCCGTGGATTTCGCGTGAGTGTCTCTGCTTACGGGTCCACCCCTCCGTTTTTGGCCCTTCATACAGCGATATTGTGAATTCAGATCGGTGGCTCAATTTGATCTTGCTATTAAGTGGAGCTGCATCCAAGCCAAGGGCATGAAGGGATAGTGGCTACCATACATACATACATACATACGAAAAAGTTACGCAATTTTCGTGAAAAACGGAACTTCTCATAAATTGAGTAGATCTGAGGTGCCATCTTCAACTTGTCATGATAACTATTTAACTGTATTTTTATTTTTAAAATCAAACAAGTTCCTTACCCAGGTAACCAATAAGTTGTTCCAAAGCGTCTTTACGGCAGCCTATCAAGCAATCAAGTCACCTTAAATGTAACATAAATGCCTCTTTTGGCCCAATATACGGCGGGGTAAATGCATCCTTCTTTTTGGGGAAATGCTCCTTAAACTTTGGAAAAATGCTCCTCAGATGCGTTTGCCCGGTATAATGCAATCGGAGGTATTAACCTTCTGGTTAGCACTTGCCGGGTGTTTTGACGGGTCTTCAGTTTCTTCAAGATTGTTAAACCCGTCAAAACTACCTCGAAGATTGCGGAGCGAAGCCGCTATACAATCTTGAAGAAACTTAAGACCCGTCAAAACAACCGGCAAGCGCTAACCAGAAGGTAAATACCTCCGATTGCATTGTACCAGGCAAACGCATCTAAGGAGCATTTTTCCAAAGTTTGAGGAGCATTTCCCCAAAACGAAGGGTGCATTTATTCTGCTGCCATATACGGCTGCTTTACTGCAATGCTATGAAAATGCTTCATCAATGCTATTTTGCATTCCAAATGCTTATTTCAGGCTACAAGCATTTAAATAGCATTTGCAATTCAACTTTACCACAGATGGCATTCAAGATGCTGATATAATGCTAATATAATACTTGTAGCATCTGAAACGTAGATTTAGGGTTGATTTACTGCATATGTTTATGCTTCTTGGTTACCTGGGTAGTTAATATTTTAATCAATTAATACGAAAACTGCAACGAAACGTTCGAAATAAACCAAGAAAAAATATTTTGGAAGACATAAAAGTATCAAGACTTCGCACAATCACGGAGTAGTAAACCACAGGTGGTCAAAACGTCATGATCATGCTCATGCGCATGGTCAACAGCATCCTTACTGTTGGTTTAAATTGGCTCAAACCAGCTTAACAGCATTGTTAAAAATTACCTTGTTTTCCTAATAAAAACCCACCATCATGCTTTGTGAGTGGCCCCAATAGCATCCTTACTGTTGGTTTAAAGCGGCATTTTGTGCTAATGGTACAACCCAAGTGGCACCGAAAACATAAATATTCCAGTTTTATTTCTCATGTGTCATGCTCTCATTTGTATTGCTGTTTCTTTTTTTTCTCACGAAAAAGTTACGCAATTTTCGGGCTGCAAAATGGTGAGTAGACAACTGGGATGGAGCGTGCGTCCCCGCAACATAGCTATGGTCCTCACAAGTTCCTACCTCATGCTTCCACGGGTCAAGAGATGACAAAGACCGCCAGCTAAGGGTTGCGTACTTAGCTAGTAGTGCAGCCTGGGCACTGTTGTCCTTCTGACTTCAGCTAGATTGAGGAGGTGCGTTCCGAGCGTCTGTTCACCAAGGAGGTGCAGCTCAAACAGCGTCTGTCCTGGCATCCAGCGGTTAAGTAAGAAACGCTGTATCGCGTCAACTATACATTCGGTGGCAGCCGCACCAAGGCGATGTAGGCAGCGTGACTTCGGTAAAGTAGCATGCTGAAATCGTACCCTACCACGAAAAATTGAAGTATTCTTTATACCGTATATAATTTCAGATCATCCATGGCACTCCCAAGTATTGTAAATAATTTTGAATTGTTTTGTTCCCGCGTGGCTATGATAATGCAAATCCGTTTACAATTGCAGCAGGATCAGCAGACATGCAGGCATTACAAATATAATTAGTATTAAGAATATTAGAAATTAGAGTAGTCTGTACGATGTTTACATCGAAGATGACATAATAAATAAATAAATAAATAAATAATTGTTATTATTATTTTATATCATAACATCCCTTCACATTATTTTTTTATACTATTTTCAGCTTCGCATTTACATCGTTGTAAGTCTTAGCCCATCTACCTCACGTTATGTATTTGAAAAGATAGGACGGTTTTTATATATTTTAGAGAGGGGATTATGTACGACAAATTCTACAAAAAAAATTCTTCGTCCAAAATAATGAATTCAAAAACTAACATTGTTTATGATCCTAAATTTTCTATTTCACAGAGAAAAAGAATCATTTATGGGCCCAGTAGGAAAAAAGAGTTATCGAAAAATTTCCTGTCGTTTATTTAAAAAAAAAAAATTTCTCGTTTTGGATTTATTGAGTTTCCGTTTTTGGGCAGTAATCATACTCATATGAAATTTATCTCGCATTATTGTTTGCTTAAATTTTCTTTGATATTTTGCTAGGCTGTCAGGTGATCAACTTTATTTCATTATATCACGTTGGAATTTTCGCTTTTTTAGAGTTTCAATCATCTAAGATCGCAGCGGAAGAGGCAAACAGCGGCATTTAATTGTTATATGTACATTATGTAGTATTTCTTTACAACATCGTATTATTTCTTTCCAACAATAAATTGAATTAATAAATGTTAGTCTTGTAAAATTTCAATAGATTTAACAAACTTTTTCAGGATACCTCAAATCAAGATTTTGGTTAATTGCTGCTATCGCTGAGAACGAACGAAAAAAGTGCTTAAGCGCGGAACCACAGAAGTCTACACTTTAACATTTTACAACAATTCTTGCATTTCAGGATCAACCGAATGAAGATCATATATTATATATACGAATGCTCGTAGTATTTTTCATTTACATAAATATACACACTATCATATAAATATTTCATTGGAATGCAATGGGAACGCCCTTTTGTAAAATAGATAATATAACAGTTCTCAGCATATTTTTCTTCATCTACTCAACTATTTTGTATTATGAATAAACCAGGTACTATTTGGTACTCAACGCTGAAAATTTCAGGATTACTAGTTCATAAGATAATCTTACAAATACAATCGATTTGAGACGCCGCAAGGACCCACATATATTTTTTTAAGTTTGTCAAACATTACGTCTCATGCCACATATAAATTGGCTTATAACCTGTACCATTTCAAACTGAGGTTTTACTAGGTACCCTTCAATACCCAACGGTGATAATTTCAGGAATACTAGTTCATAAGATAATCTTTTAAATACAATCTGTTTTAGATCCCGCCAGGACCCGCCCAACCTTTTTAAGGCGGTTGATTATGACGTTATACAGACACTTGAATCACCAAATATCAAAATGTGGTCACCAGAGAGCATTGGTGTGTTCAGCAAAAATGTGTATTTTAATAATTCCTACAATTTCCTAGAACATATTGAAATCGCCAAATTTGAACAAGGTACTAATTATCTAAAAAAAAACGGTTTTAAGGTAGCGCTGAAAGTAAACCAATTATATCTCTTTAACTTTAGGCTCTAGAAACTTAGTGTATTCAGCAACTTTTCTTAAAATTACTTGTTCTACAACTTTGTCGAGAACAAAAACCCGTTATCTCGTAGCTGGAAAAAGTTAGAATTTGAAAGTGTAGTTAAGCCCTTATGAAAGGTTAGGCGTGTTTTTTTTTCAAAGATGCGGTATATTATTTTGAGCAAATCTTCTCAAGCCACCTAGTTGATAAAATGATGACAAAAGGGTGAAAATGTTTTTGACCGTCTTTTTCCACAATTGTGTCACTGTGCGACGTGAGGATACGAAAAAAATCAAATCATTTTTTTCTCTCTATATCTTAACACCACATTCGTTCTTGAAAAGCACACTGCGCATTTCATAGAAATGGAATCTAGAAAGAAAAATATGTCGCATAAGTAATTCTCTTCAGCCTGATGTATGTCCGATTGCTGACTGTCTGGCCGGGGAGGTTGGGTTTTTTTTTTTAATTCCTTATTATAGTGGCTTTCAGCCACTGGGAGGTTGGGTTGAATTTGTCCTCAATGCATTACGCCATTCCAGAGACGTTTCCTACCACTCGAACTTTGCGGTGGCACAACACTTAAAAACAAACATCAAAACTCGCGTGAACATCGCGTTAACATACTCGCTAGAGAAAAAGAACAAAGCCGACGGGATATTTGGTTGAATCGGATCTCGAATACGAGAGTTGTGAGATGGAGAAACGAAAGATTCTTTGCGATGAGAAATGGACCGTTTCCTCACTCTGCGCTTTCATGAACTTTGGATTGTATATCGTTCGCGAACTTTTATGTGCGAAGTTCCTTGGCGACATATCTTTGTGATGAGCAAAGAGTTACCGTGAAATGATTTTTCCAACACTGCCATTGAGAAATGATGAAGTATTCGGTGTTGTCAAACCAACCCTCTTTTCCAACATCCAGGTGATTTCTCGTGGGTTTAAAGAGGTGTTCTCGGCTTCCATTAAAGCGAGTACCACGTCAACATATTCCTACCCTACCCTTACCTTAAGGTGGTGCTGGCGCCGGTATTTCCTTGCACAGATAAAAAGAAACATTTAACTTTCTGCGTTACCTAATGCACATATGAAATGCACAATGAAAGATTGCAAACAATTTCGTTGTTTACGCTTGGTTTGGTCCGGAATCAAACGATGGGAAATTTTACACGCCTGTTAAAATACATCATTTTTTTCTGTGTGGTTTTTGATCAACAGTTTTTACACATTACACATTCTCTGTATAATTACAACGGATTCGGCAATAACAGAGTAGCAACCACTGGCGGTCAATCATGCTTATCCTCGTGCTCATGCTCATTAGAAGTCGTAAAAGTTTGAATTTCATAAATCTCAGAAGAAAAAAATCGAAAACACTTTCCCGGTTGTCCACGCATATCATCACCGCACAATCCAAGCTGAAATATTCATTATATTCATCACGTGTTTGCGGCATGTCAGATGATCATAAATAGTTTTATGAATTATTATCCCTAGATAAACCAGCAGCTGCTGCTGGCCCAGGTCTAGTTCATCGGATGGATATTAATACAAACTTAACCTATAAAGTTTTTCTTTCTCCCAAGACCAGTTTATCGCTTCCCTTGACACTCCAAGAGGTTCGATTATTAATGGCCTTCGAACAAGTTTTCCAATTCACACTGCATGATAAGAGCCCTCCACCAAAGTACAGTAATGTTTGTTCAGTAAACTACCCTCGACTATGACTGCCGCGGCTAGCAGCGCTGGTGATGAGAAATTTATTGCCACTTGGGGAAAAGTTCGTAATAGATGGGATTCTAGTTCGGTTCGCAAGGATATTGACTTATATGGCGAGAGTTCACGACCGGCGTGAAAAGGGAGTGCTTTGTCGTCACCGTCGATTGAAATCATCGGCTCAATAAAACTATCATCGTGGGTGAATGAAGTTGAAGGTCACAGTGGTTAGTTGGTTGCGGGGACTTGGGCCGAACACGTGCACTTGAAAATCTCTGGAACGCTGTTCTGGAAATAGTTCACATGAGCAGTTATTTTCTTTTTTCTGTTTCCTTCCAGACTCGTGCCAAGCTGCTATTAATCAATGGAAATATTTTAACGGTAAGTGAAACATTCCTTTCGCCACAAGTACTGTAAATATTTCCATTTTCCACTTAGGGAGTGCCTTCGTGATGTTTTGATCCCTGTGAATTTATTTACTTTACTTTACGGCAGGTCAGCCAAATTTGTTATGATTAGTTGTGTTTACGTTAGTTCGTTCCATACGCCAAGCGTTGAAGTTAATGTTTAGATAGCAGAACTTGTTTCTATCATTCTTCCTTTTTCATAGCATTCTTGATCCGATCTAGAGGGGACGAAATCCTTCTAGAACTCCTACCCTTCATCTGTAACAAGCACTCGTCACTTCGCCAATGACAATTGATTTCCCGTGGACAAAACCCCATTAGTCAGCTGCTGATTCAATCATACTCCGCTCGGTAGAATAAATATTATTGTTTTATTGCGGAGCAAAGTGTCAACTTTTTGCCGTATACGAACCTCAAGTGTCATCTCCTGCTGTTATTAGAAGTGTGGGTTGACAGATGCGAGTTGCACTAATTACCGTCGGTTGGTGTTTTGTAAACCTTCGATCAATGAGCTGGTTTGCAATCCAATCGTAAACAAAGGGCAATAAAACATCCAGCGTGGAACAAAGAGTCGATAAACGTTTGATGAAATCCGTATCCAGATCGTTAAGTAAATGTATGAATAATGATTACCCATTTGCTAGGTGTGGCGAATTTCGCGTTTACAAATGCTCCATTAGGTGCGTATCGTGTAAACAAACAAGTTTTGCACCGTCCATTCAGTCTTACGGAGGGAAACAACTTCGGTGCATAGTGCGAGTCGTCCGTTGAATATTTGAATATTGCCGGAATTGCACTAATGTTGAAACATTCCTTGAACAAGATGCTGCCGGACATCACAGCGGGGGCGAAAGATGTTTCGAGTGAAATATTTTCACTTTGACCCAGAAAACCTTTCCCAGAAAGGCGGCCACTGTGCTGCGTGGAGATGTAGGTTTTTGGTTGTTTAATGCTTTTGTATGGACGCACTACCGTAATTTATTGGGCGAAGTCATAAATAAATTATCGCTCGACGGTTAGTGTTTGAATATTTTTAATCTTGTTTTCGGTAGTTGTAATGATTTATGATGATTTCCATCAAGTGTGAATGTAATTCATAACAACAAGCAATACACGTAGTGTTTTGAACTGTGGTGTTCTCAGAATGATTTTTTTTTCTCATAATTACATGATCTGCAAGAGTGGAGATCAGAGAGGTGAAGTTTGTTTCGTCATAGCAGTTGATATTTGCAGGCATAATTAACATTTATAGCGAACTCGTTTATTATTTTGGTCGGAACCAGGGCAAAACTAAACTCTCAGATAATACGAACAGCAAATAGGAGGTAGGATCTCATATAGGTAGGATAGAATCAAACAATCGATTCGATGTTTAAGAAAGATAGGATAGCGTTTTTTAAGATGCTTTTTGAAGGAAAAGTTCTTTTTGATTTTTTCTACAATGTGCAATTGGAAAACTAGAACCTTGCGCTGAACTGGCCGGCTTGTCGTGCCACAAGGGCTTAGAAGGGATTCTTGGTCAAGACCCTAAACTAAGAGTCGGTTCCATTGTGGAAATATCACATAAAGTAGTTTTTGCACCTTCTAGAGAGGATCGTGTGCCTGGAGGTAGCATTGAGAATTTTATTATTCATATTAGCATGGTTGCCACATTATTTTTCGTTCCCATCTTTAATTTTTGTCAAAAAAATCTTTTTTATCTGTTTTTAACTGCAAAAAATCTTGGTAAAAATCTTTACTTCAAATTTTGTGTTGTAAAAGGAAAACAGATCAGTATACGAAAGATACGTGTTTTCAGGGGAAATCGATCATTGCATTTAAGTTCTTCTGACAGACCAGTTTTGACATGATAATGAATCATGAGGTGTTTGTTTTGATTACTCAAAGCTCCTTGATAGGTGAACAGAATTGGAACGGAATTAACAATCAATAATTATGTTTTTGAAAATTGGAAATATCTTCTCAACACCATGAGATCCCAGTAGTGAACAGCAGTTTCTGCTAGAACCAAAGATGTGAAGAGAAAGTATCGATAGGTCCGATAGAGCTCGGCAGGTTATGAAATTTAATAGAAGTAGTTTGAAATTGAGCGTAGGGCTTTGTTTTGGCAGTATTTCGAAGCAGACATAGACATCTTTGCCAAACATCCCACTGCGGGGTAGGTGAAGGCAGGGACAAGTCCGCCACCTTCACTGGCAAAAATGTCTATATCTGATCGCGCAATTATTGTAGTAGTAGTGTAATCAATTATTGTTATGATATGTTGAATTTAAAATTTAGTTCTGGTGTTAATATTAGCTGACCAATTCCTTCTTTCTTCCTATGGCGGCCATAATGGCAGCCGTCCGTACTCGGGCGGTTCCGAATTTTGGACTTATTCAGATTGTATTCCGAGAAAACTCGCTTCACTCCTGCAAAAGAATGCGGAATTAGTAAAATATTCGCAATGAACTTTCTTAGTAAGTGAAAAGCCAGCTACCCATCAGACGTTTTCTTCAACAAGTTTCGAAGTCTTCTGATTCTTCCACATAGTTGTCCTTGCAGATGGTTATCGTCCTCAACTCACGAAAATCATTTTCAATGCCCTGTTCCCTATTATCACCGCTTTCAAAGAAGTTCACATATTGTTCAATAATCGAGTTGAACTCTTTCAAAGGGCGCAGCTTCGCCGTTATATATCTCCGACTTCTTACGAAGATGTTTCTCGAAATCTGAAACCCCTAATTTCGTCAGGTGTTTTAGGTAATCATCAAGGAGCTTCATCAGCGAGACTTCAGCTGATTGCACATCTTCAGGAATTCCACATCTTTTGACTGGAAGATTCGATTCGCTCTGATGATAAGAGACAATACGTGGCTTAAGAAGAAGAGTAATGGCTGCGTCATCGGGTCATTAAGATGGCAACAATAAAACCGTTGTCTCAGTTTGATTAGAACGAGAAAAAAAAAAGGGGTTCCGAAAACCGTTCCATATTCCATTTGACAACTGACTCCAACGATAGCCATCTAGAGGCAGACGGATGCAGAACTGTGTCATCTGGGATTTCTTGGATCGTTTTAGGCTGCAGGACAAGTAACTGCAAGATATATCGCATCATTTGTTCCAGGTACACTGGCAGTTTTTTGCATGCATTACGTGCACAAAGGGCCTAAAAGTGGCAAGTACATTTGATAATTATCAAATGAGGACAGTCACGTTTCAGCAGCTTCTTGTTGGATCGATCAGAACCCATCATTACCGAAACTCCATCTGATCCAAAGCCCACAAACCTTTTTTTTTTTGTAATTACTATCGAGAACACAATTCGAACTTCCCAAAATTCTTCTGTATGATGCATAAATGCATAAAAATACTTCTACATTAGAAGAATAGTATTTTTGTACAAATCATTGCAAGAAATTCTGCTGAAATTTTTGGAACAATCTCTTGCGAAACTTTGAAACAAACATTTCTCCAACGGAATACCTGAAAAAAAAATATTGTAGTAATATCTGGAGAACTATAATTAAGAATCCTTGCAGGCATCCTAGACAAAATTTGAAAAATAATTCTACAAAAACCCATTGCGAAATTTTTTAAAGTGAAGAATTAAATAGATGAGATTACGGAATTCAGGCAAAAAAAACTTCTTAGATTTCTCCAACAAATCAGGATTTTCTCCAAGAATTACTTCAGGAAAAAATAGGTGGTTTTTGTGACGTTCTTTCAGGTGTCCTCCAGTGATTACTTTAAAATAACAAAACTTCACAAGATCAGGGATTCCTCCCAACATTTCATCACAAGAAAGTTTTGAAAAATTGCCGATGCAATGTCAGAAGAAACTCATGAAAGAATCCCTGGAGGAATGCCTACAAACGTCTGAAGAATACCTATAGAAACGCGGGAAGGAATATCTAAAGGAATGTCCGAGAATGAAATTCAATGAGAAATGCTATGAAATTTTCTTGAAAAATTATCAAACATCAAATAATCAAAAAAAATATGGAAAAATCATTTGGGAGCACACACACAAACTGACTTTCATACTGTCATCTGTCACTGTTGTGTCAGTGTCAATTGTGTTATTTTGCTTCATGGGCCTAAACAGCACACTGCATGTAGTATTGATAAAAAGTTGGATCCTAAACTGTACTCGTATTTTGAATCTGAGATTTTTGAGTGGAAAGACAATTGCCAAAAATCGTAAAAATCTTGGTTTTTCTCAAAAATCTGTAATCTTCACATACAGATATCTGTATGAAAAAAAAATAAAAAAAAAATCTGTGTCAATCTACATAAATCTGTGCATGTGGCAACCCTGCATATTAGGAGTATTGTTGCAGCGCGCTTTGGGATCATCCTTGCCTTAGATCCATTCTAATAACATGGAAGGACATAACGGGAAATAAATGCAAAATACATTTTTTTTATCTATTTTTTGTTGTTATGATATGATAGTATATTATTGCATACACATTGGTTTCAGGTTATCGAAATTTGGGATGTAAACGACTGTTCATTGTTGAAAAAAAAATTCATGAACATTTAAAAACGGTCCGTAATCGACTGTTCGGCAATGTTTCCGTTTGATGTCGGAACAGGAGCGTTGCACAGTGGGAAAAAAAGTACATGAATCGCGAAAGAATTCGATAATTCAGCTCCATGTGCTACTTCATGGTTAGTGAACAATAGCATTTTTAATGTAAAAACTCCTTGGAAAACGAATGGAATGGGTCCCACTTGCTGCAAAATTCAGTGGACGGAGGTATTGGGCTTAATTTACCCCAATTCCCCCGTATTTTCGAGTAATGCCCAGTAATCTATGCTTGGAGGGGTCTGCGGTAGTCAAATAGGCCTATTCTTATGTAGAATTTCCCTAGAAATCGAATGAAAGTAGTTGCAGTCACTGCACGAGTCGGGAAACGGAGATATTGCTGATTTTACCCTACTTCCCCATATTTTCGGAATATTGCTCATTTATCCATACGTTTTTCAGATGTCCTTGGAATCAAACAAGCTTACTGGGCCCTCTCGGACTACCACAAAAATGTATATTATCCATTACCATCAGATAATTCATCTTCACTCAAAGTTGTCGCTCATCTTCACTATATTCGTCATCGTTTTCGCTAGATTGGGAAAAGTTTTCGTGTTCCTGTTCGTCAGATACACAAAACTGTAGCATCTGCACTTCGAACTCTGGGTCATGCTTCGAGAATGACATCTCTCATTGTATCGGTAAGTTATCCTCCACCAAAGTTTTCCGTGCAAAGTACAATCAGGAGAAACTTGTGTCGCTTGAGCCTTGTTTTCTCAGCCTGCTCGTCGACAAAGTTCATCGTAAATGGCTAAAAATAGCTAAGCATTATATACTACCTGATTATTTTTATTAAATCTACCATATATACCACATACCTGATTTTTTTTATTAAATCTACCCTGTGTTGAATCAATTCTTGTAGATGCCCGTATTTATGCAGACATGGAGGGAGCTGCCGTTCAAGCAAGAAGTGCGCAACGGTATCGTTGCTCAATGTCAGTGTACAAATGTTTGATTTTATTGTTGTTCAACTTTTTAGATGAAAGTGCCAGACTGCTGATGAGCCAGGAACCTATGACTTATCAAATCCACATCAACGTTTGCCGCCTTGCCATCTATCATCGAAAAGACTGACAATTTCACAAGCAATGTTCTATCAGTTAAGTAGTTTTGAACTAATTTCATGATATAAAGCGGAAAATCGAACTTTTTCAGTTTGGCGAAATCAAACTTTCATACCGAATCGAGAAAGTTTCATTTCAAATTTTGGTTGAATGATAGATCTTTCTTTTCATCTGTGAGCATATCAAATTGATCTCTCCTTATTGGTTTTATTTGAAGGCAGATCAATCAATAGATTGCCCTTTGATGGTGGCAGAATAAATTTGCTCCAAATCGACATATAAGCAGATAACTATAAGAATCCGAAGGACCGAAGAGGAATTTTCCAATGCGATATCTAAAGCCGGCCCGATTAAACCAGTTTATCCTTATATCCCAAAATGCAAGCACGATATACATGTATATATCCCCTAGAGTTGAATCGTATATGATCCCATAAAACGTACACGTACACGTGTAAGAGTGGAGGCGATACAACTGCATTAGATAGAAATTTTGGAGTTATCGACAACCATTTAAAATCAAGCTAATATACGACAGAATAGACATTCTTACGATCAAATTCGTTACGAGGCCAATGTTTTTAATGTGCATTGTTACGATGCTTTTCATTAAACTCTACGACTTTATAACCATAAATTTGCCGCTTAACAAAAGTAACAGTACAAGTTAATTTTTTTATAAACACGATAGTAATTGAATTCATATACGACCAATTTCAAGTATACATACCGATTTGGATTGGTATTTTATACGACAAGATCTAAACATTGCATAAAAGTAAAAAACAAGGCCACATGTTATTGCATCCTTATTGAAGCATGGTGTAGCAGTCAAATTCTTGTTTCCTAATGATTTATCTGTTGATTTTTTCAATACCTTTTTCCATATAACTTAACCACTTTCCCTCAGTCTCGAGTCGAGCACTCTTATGTCGGTAAACGTCATCCAGTACACAGCACCATATCCTGGACATGTAAGTATACTGATATTTGGCAATCACCTTTTGATACCCATCGTATAGAAGAGCCAAGATAAATCGTTTGATTTGTTGAATAAAACAGATTTTGTTATACGATTTAAGCAAAATCGTAATGCGGAAAACTTCATTACTTTGTACGAATTTTAGCATAAAAGCATACACGATATTCTCCACGTATACCGACTTGTTGTTGTTTTCATTGGTTTCAACGCGTTCATCTGATCAACCGTTCATCTAAACATTGGTGTATCCAAGTGTCCGATGGGGTATCCGAGTTGGCACCGGAAGTGAGTATCAAGGTACAAATAAATGTATTACCTAATTGAACAAATAACACATAAACTGCTGCCAAGACATTTACTGTGGCACAGTTCTATGAGAGGTAACTGCTATGTGTACTAGCGGTTTCGGTTTTCTTAGGTGCGCGGGTTATTTAGTAATAGTCAAAATTGACACGAATGAAAAGGCTGGTTCATCTCCCGTCGTAGTTAATGGTGAAACACTTTGGGTTTTCCGGTTTTTCATAACTTGTACGGGGGTGAGATTTGAACTCGAGACTTTGGCGTGAGAGGTATGGATGTTAACCACTACGCCGGGGTCGCCCGCGAAAGTGCTCACGGTGATGTTGACTATGCAGTTGAATGCTTTACTAGCATAATGCATGATGTTATTGCTAAACATGTTCCCCTACGTGAACAAAGCCCAAACCACCTTGGGGCAATTTACACCTGCGGTGTTTGGGCGACAAGAGCTGGGGCCTCCGTAATTACGGTAAATCTCACACTGTCCACTTTTGCTAAGCAAATTTTCAGTTACCGATTATACAATCGCACTTTGGCTAAACGCTACACTCTACGTGCAAGATGGTTATGGAGAAATCCAAGGAATTTTTGGAAGTTGCTAACACCAAACTACCAGTTGAGATTTTCTTGGAAAATGATTTCGCCAGTTCTGCATTGGATAAGTACAATCTTTTTGCAAGATCATTTTAAAAAGGTGCTCAACACAGGTTTTCGACATCACCATCTCAAATAAAAAAAGGCTTGTAAAAACACGACGCGTGATGTCTGCCCTCAAAAAAATATTTAAAGAACTCTCCAACAAATCAAATCTGCCATCGAAGAAATGTTCAAGGAATATTCCACATCGTCAAGTCGGGACGGTATTCTTTGGTGTATATTTAAAAGATGTTGTGACGGTTTAGTCCACCCTTTGACGCTTCTTTTCAACATGTCATTACGAGAGTACAAGTTTCCTTCAGGCTGAAAAATTTCCATTGTGTTTCCGGTGCATAAGAAAGGCACGATAAGCGAAACACCGAGAATTATCGAGGAATAACTTCATTTGTGTGTTTCTTCGAAGATCTTTGAGATCATAGTTAATGAAATGTTGTTTAATTCTTTAAAAAATTACATATCCTCGGATCAACACGGTTTTCACCCAGAAAGTGTGTTTCAACGAACGTTGTGCAGTTTGCCACTTTCTGCTAGCGAACGTTGGATCTTGGCACTGAGATTGACGCTGTATATACAAAACCTGAAAGCTGCATCGTGTTGATTGTAGGATCTAAAAAGAATCGGCGTTTCTAGGAACTTGACCTGCTGGTTTAGATCTTATCCTTCGGACAAAAAGCTTCTGAACCATTCACCAACCTATCAGGTGTAGTTTCAGGTTCTGTTTTCCATATTCATCAATGAGCTATCGGAGAAACTGCCCCCAACATGCCGTTTATTCTATGCTGATGATGTCAAAATATTAAAAGAGGTGAATTGTATCGAAGACTATCTCGAATTACAAGTGCCACTGGTGATCGTTTTTCTTGGTGGTATACCACACATATGCTTACTTTGGGTATCAACACATCCAACATCATTTCGTTCCACAGAAAATTTAGACCGATAATTCATGACTATAATATTGCTGATCTAACCTCTTGAACGTGTCAAGAAAGTACAAGATTTAGGGGTTATCAAAGACCCAGCGCTGACCTACCGTTTGCATTTCAACGACATAATCTGCAGAGCTAACCGACAACAGGGATTTATTTTTACGACCCTCTCTGCCTTCGGTCTCTTTGCCACGCTCTGGTGCAGTCGATCCTAGAAATCAATGCTGTGGTTTGGTGACCATACCGATTATCCAACCGATGTAGTATCAAAAACAATTCAACGAAAATTTACATAAGATACGCCCTCCGTTCTCTGCCGCGGGAATACCCTCTCAACCTATCGCTTGAGGACCATCGATGTGAGCTGCGGGGCATAGAGACTTTGAAAAAAACGAAGAAATTCCGCGCAAGCAGCTGTTGCCCGGCTAAAATCCTTTTGGGGGATCTCCATTCGTCGGAAATCCTTCGCACAGATAAGCATCTACACACCAAGGAGAACGAATTCTTCGCCAACGAGATTTTCTGCATCTGGAGTCTCGTCATACTTTTTATTGTCAGCATGATCCAATACGCTTCATGTCCTTTAACTTCAACCAATCGTACATGCTTTTTGATTTCAACGCTTCTCTTTTTTTTTGTGAATTAAGTCCATCTTACAGTAACAATAAAATAAAGTTTATCAAGATTGGTTTTAACGACCAACTTAAATGATGAGACGAAGCGTTCGTCTTTGATAAGTAAGTTATTTAACTTCTCGTGGTTCAGAACAGGAGACGACTTATTATACTCCTTATGATTGAATTTGTGAGGCTAATTAGTTTTTCGACATAAACAATGCAATTAAATAATTGCAATTAATTGCACTATAAGTTCTACATGTTGAGAACAGTTTGATATTTTCCACCTATGCTAAAGATAACTTCACTTAGAAACAATTGTGGCCCATTAAATTAGTTGAAATAAAACATTTTGACTTTTTATGTTACAATACCATTAGAAATTGTTGTGTGTGATCTAGACCAAAATTTCGGATAATCCAAATTTACGGATAATCAAATTGCAGGCAATCCAGACATCGAATTCATGGAAGAATTAATAATACTAGGATTTTATATATATGTTACGATTGAACCTCTTAACAAAGTAATCACTCAATTTATCTTCAGTTTTTTAAGGTAAAAAAACATGGTTTAGCATCTGAATTATTCTAATTCTTTGTTCAATGGTTCATTTTACTTTTGGCTGAAAGCGTATAGGACATTATTGTTTTAATTGTAATGTCAGTCAAACATCATCTTTCAGTACGTTTTGCATATCCTTTGAACAAAAAAAGCTTGGCTATAAGTTTAGTGTAATATTAAATTTATAAATAGCACAGTACTTAGTTAATAATTTTAAGTTAATCAGGTATACACAAACAAAGAAAACTCACTATCAAACTACGACTGTCATACCGAATAGCTATAATTTTAAGATGGCTGCATAAATAAATAAATAGAAGCACTTCGTGTTAAGAATGGATTCATGATTATTTTAGCCGGTAGTGTATTTGGCTTCCAGTGGAGTTGCCATATGCCAAAATTTTGCAATACAAAATGAGATTTTTAAATTTCACTCATTCCTACACAGTTTGAACCTAACATGAACCTGAAACGATTTATAATTCTTGATATCCATTAAAAAAAAGTTATCCTCGCATTCATTTAAACATCGGCATCATTTCACTTGCCTGCAACGCGATTTACAATATTTGTAAGTTTTACAAAATGCTATTGCAACTTTGGAGAACTAGCGTCAAGTTGCAAATAGGCTCCACCCTTGCGCTTTTTGCGTTGCTGTTGTGTATGATTTTGCGGTACATAGCCAAACAAAACTATCCCTAATTTGTTTTCAAGAGAGATTTTTATGCTCTATTGAAACAAGTTGTGCTAC
This sequence comes from Aedes koreicus, assembly GCA_024533555.2. Taxonomy (NCBI): domain Eukaryota; kingdom Metazoa; phylum Arthropoda; class Insecta; order Diptera; family Culicidae; genus Aedes; species Aedes koreicus. The sequence goes on from JAHHFK020001076.1 coordinate 375,485, forward strand.
TTGGGAGGGCCAAAACAAGGATCGAAAAGGAATAAGAGGAAATCTTAAAATTTTAGGTAGTATTTAAAAGTGCTGTTTAAAATTTGTTGTAGCATTAGGAAGCAATAGCACTTCCTTCAGCAAATAGAAAATAGAACCACACGGCATGAGAGTACAATGCAGACTCATTTCTCTCTCAATTTGTTTGTTGTTGAGTATAGCCTCGAAAAAAAAATTCAAAATTTTAGTTGCCGCCCTTTACAAGTTGGTCCATGTTACCGTTGATACATACCATTAGTCCAACAACTTTATTAAAGAAACAACCCTCTATCATCACATAACCTCCGCCATTCTTTATGTTCGGAACTTGGTACCGAACATCGCTTCTGCGGTTGATAGGTCTGCGAACGTACCGATGTCCTGTTTTATTCATTAACCTATGAATATATGAATATATAATTGCGAAATATTTTGTTGAACTATAAACTCCTGTCAAAAGACTTTTGAGCATAAAAAATTTAGACATAACGGCGATAAAAACTCTAATTCCCACCGAAATTCACAAACGAAATTCGGAAATGGTTTACTGTGTTGCCATTTTTATTTTATCAAAACAGTTACTGTTAAATGACTTTTGAGCGCTACTCTAAGTGTACCATGTACACGACGCTTATAAGACCGGAAGTTCTTCATGGGCATGAAACTAGGTCAATATTAGTCAATGTTTCAATGTGAACATGGCGTATGAAGGAGAAGAATAAACCACAATATGAACATGAAATCGTCAAAATCGCTAAAGCTGATAGGCTACAATAGACGGGACATGTACGAATCCCGCAATGACATTTCAATCCCGCAAAATGACATGTGTTTCGCATCCCGTCGGAGCAATACACAGAGAACACTCGGCCTAGCATAAGTAAGCAAGCTCTGTATCATAGAGTACCATACCATACCACATAAAGGCGAAGTTATCGTAAGCTGTAATTATTCTACATCAACATGGCATCAAACCACTCCATGAACATATCGCAAATCGATTCGATTTGTATTAAAGTTGTCATCAACTACTTGGGAAAAAATGATAATGTTATTCGGCAACCAACAGCTTTCCCTAATGAAATGTTGAATCAAGCAGCTATGCTTTTCATCAGGATGTAATCCACCAACATGTTTTCCAAACATGCTAATAATACCTGTTTTTGAATAAACCAAGTCAAATAAATGTCACTCACATCTGGCCAAACGAGAATGAAGTATCCGCCACCTTGGTTTAGTGCAATAGTATAAACCCAACATTCCTTATTTATTTATTTATCTGACCTGAGCACCGTGAAATTGCGAATCCTTTGCAGCGAATTGGTTTACTCTCCCCTTGCTATACAAATATCCAACGGAGCAAAATCCGACCCGAACTCGATACCGACTTCATTCACAAATCAAACACGCGCGATGATTGATACAAATCGATTCGTGGTCGTGAGTCTAAAGGGTGATACGGTCAAAATTTGGTCACAGGAAAGCAGCGTGTAAATCGGTGAAATCGTTTATTTAAAAAATCGAATTAAATTTCTTTTTCAAGTTCAATTAGTATAAAATTCAGGAAAAATATTCAGTTAGGCTTCCGCTTTTCCAAATCCGAATTGCCGGGCCTTACGCTTGCGGCCTACTTGGCATCAGATTTTGTACAGCCACCTTGTCCACGTAACTTCGCCACAGAAAGTCGGTTTTGCCTTGGACTGCTGCTCGTCCTTAGCCGTTTTTTTGGTCTTCTTTAGGTTCCGCTTGACAATAGCCCAGTATTTCTCAATTGGGCGAAGACTCTGGCGTGTTGGGAGGGTTCTTGTCCTTGGGAACCACCTGCACGTTGTTGGCGGCGTACCACTTCATGGCCTTTTTACCGTAATGGCAAGATGCCAAATCCGGCCAAAACAGTGCGGAACAACCGTGTTTCTTCAGGAAAGGCAGCAGACGTTTATTCAAACACTCTTTCACGTAAATTTCTTGGTTGACAGTCCCGGAAGCTATGAAAATTCTGCTTTTCAAGCCACAGGTACAGATGGCTTGCCAAACCAGATATTTCTTTGCGAACTTTGACAGTTTCGTGTGCTTGAAAATATCTGCTACCTTTTCCCCTTCCTTTTGCCGTATAAAACTCCTGTCCCGGCAGCTGCTTGTAGTCGGCTTTGACGTAGGTTTCGTCGTCCATTACCACGCAGTCAAACTTCGTCAGCATCGTCGTGTACAGCCTCCGGGATCGCGCTTTGGCCGTCGTATTTTGTTTATCATCGCGATTTGGAGTCACTAACTTCTTGTTAGTCGATAGTCCGGCTCGTTTTTTGGCTCGATGCACGGTTGTAGACGATACACCCAGCTTATTTGCGGCATCTCGGAGAGATGGGTTAGGGTTTCGCTTGAAACTACCGGCAACTCTCTTTGTCGTCTCAGCGGCTTCTGGTTTTCGATTTCCCCCCGATCCAGACTTCCTGGCTGTCGACAAACGTTCCCCGAGCACTTTAATTACATTTGTAACGGTTGATTTGGCAACTTTTAGCGATTTTGCCAACTTTGCGTGCAAGTAGCTCGGATTTTCGCGATGCGCGAGCAAAATTTTGATACGCTGCTCTTCTTGCTTGGACGGCATTTTGACAACTGAAGAGTGAATTCCAAAATCAAAATAGGAGCAACATTCTACACACACACACCTTCAAAATGAGGGGTGTTCAGGTTTTTTAAATGCAAAATTGAAAGAAATACGTCAAGTTGATATTGACCAAATTTTGACCGTATCGCCCTGGGTTAAATTTGGCACAATTGCTGTTTCGTGTCAGGATTCAGCTGGTGAAGCGGCAATTGCGATGGAATTTATCATTTTTCACGGGAATGGTTATTTTGTCGGACCGCAGATGTCGTTCGAACGCTGTGCACCGGGTTGGTAAAAGGTGACAAAAACCATGCTTCCGGGAAAGCAAGAAAGATAAATTGAGAACAAAAACAATATTAATTTCTAGTCAATTTCAACTGGTTACCATCACTATGTTTCATGTGCCAGAAACAGTTGATTCACGGCAAGGTTTTAATGATTTTAGTCATCCTAAACATCTATTTCTATAAGGGTATACTATAGTATCGACTACTTCTGAAACCCTTGAAGATCAGGAAATTTTTACAAAATTCTGGTTCGGTCCGCAAAGTCATGAACATATTTCTCGCGATCTTTGTTTTCTTATTAATTAGTTTTCTCGGTTCTCTGATAGACCGCTATTTATGACGTGGGTGATTGGTCTGGTTAGACTCAAAATAAGCCACCCGAGATGATATCATAATGCAGGTTAATTAGTATTATTTTGTGATAGTGGATTATTGAAAATGAATTCTTAAATAATATAAATTAATTTTTTCTTCTAAAAAGATAAATTAAAATTTTTTTTTTTTTTTAATCAGTTCGTTTATTTGTTAGGCTCAGGCGTGTGTAACACTTTACGGAGCCGATATTCAATATTGTTATTTACAATGTATAATTTTTCAATTTTAGTAAAGTGGGGTGCCAATTACTCGTGGCTAGCTCGAGGTTAATGGGTCACATTATTGTTTGGAAGGGGCTAGGCAGGTAACTTATTTCAGGTATTTGTTGCTGCTCATGGTTGCGACATCTTCCAAATCCTCGGTCTCTGTAGTCCCTTACAGGAACTAAGCTGCAGATGGGTGACCACAGCTTGCTGGGCAGGTACAAGTAGCACGGAAACAAAAGGATAATATAACTGGGACACAATGGCAGGGAATTTACTAGAGTGAAAGGGAGGGGGTGATGACATTACACTCTTAGATCAGACAAACAAAGGAATTCGTAAATCGCTTGCATGTAGGGAAGATCATGCATTCCCAAAACATCTCTTACTTCGCGGAAGGGTTGTCTACCTCGGGCCACAAGGGTATCCAATAGTCGTGCTCTGGAGGCATCATTACCCGGGCAATGCCAAACTGCGTGATCGATGTCATCATAACCGGTTCCGCACCTACATATGTTGCTATCGACGAGGTTAATTCTGTAGAGATGTGCGTCTAGCGAGTAGTGGTTGGACATAAGTCTTGACATCACACGAATGAAACCGCGACTTACATCCAGACCTTTGAACCACGATCTCGACGAAACATTTGGAATAATGGAATGTAACCACCGCCCAAGAGAATTACTTGTCCAAACGTTTTGCCAACTTTGAAGTGAACTCTGATGTACTAAGATGAAAAATTCATCATGTGAAATTCTTCTTTCGAAAAATCTCGCCTTCTTGTGCGCCCACATTTGCTAGAGAATCCGCCTTCTCATTGCCTGGAATTGAGCAATGTGAGGGGACCCATACAAAGGTAATTCTAAATGATCTTTCGACCAAAGCACACATCTGCTCCCTTAGTTTTGAAAGAAAGTAAGATGAGTGCTTAATTGTTTTCATCGACTGGAGTGCCTCAATAGAACTGAGACTATCCGAGAAGATGAAATAATGGTCTACGGGCATGTCGGAAATTATCCCCAATGCGAAATTGATTGCTGCCAGCTCAGCAACATATACGGAACAAGGTTCCTGAAGTTTCCGGAAGGCAGATGAGTATTCATTGTAAACACCGAAACCAGTGGATCCATCAATGCGCGACCCATCAGTGAAAATTCTTCTATTGCAATTGACATGTTGGTACTTTTCGATGAAAATATGGGGAATTAAAATAGGTCGAAGTTGATCTGGAACTCCTTGAATAGCCTGTTTCATGGAGAATTAATAAGCATGGAGGAACTGTGATAAGGAAAGCGTACACTAGGAGGAATATAGCATGGAAGACTAATATCAGATGACATATAGTTAATATAGATTCGTAAGAATCTAGACTGGGTTCTCAATTCGAGCATTTCTTCGAAGTTTTCAATCACAAGGTTGTTACTGATTCCACACTTGATCAGTATTCTAGATGAGAGCTCCCAGAAGCGGTTCTGTAAGGGTTTTACTCCTGCCAGAACCTCCAGGCTCATATTGTGCGTTGAATGCATACAGCCAAGGGCAATACGTAGACAACGATATTGAATGCGTTCCAATTTGATGAGGTGGCTATCTCTTGCCGAGAGGAAGCAAAAAGAGCCATATTCGAGAACTGAAAGAATAGTTGTTTTGTAGAGTTTAATGAGGTCTTCCGGGTGAGCACCCCACCATGTCCCGGAAATTGATTTTAGAAAATTGATCCTTTGTTGACATTTCTGTTTTAAATACGCAAAGTGATTACTCCAAGTGCATTTTGAATCAAACATGACTCCAATGTATTTAAAGGTCAAAGATTGGGTAATGTCTCTTCCCAACAGCTTGAGACGCAGTTGGGCAGGGAACCGCTTTCTAGTAAACACTACCAATTCGGTTTTATGTGGTGAAAACTCGATCCCCAAATTTCTGGCCCAGATGGACAGATTATTTAGGGAATTTTGCAATGGTCTTTGCAAGATTTCCGCACGTGGACCTCTAAAGGAGATCACAGCATCGTCTGCAAGTTGTCTTAGCGTGCATCTATTTTCCAAGCAGTTATCAATATCTTTAACATAAAAATTATAAAGCAAGGGACTTAAACTTGAGCCTTGGGGTAAGCCCATGTAGCTAATTCTGGAAGTTGTCAGTTGACCCAGATTGAAGGTCATTTGTTTTTCTGACATAGGCCTAATATCAGAAATAGAAATTGGGAAAAGAGTGATAAGAGAAAAAAAAATGTGTGGGAAAAATTGGATGAAGAGGGAAAGAAGATAGGAATCAAAATAAGAGAAGAAGAGAGGAGAAGAATGAATAGAGGGAGGTGAATAGGCATATAACGGGGGGGAATATATAATTCGAGAGTGTATAAGGTAAGTAATCGTTTTAGGATATGGGGAGATTCTTTAGTTTTAATTTAATATAGGGAGAGAGTATTGGAAGAGTGAGAAATGGGGGGGGGTGGGGTATGATGTATGTATGTATGATATGTACTACCACCCATTGTAGCACGGAAACTAAGTCCGACAGCAATGGGCTCTCCCCTCTGTTAGACTTGACCAAGCTTTAATAACCACTGATTATCCTAATCATGCCGTTGTATGAAGGGCCAAAAAGGGGTTGGGTGGATCGATATGCAACATCACTTATACGTATCCACAGGGATATAAAGAATCTCCTTCCAACAACAAGACTGAACAATTGGTCAAAAGAGCAAGCTATCTAACATGAGGATGCCCCAATGGGCGGGGAGAAGAGCCCGCCCTCTATTCACAAAGTGTTAGCAATGGGGAGTTGGCATTCCCACTCTCCCCATCCAGAGTGCTTCAATCGGGTGCCCTGATGGTCCCTCCCATTCCCATGAAATATTTATATAATGGTGTATATATTTATGTGAATGAAAAATACTACAAGCATTCGTATCTATAATATATGATCTTCATTCGGTTGATCCTGAAATGCAAGAAATGTTGTAAAATGTTAATTTTGATTTGAAGTATCCTGAAAAAGTTTATTAAATCTATTGAAATTTTTCAAAACAAACATTTATACATTTTAATTTACTGTTGCCATGGTCACTATTTGCTACTTGATGCTGATTTTATAATAGCAGTCCGCTTTTATTTTTGCTGACCTAATAGTAATTGCTACCGAGTTAGGAATGGGAAGATTTAAGTGGAAGGGAGTTAAAGAGAAATGGACAAAAAACAATAAGTAATGTTTTAATCATCTTTGAAGTAAAATCAATAAAACAATATTACCAAATATAATGATATTCTGAGTTATGATGTAAGTAATGACAATGTAACGTATGTGACAATGTAGTAATGTGAGTAATGACAAAGGTTGAAATGTAAAATCAGACACTAGCTCAAATGGCACACAGCGCTGCATGAATCAGATCAGCTCAGAATTGGTAAAAAGTCCATTTGCAAACCGGAAATGAAAAATACATTCAGCAATAAGTGCAAAAGCCTACCACAGATTCCGTAATTTTCAAAAGCCTACCACAGCTGTAATTTTCTGCGTTATATACTGGACATATATGGAATGCTAGATGTCATAAATTGAAGGGATATTTCGTGTTTAAGCCAGATACCGCCTAAATCAGGTTTTTTTTGTATGAAAATGTGAAGGGTATGATATGATGGAAATAATACGATGTTGTAAAAAAAAATACTACATAATGTACATATAATAATTAAATGCCGCTATTTGCCTCTTCCGCTGCGATGTTTGATGATTGAAACTCTAAAATAGCGAAAATTCCAACGTGATATAATGAAATAAAATTGATCATCTGGCCTCCTAGCAAAATAACAATGAAAATTTAGGCAAATAAATTTCATATGAGTATGATTACTGCCCAAAAACGGAAACTCAATAAATCCAAAACGAATTTTTTTTTTGTAGAATTTGTCGTATATGTTCCTCTCTCTAAAAAAAAGGTAAAAACCATCCTATCTTTTCAAATACATAACGTGAGTAAGGTGGGCCAAAACTTACAACGATGCAAATGCAAAGCTGAAAATAGCATAAAAAAATATTGTGAAGGGATGTTATAATATAAAATGATATATTTGTAATGTCTGCATGTCTGCTGATCCTGCTGCAATTGTAGACGGACTTGCATTATCGTAGCCACGGGGGAAGAAAACAATTCAAACCCATTTCACAATACCCGGGAATTCTATGGATATACCGTATAAAGAATACTTCCATTTTTCGATGCAGAGTAAGATTTCAGCATGCTACTTTACCGGGCTCACGCTGCCTACCTCGCCTTGGTGCGGCTGCCACCCAATGTATAGTTGACGCGATACTGCGTTTCTTACTCAACCGCTGGATGCCAGGACAGACGCTGTTTGAGCCGCACCTCCTCAATCTAGCTGAAGTCAGAAGGACAACAGTGCCCAGGCTGCACTACCAGCTAAGTACGCAACCCTTAGCTGGCGGTCTTTGTCATCTCTTGACCCGTGGAAGCATGAGGTAGGAACTTGTGAGGACCATAGGAATGTTGCGAGGACGCACGCTCCATCCCAGCTATCTACTCACCATTTTGCAGCCAAAGTTATTTATATAAATGGGGATTTCAGGTCGGAAAGGAAACGATACTCTTCTAATGGTGGAAGAGGATCGGTAGAATCAATACCAAGGGTTACCGCCGATGCAAAATGTTGCCAATCAATATGCCTCGTGAGGTCATAAGGAACATGGATTGACTGGTCTGTTTTATTAAAACTATTTGTGATTGAGATAATAATTGGTAAGTGATCACTACCATGGGGATCATTGATTACCTTCCACAGACAATCTAATGATAGTGAGTTAGAGCACAAAGATATGTCAAGTCGACTCTCCCTGGCAGGAGGTTTTGCTATTCGTGTCGCTTCCCATAAATTAAAATTCAAAAAACAAAATTAGTTAACTTAGTAACTACAGTAGAAAAACTATTTAATGTGATATAACCACAATGGAACTGACTCTTAGCTTCGGGTCTGGACAAAGAATCCCTACTGACGGAGTGAACATTAGCGTTGGAACTGTGCAGAATATCAAAAAGCGTAACAATATCAGAACGTACTAGAAGCAGAAAGACCCAAAAGGATAGATTCACAGAAAGCTTCTGTGAAAATATGGTCACGAAACTTGTAAGACGTACGTCAAATTGGAGCCCACACACTTCCGAAGCCACAATTTTTCAACGCTGAGCAGAGAACAGATGTGCCTGATGATGTGCGATACATCCGAACCGAAAAATTTGGGAAAGGTTTTGGTGTGGCAAGCCATTGGTTTGCTAGCTTGAAGAGTTCTTCATATTTCACAACGGGCACAATCAACGGTGAAAATTATAGAAAAAAATGCATCAAAAATCGGCTTCTACCCATTTACCGAAAGCATATGGATCCTCCATTGTTTTTGCCGGATCTGGCATCTGCGCACTACGCTTCTTCACGGTGGAGATGCTCAAGAAGGAAAAAGTCGATTTTGTCGAAAAATGAAAAAATCCCCCAATCTGCCCTGAACTGCGTCCTATCAAAAGATACTGGGCAATAATTAAGCGGCGTCTTAAGAAAGATTGAAGAGAAGCAAGCTCTGTTGGCTGCTACTAGAAAATTTGGTCTGCCGCACAACGAAAATTTACCGAGAAAGTTGTGCAAAATCTAATAGAAGGTATCAAGAGAAAAGTCCGAGCGTTCTTCAGAAATGAGAAGTAAGCATTCAAACGTGAATTCGGTCATGTGTAGGTTGATTTTCATTTATATAAAGCAAACTTAAGAATTTGTTCGAAAATCAATATTTTCCTCTGAGAAACAGTTGTCTTTCTTTAATGAACAGTCCTTAGCACAGGGAAGTAGTTGGTCTTTGCTAACGTATTCTAAACAATACTCTTTTTATTTTCAACAACAGGGAACAATGAATAATGAACAACAGGAGTAATTTGCCTTTTGACGATATGGCACCCCAACCCATCACCGCAGAGGCACTTTGGTATCGTTCAACCCTTCGTTTGTCAGCTACCAAAGATGCCAATTAAAATCGACTTGTCGAACTTTAAAAAAGACTGCTGCTCAAAAGTTTTGTCTTCTCAAATTAATTTTTGTTTTTTTTTTTTTTTTTTTTTTTTTTTTTTTATTTATTTATTTGTCGTCTTCAATTATTATTGTACAGACTACATCTTAACCTAAATTCTTAAGCCTATGTTTAAATACGGTCTTCGAAATGTTAAAATCAAACGCTACACTAACATTGCTAAAATCTCTCAGGCATGAGAGGAAAGGGTTGAAATAGCCATATGTTGTCCTATTCGTTGGAAGCGTAAAGAATAGCTGGTTACGTAGCCGACGATGAGGTACCGTTATGTTTACATTTTGAAGTAGAGCCGGGCAATCTATATTCGCTGAAAGCAAGTCGAACACAAACAGTCGTCGTAATTTGGTGCGTCTGGATACAAGGGTCTCGAGATCGATAAGTTTGCAACGATCGGTGTACTCCGGAAGCCTATAGCCGGCCCTCCACGGTAGCTGGCGTAGTGCGTAACGCAAAAAACATTTCTGCACCCTCTCAATTTTCGATGATTGTGCTGCATGGTACGGAGCCCACACCGGAACGGCATATTCCAGTATACTTCGCACAAGCGAGCAGTACAAAGCCTTGAGTGCGTACACATCCGTGAAAAACTGCGTGCTACGTTTTATGAAACCAAGAACTGTGAATGCTTTGGCGGTAGTCTGTGCTATGTGCTCGTTAAACTTCAGCTTGCTGTCGATTAAAACGCCCAAGTCACGGATAGAGTTGACACGCTCAAGAGGGTCCGAGTTACTTCGGTAGTCGAACTGGATGAATGACTGTCGGCGAGTAAATGAAATTACCTTCGTCTTCGCAATATTTATCTCCATGCCGTTATTGCAACACCAGTGCAACAACTCGTTCAAGTCAGCTTGAAGAGCGCAACAGTCGAGGGCTGAAGTAATAATTCTGTATATCTTGAGATCATCTGCGAACAATAGTAGTTTTGATCGCAGTCGTAGGCACAAGTCGTTGACAAATAGAACGAAGAGAAGAGGTCCCAAAATACTCCCCTGTGGTACGCCGGAAGCGATGCTAAATTTCTGGGACTGCGTTGATCCAAGTTTGACGTAAGCGCAGCGATTAGTTAGATATGATCCAATCCACTCGGTCACCCAAGAGGGAAATCCCATTCGATGCATCTTGGCAACGATTAATTCATGCGGAACTCTATCAAAGGCTTTTGAGAAGTCAACATAGATGGAGTCAACTTGACCACGTTTCTCCATAGTCTTGTTGATTTCATGCGTATAACACATCAAGTTAGATGTCGTGGAGCGTTTTTTGACAAATCCATGCTGAAATTCGCTTATCAATGGCTGCGATTTCCTCAGAAGTAGCCCATGAATAATCCTTTCAAACATTTTCCCAAGGCAACACAGAATGGAAATACCTCGGTAGTTTTCAATTTTGTTGATGCTCCCGGATTTATGAATCGGAACTATTGCAGCGATTTTCCACGCATCAGGGAATGTTCTGCTCTGCAGTGATCGGTTGAATAGCAAAGCGATAGGAAATGCTAGAGAATCAGCACATTCTTTGAAAAAGGACGGCGGTAGACCATCGTCACCGGCACCTTTCGTGGTATCAAGACCTCTAAGTACATCAAGCACATCATGCCGAGTAATTGTCATCGGTGGTAAATGCATTTCAACTGGTTGAATGTTTCTGACGCTTTCAGATATACTTACAGAGGATGCGGTGCAATACACGTTCTGTAGGAACTCTGCAAACAGATCAGCTGCCTCGTTCACTGTGTTCGCAGTGCATCCGTTGTACTGAACATTTAACGGAATCGAGTTCTGCTTCTTCCGGTTTTTCACAAAAGACCAGAAACCTTTTGGATCTTCCTTCAAGTTAGCTTGCACACGATTGACATAGTCACGGTAGCATGATGTTTGGCCTTCCCCGTAGAGTACTTCCATGTCACGTAGAAGTATTCGGTTTTGTTCTGATCTGCATCGAAAGTATTTTTTGCGAGTCTTCCGCAAACGATTGCGCAAACGGCGAAGCTCAGCAGTCCACCATGGTTGTTTGAAACTCTGATGCGTACTCCTCCTTTTAAATGGAACTTTGCCGCGGATAATTTCAAACAGTCGATTGTAGAAACCGTCAACAGCCCCGTTCAATGATGCAGTTTGAAATAGTCGAATCCAATCAATGTTCACCAGTTCTGCATTCAATGCGTTGAAATCACATCGTCTAAAGTCGAAATCCATGTCTAAGCTACGTCCTTCGATCGGTAAATTGACGTGACAGCTTGAATCTACCCGTAGTACAAACGGCTTATGATGGGAGTCAATTTTGAGAATAGAGGATGACGGTTCAAAAAGCTCAGTGCCACATGGATCAGTCACGTACGCCAAATCAAGCAGTTTTCCATTCATGTTCAATAGCGAATTGATCTGCACCATGCCCATCGCAGAAAGTGATTCAGTTAGCTCTAACTCATGCTCTGAGGATGCATTGATAGGAAGAAAACCGTTCACATCTTCATCAAAACTCCACACTAGATTTGGAAGATTGTAGTCGCCCAAGACGATGATATAGTCGGATTCCGTTGCTCGTGCAGCGATTTGTCTGATTGCGTTCGTGTGTCCGGAATACGATTCAAGGCTCGAGTTTGGCCTTATGTAAATGCAGCACATATATATGGATTTCTGCGGAAGTTTGATGCATACTGCAATTTGTTCCAAATCGTCACTATCAAGCAGAGCAATGGAGTTGCAATTCAAACTAGATTTTACGGCAATTAGAACCCCTCCACCTCTTGCAAAAGTACTGGTGGCTGTGCTGCGGTCACATCGAAAGACTGTGTAACACGAAGCGAGTTCAGAATTCATTATGCCAGAATGAAGCCATGTTTCAGTCAACACTATGACGTCGTAGTCACAGCTGGACAGAGCTAAGTAAAATGTCGTTATTTTCGTACGCATGCCCCTCAAATTTTGGTAATAGAGAGTCAGGAATTGTTTTGCGGTAGGAGTTAATACATCAGAGGTGCGACATGGGCTCACTAGACTTACGGTTGGGTGCTCGGTGATGTTAGACAGATGCAATTCTATGTTGACATTTGTTGGCTAGGCTGCTGATGCGATGGGTTCGAAAAAAGGGTCCGGAAAGGGGGGGGGGGGGCTCCAAAAAAGGTGGGTGGACCTGGGCAACAAAACTCCGAAATGGTCCCTCAGGGCAGGGGCAGGACCACGGCCTGGGTTTGAGACCCTGGGGACCCCAACCCTGGAAGACCACAACGATAACCCGACGGGGTCCCCCCCGGTAGGAACGAGTGGGTTGCCACGAGGTGTCTGCAAGCAAGCATTATCGCAAGTTCCACACACACTCTGAGAACACGTGAGAGTGGGATACACACAAGCTGCGCTGACCCGGTTGCATGGAAGGGGGCTTTGGAGTAGGATGTGTTCGAAATTGGAATTGGCGTGGCATTGGTGAAATTACAGCAGGAGTCAGTTTGTTAAAACCACCTTGAGTTTCTTGCTTCAGCTCGGCGATGAGACTAGTTTTAATCTCCGCTTTCAGGTCATCAACCACCTTCTGGTATACATCTTTGAGTTCCATGGTAGCAGCGTGTGTTGACGTCATTACACTTTTAAAACGTGCGTTCTTCATCATGTCACAGCATCCTTTGCAAAGCCAAAAAACAGCAGAATTTCCACAGATGTTCTTGTAGAATGACTCTGATTGGTGAGCACACTTGTAGTGGAATGATGCTTTGCAAAAACCGCCACAAACAACTTCCGTCACAGTCATGGTAACTCGCACAGCTGTTGCAGATTTCCAATGTTGCTCTCAACGGTCGATTCGAAAAAACTGTATCCGATAGTGATAACCACCGGTGGGGTAGTCTAAGCGTCACTCAAGCGTCACACTGCGCTTCAAATTTCTATGAATCTGGTACAACTGGCAACGCTGGCAGCGCGGATGCAAAATGAACGTTTCTCTATTGTTGGTCTGTTTCCCACGAAAGGGGGGGTAAATGGTTACCTCGGGGAAGGCGGCGGGCGGCGGGGGAAAGGGGTGTGGAGAGGGCCGGTTGGGGTGGGGGGGGAACCAGAGGGGGAGATGGCGTAGGTGATTGAATTGAAGGGATGTAAACGAGGCGGTTGGGGGGGTTGGTTGGGGCGGGGGGGTGGTTGTTGTTGTTTCGGTGTGGGGTGCGAGAGGGGGGTGGAGGGCCCGCATATTCACAAACCATTCCTGGAGCTTATTTCTAATTGTTGACGACCATTTACGTTATTGTTACGACATTTACCCTTATAATTGACAACTATAAACTAACAATAACCTATATAGTTTTAACAATATTTCAGATGGTAAAAAGCCAAATAACTATATGCTGAATAGGCGGTTAAGTTAGGTTACCATATAAAATTGGCTATTTTCACGAACAAAATTTTTGCTGTACTCTATGCCAAAAAGTTGGTATATAATTCAGACCACGTGCAGACAATAAGAAACCTTTCAATGACAATATGGCAAACATTAACAATATGTGTTAATGTAGAGGTTGTATGGTGAAAGCGAGATTAAACTATTGGATAACAATAACATAAAATGTGATAATATATCTTACATTCGAAATATAGTTTTGACTATATAGCAAATTGTTTTTCGTTATGCGGGAGGTTTTTATATTGGTCGGTGGCGGGGGCCGCTCTCCCAAGCCAACACGCGACAGCGGAAAAACAGGGAAATTTCGTGACCCCGGGGGTTGGAACGCGGGGGAGGGGGGGGCGGGGTGCAGGGGGGGGGAGACGAACACGGGGACAGGGTTGCCAGAAAAAAATGGCAGGATTGCCAGATTGTCGAGGCACTAAGCGGTACAGCGATAAATTTATTTCGAGCAATCTGGGTGTGCTGCTAGCCGCTTGCACACACTTACAGTTGTGTCTGTGAGTCTCAAACGTGAAATTCGGTAGCTCTATGAAAGGTTAAAAAATAGAATTTTCAACACGAGGCCGAATTCAAAGTGATTAATTCTAGAATGATCCGTGGGTGGCCACCGGCCAGTGAAATTAAACTATGATACAACAAAGACATTACTCAAAAAGTCCATCAAACAAGATTAAATTTCAAACCAAAATGCATACAAACTCTCGGTGCGATCATTTGTCCAGAGTCTGATTTCAATTGATGAATGACAACCATATCCAATCATAACCTGTCAATATATTATTCAAAGATATATCTCAGCCAAAAACTACCAGTCATTCAATCAAGCAACTTATTAACACCTCCCACTTTTTCTAACTATATCGACTCTAGACAATAACGCAAAACGAAATCATTCAGCCCCCGTGTCGCTGAATGTTCGTACGTTCCGGTCGTATCGACTCCTAATTCCCACCGTCCGACCGTCTGATTTAATAGCTGTATTGTAATTTGATGCTGACATAAATCCAACAGCGCATATCTAAACGAACGGCTCGACTACATGCAAGCAGACTGCATTTGGATTGCACCGAATCAGAACCGTTCTTTTGTGCACGTACCAATAATATCTTTTCCGTCCTGGTGAAGGTCGCTCCGTTACGTACGCTCCAATTGTCCGGCGCGTCGGCAATGTCCTGCAGTTTAATCCACTAGCTTTCTACCACCTTACCCTGAAACCGCGAGTTGCTAGAATTGATTGCCAGAAAATGCCAACGGCTTGGATCCTAAATTAAACCCCTCAACAGGAGCAAATGAAAATGGAATGTGTTTCTCAAACATTCATAAACAAGTGCTCGTAGTTTCAGGAACTTGGACTGCGCCGGGTTTGCCAAAAAATGTCAATTAGCGATTTTTGTTTAGGATCGTGCTTAGCATGTCGACGATGCGTTTTGCTGCATGAACATGGATGACAAAAATCCCCTTTTAGCACCTTCACGCAGCTGCAGCTTCCCCGGATGGAATCGAGATTGCGGGTGGAGGACTACTGTTTGGATTGTAGATAGTGCTCGTTGTCTGGCAATCATAATTATCGGAATAGATAAATAAGATCGTGAGTGATGTATGCTAAGTACTTTTGAAAAGATCAATAACGCATTCCGAGCCGTGAGACCAGTTCGCTGGTGCCATAAACTGCGAATTGTGGTTGTGAGGTCTGGTTTTTATTGACTGACGTAGAGAAATCACCTCACTTGTCCCATTCGATAGGATTAAATCGATAAACAACGAGCTCACCGGGGTAGCGAAAATTTATGGGAGATTAAAGGCGGAGTGTACTTGGCTGAATCGGTAGCCGATAAGTGTTGGCAATGAACAGATAGTAGAACCGATCTGGATCAAGTTCTAGGTCATAAACAAGTGGCGATGCTGTCGTTTCCTTGATAATTATTTTGCAAAACAAATAGAACTTTTTATAACCTTGCTGCGGGTAATTGGTTATATTTACGGTTGGTTAATTGATTTTCAGCTAATGAATGCGATCGTAATGTCAATGACTATCAGAAAAGAGAGAGAGAGAGAGAGAGAGAGAGAGAGAGAGAGAGAGAATTAGAGGTTAAAAATACTAATCACGACTAACGATCGTTCGGGGAATGTTATTGCTCATCATTCGTTTGCCATCAAGCTATTCACCGCTTGGAATTCCTCCAGATATTTTCTATTTTATGACATATATTTGGCATCGTAAAACTCGTAAATTATTGATATTGTGTTCTATCGTTCTGTCTTTTCTTCAATCGGTTTCCGCTATTCTTTCCTACTACGTTGGTGTTGCCGATCATAATATTCAAATTTGTTTAAATAGTTTGAACCTCATACAAAACCAACCAAATTATCAGTGAATTCTCACATTTCTCTATCGTGTTTCATTTGATGAGCTAACATTTCCGACTCGTTTGCGCTCTTTCATTGGGAATCTACATTTAGTATGAAGAAGGGATGTCGTTTTTGGACATACCGTAATCGGGGGTCAAATTGAACTGTGGGGCGAAATTAAACAATCCAACCAGTAATATTACAGACAAATTTTTGAGGTTTGTTTTCTATCTAACATAGCTAACATTGGTGGCAATAACTAAATAATGACCATAAGTGATGTTTGAAGAAAAACTTCACGCACAAAATTGCATAAAAATGTCGAAATTACACGATTTTGTAAAGTAATGTTTTGCACTCCATTTGTGGCATATAAAGAAACACTATTTTCGTACAGCTCAAAACAAAACTGCTAGAAATAGCTTTCCTTGGAACAATGTTTAGTTACTTAACTTCACAAATCAACAGTTAAATATAGATAACAAATACCAAACATTGTTGAAAATTACAATTTTTAATTAATCCTTATAAAACGTAATTTCATTACCATTAAAACCGAGGCAACTTTAAGTCAAGGCGGGACAACATCACTCTAGCTCAACAATGCGCTTCTGTCAAACCACAATGTGATTGTTTACTTTTGATCTGGTTTTTGGAAAAGTGATTTGTCGCGTTGCTGGAGAAAATTATTAATTTTCAACAAATATGGTCCGACATTACAAAAAGCGTGTGAATTCAAGAACCTACATTAACTAAACGTCCGAAAAATTGGATGAAGCGGTGCTGGCAATTCGGGAAGAACGAGTTTCAAACGCGTCGCGGCTCTATCACATTTCTGTTGGCACTCTGTACAACAAAGTGCACGGATTGCACTCCCGAAAGAACGGTGGTCAAACCGTACTGAGTCCATCGGAGGAAGATGATCTATGCACTACCTTACAGTTTACAGGTGAATGGGGTTTTCCATTGACGGTTTCCAACATCAAGCAGTTGGTGAAGAACTATTTGGACGACAAAAAAAACAACCCCAACTTTGTCAACAACGTGCCTGGAAATGCGTGGTGGGGTTTTCTTGAACCGTATGGGATCACGGCTTTCTTCTCGGATGTCACAAAACATCAAGAGGAGCCGAGCAAAGGTTACCGCTGATGAGATGAAATCTTATTTCGACAAGCTGGCCATTGCCCTCGAAGATGTTCCAGCAGACAATATCATCAACTATGATGAGACTAACTTTACAGATGACCCCGGATCTATCAAGGTAATTGCAGAAAAAAAAGGGCAGAAGTATGTGAAACATGTCTTGGACTACTCTAAGAGTGCAGTTTCGGTGATGTTTGCTGGGACAGCAGCAGGAAAGTTGTTGGTCGAGATCGAAAATCCCCCGGACCCGGACGAGCTGGCGCGGGGACGCGGGGCGGTTACGGTTCCGTTTCCGTTTTTTTGTTTGTTTATATTTTACATTGATTATCTCGACGAAGAGACGGGGGGACGTGAAACTGAAACACTGAAACATGAAATTGTTGAATTGATTGTCTATGTTAACTAGTCCTACCCTGAAGAAAGGAAGGAAGTGAACATTTGTTTTCTATTAATTATATGAAAAAAGAAAGGGGGGGGGTGGGTGAAAGGGAGAGGGGGGCACCGGACGGCACGCAGGCACGAAAGAATACCCCCCCCCCCCCCCCCGGGGACCTTGTATGGGGGAAAGGGCCCCTAAGTGCGTGACGTATTTTATGGATGACCCCTAATCAAGGCTTCCATAAAGTGGGACGAGTCATACAAAATTTTTGGAGCATGCATACAAAAACCGTAACGAAGGGGGAGGGGGGTTGAAAATCACCTTTTTTGCGTGACGTATTTAATGGATGATCCCTTTTGGGCTTGTCCATCAATAACGTCATGCTAAAAATTACTATAAAGAACCTCTCCCCCCACAAAATCGCCCTTTTTATTTTAAATTTCTAAAAACATCATATGAGCCGTTACATTTTCAGGACACCCCTCCCCCTCCCTTTCAAAAAGCTTGACGTAATATACGGACACATCCAAAAGGAAGATTTAACAAACTTTCTAGATTTTTTAGAATTTTCGACCGCTGTTATTCCTACTACAGTGTTTTGGCATCGTTTGCTTTCACAAAATGTTGAACCCTCCTTCAATCATGGATGTAATTTTTAAACGTTCCCTAAGGAGAAAAATGCAAGCGAGAAAGCTTAGGGGGTGTAAACATCTTGCGTTATTAGTAATTAGCCCATATTGTGAATTTAAAAAAATATATAATTCGTGAAATAGCTGTTTGCTGCTGGTGTTAAATTTCACCCCCTCTGATTATTTTTAAAATTAGTGTAAAAAAGTACATTATAAAATAAAAATCAAAATTAACTGTTCAAAATTTGTATCGATTGTGTTCCACTAGCCACAGTACTGGTTTTAAAAATGATTCCGACCGAAAAGTTTGGCTGTATGTTAAAATATTTAACTTTTTCAATTAAAAGCGTTCAATTTGACCCCCGATTACGGTAATGCAAAAATGGTGCCTGGCATCGAAGGTTCCCAATTAATAACATTGGAAGTGCATGTAGAGCACTAAGTTGAGAGCAAGCAATAAGCTATAATAATTGTGAAAGCAATACACTTGAGACGCTAAGAAACAAAGCAATTTAGGTAGAAAGAAAGAGCAGAAAAGAAATTATTATTGGAATAAAAGAAATTAGGCGGAAAAAATAACCTAATATTTTTTTTTTGTTGGAGGAAAAATATTTTTTTAAAATAATATATTTCCATTTTTTTTTAAAAAAAAAAAAAAATGGAGGTGTGGGGGTTTACTAGAATGAAAGATATGAAGAGAAAGTGTTGAAAGTGTTCCTCTCCCATGTACGCATCAAAACAGAGTGTGAACAAACTACCGCTAGAAACTATCACAAGCGATCAGTGGTACATGAGCGGGTTCCATCACGTTATTATTGCCAGTTGAGGTGGCAGATGTATCTGTGTCTCAACCTACCCCGCAGTGGGATGTTTGGCAATGATAACATTCAAACAGTACATACTCCAAAATGGCTTAAATTTGTTCAGTGTGTTTTGCGGTGACATGTTTGTTTACATGTCAATAACAGTTGTGCAATTCGATTGGTGCCGGTGCAGTGGATCGTTTCAAAGATGAGTCAAATTGATCTGAACACGCGAAAGAAAATTCTGCACATTTCGTGCACGGAAAAGGGTGTCACGTACGACCAAATTGCAAAACGGGTGAAAGTGTCAAAAATGTAATCGAAAAGTTCAGTGAGATCCCTATCGTGAAAGATTTGCCCTGATCCGGAAGGAAACCGGATCCCAGTCAGCCCGGCCGGGACTTGAAAGTGGTCATCGCGGGATTTGGCCAAGCAATTCAACACCAGTATCAGGATGATTCAACGGGTGAAAGCTCAGAACCCCCTGAAAACGCACAAGAAACAGAAGGTGCCGAAAAATGCTCGGGCCAAAACAAGAGCGCGAAAACTGTAAAACTGAATTCTGGAGAACAAAGACGGATGCATCCTGATCGACGACGAAAGGAAAGATTCGCCAAGGTCGATTCGCGAGCGCTGCTCGGACCGCAGTATTATACGAAATCGGTGGACCAGGACCTGGACGCCGCTGACAACACGGTGGCGATGGAAAATTCAGGACAGACAAAGTAGTCATGGTGAGCGATTTGTACCTGTGGTTTGCGGCCGTCGATTTTTCGTAGTTTTTTCTAGGTGTACGAGAAAGAAAGTTTGAAAAAGAGACAATGCTGCCACTGAATAGAAAACATAAGGCTCCTCTTCTCCGGCCGAAATTTGCTTCCGTTCACTACGCCATGTCGGTTCTATTGTGGTCCAAACAATAAATCTACAATTCGTGAAAAAAGACATCAATCCGCCGAACTGCCCGGATCTTCGGCCAATTGAACGGTACTAGGCGATTGTCAAGCGGCACTTGCTGAAGGAGGGTACAGTGTCCTAAAACATGCAGGAGTTCCAGAAAAACTGTACAGTAGCCACAAGAAAAGTCACAAAAGCCACTGTGCTGCATTTAATGAAGAATGTCAAGTCCAAAGTGCGAGCGTTTTACCGAAACTAAGATTTTTATTTATGTAAACAGTGAAATGCTACAAAAGGTTATTTTTATCCAATAAATCGAAAACTGAGGTCAAAATATTTTGTTTTTTACTTTTTTATTCGAAAATCAATATTGCTAACTACTTTTCGATACACTCCTTAGTCAACATGACCTCTCTTTGCTGCAATGATGGACTGCAATCGTTTCGGAATGCTTTCGACCTAGATTCTGAGGTGCTGAGGATCCAACTCATTCCAGGCCTGCTTCAATGTCGCAAAATATGTTGGCTTGTTGGTAACAAATGGGATCCTGTCATTATATGCTATTCAATTTTAGGTAAATCGGGTTATAAAAATATGCAAAGATTCTATTTTATTCGACTTTACATGGCTCGGAGCGTGTGGTGCGGTGTGTCCACGCATCCTTTCTCCCCTAATGATTCTCGGAATTCGTTGTGGTTCGGATCTATTTGTTTGAATTCAGCTTGTTTTACAGATTCTTCTTTGCGGTTGATGCAACGCAGTGAGCCTGGCCGCTTTGAGGCTTGTATTATGTCATTGATGTGCTGCAAGCTGCAGTTGTTTCCAAGATGCTTTCTCGGACTGGCTGCGTTTGTATTGAATTAGATTAGATTAGATCAGTGGATGTCAGTGGAAACCTATGAGATTCACTAAAAATGAGTATAGCGGTGCAAGAAAACGGAACAGCACATCGAAATTTTAGATAAACTATTCTTTCTATACCATTTCAGGTCATTCATGGAGTTTCCTAATTTTTTAAAATAATTTTCAATTTTTTCTCGTGGCTGTGACACATTGTCTAAATCTTAGATTCATAATAGATACGTAAATTCTTCTACAATTGCAGCAGGACAACAGTCTGCAGACTTGTGTAATGGTTTTTATCATTTTACATAATAATATCCCTTCACTATATTTTATATTCTATTCAATATTGCATATTGATTTTACATTTTTATAATTATCTCTATGACTTTTATGATTTCTGGAATTTTCGAGATTTATTTTAATATTATTTTAAGATTTTTACATTCCCACTTACTGCTTCAACCTTCCTTTGCTGTAGGGTCGTCTCGATGTTTCTCGATGTTTGAAGAGCTGACTTCAGTATCGCATATCGAGACTCACAATGTGTCATATGGCATCACTCGCGGTCATGGGATAGGGAAGAGAATTGAAGAAAGGAGAGCAGCATTAATAATTGGTAACATGACATGCGCATGTGAGCTTTTCATGGTGATATTCTCACAGCGGCGGTTGAGAATGGGTCGGCGGATGCGTATGAGAGATCATTCCCTTTCCGCTTCTATTCTTTTATTTTATTCCGTTAGTCGTAGAAGACAAGACACGTTTTACTACGTGCTACATTTGAGAATACCAGGGCAATGATCCCCCATCGCATCTTCAAGTGGTCGTTACAAGCTGTCCATTAGGTTCAGGCACTTTTGAACGTTGATGTCCCAAGTAACATTGCTAATACCATCTTGCTTTATTAAGTTTTATTAAAGTTTTATGGAAGCCACTTGAAATCAATTTGGTTTTATTATGGCCCCAAGAGGTGCCAATAGGGTTCATATTTTAGTCAGGTTTATGAGAACCTACACTGCTAGTTTACAACGATCTTAAAAGCTGGTTTCTCAAATTCCTTTTACACTTATCAAAGGTTTTATTTCGACTTTATGAACTCGTAAAAGGCTGTAGTGAAATGCCGTTTTAGGACTCAATGATATTATCTTATTATGGTCAGTTGAAAAAGCATTTTAAAACCATTTTGCCTCCAGTAAATGCATTAAACGGCAAATTGGTATTGAAGGAAGTCACTATAAGACCAAATAGTTTTATAATAGTTATTGCGAAGAAAGATTGGCTTTATGGCAAAACTGTGATTTTTTTTCAAATCGCCATATTGAAATATAGGAAATAATTGAAATGTGGAAAAATAAATGCATCAAATTTTCAATTGTGTGCCACTAAACTGTAGATCGGAGACTAATTTCAGCATTCATTTAGATAATCTCATCCAAAGTGCTTGGACTTTTCAGGAAATTCGTGATTAATTTATCGAATATATTTGTTTTAAATTGAGTTATGTTGTTGTAAATTCGCATAATTTCCGAGGCGTCATTATTTTAGGCTCTTATCGTGCCAATAATCACCATAAAAATAAATTCACATATAATTTGGAGCAGAAAACGCTTTATAAAACACTATTTGATTTTGAAATTTTGCTATCGAACGAAATTTCCCGCAACACTAGACCTTTTTTTGCTGCTAAATGAATCAGGAGAGCAGAGAATCGAACAAAGCAGAACAACAAAAAACAACCTCGATTTCACAGTGAAGTTTGACAGCTGTGGCCATTTGGCCACATTCTGGTTTTCATGGCAGCCAATAGGTTTTATGAAGGTTCTCAAGTGGTCAAAACATCTTTCACTAGAACATTTTCAAAATGTGTATGGTCTTATACAGGTTTTATTAAATTGTTTTCCCAACCGTCTATAGAGTGGGCCATTTTGTACACATTTCGGCTTTAAAGGAGCATAGAGGAGGTGTTGGTAGACAAAACAGTTTTGAATGTAGTATTATCAGCAAAGTCGGGAGGAGTGCTATACGGCTGGAATAAAACTAAAATTGTTACTTGGGGTGGCAGCCTATTCACACATGAAACCTTCCGCGACCAGCTCAGTAGAACGCCCCCATACCCCTTTCTGAACCGAAAGGCAAGGATGTACTACCACCCATTGTACGGAAACTAAGTCCGACAGCAATGGACTCTCCTCTCTGTTAGACTTGATCATGCTTTAATTACCACTGATTATCCTAATCATGCCATAGTATGTCGGGCCAAAAACGGGCTGGGTGGATCGATAGGCAACATCACTTATACGTTTCCACAGGGATGAAAAGAATCTCCTTCCGACAACATGATTGCACAATTGGTCATAAGAGCAAGCTATCTAACATGAGGATGCCCCAATGGGCGGGGAGAAGAGCCCGCCCTCTATTCACAAACTGTTAGCAATGGGGAGTTGGCATTTCCACTCTCCCCATCCAGAGTGCTTCAATCGGGTGCCCTGATGGTCCCTCCCATTCCCGTGAAATATTTATATAATAGTGTATATATTTATGTAAACAAAGAATACTACAAGCATTCGTGTCTATAATATATGATCTTCAATCGGTTGATCCTGATATGCAAGAAATGTTGCAAAGTGTTAAAGTGTAGATTTCTGTGGTTCCATGCTTAAGCACGTTTTCGTTGTTTTCAGCGATAGCAGCAATTCACCAAAATCTTGATTTGCGGTATCCTAAAAAAGTTTATTATATCTATTGAAATTTAACAAAACTAACATTTATACATTTTAATTTACTGTTGCCATGGTTTTTTTCTGCTGTGTGATGCTGATTTGATAACAGCAACCCGCTTTTATTTGTTAAGAAAATTCACAATTTTTTTGTGTAAATACTCAAAATTTTAAAAAACTGGATTTTGACCATTGCATGAAATGGTAACACATAGCAGCATAGTATAGCATTTTTCGACCGTACATAATCTTGGGTTGGCTGTTGTAGAGACGATGGAAGCGCCAGAAGAGCTGCCTTGGCTAGGCTCTTCATCCATAGACCTCTTTGCTCAACACCTGGCCAGGTCCTTATGATCAGCAAGGGATGGGAGGGAAGTGTTGATTAGATGTCTACTTAAGAAGATGCTGAGAATCAGAATAAGAATGAGGGGAAGGGGGGGGGGGGAAAAAATTTGGGGGTATAAATGGGGGGGTTTGGTTTTGGGGGGGTTTGTTGGGTGGGACAGGTTGGCTGATAAGTCCCCGGTCTGACACATAGATGGCGTCGCTAGTATTAAATGCATATTATTTTTATATAGTACCAACCTTCAAATGATTCGTGTCAAAATTTGACGTCTGTAAGTCAATTAGTTTGTGAGATAGAGCGTCTTTTGTGAAGCAACTTTTGTTATTGTGAAAAAAATGGAAAAAAAGGAATTTCGTGTTTTGATAAAATACTGTTTTCTGAAGGGAAAAAATACAGTGGAAGCCAAAAGTTGGCTTGATAATGAGTTTCCGGACTCTGCCCCAGGGAAATCAACAATAATTGATTGGTATGCAAAATTCAAGCGTGGTGAAATGAGCACGGAGGACGGTGAACGCAGTGGACGCCCGAAAGAGGTGGTTACCGACGAAAACATCAAAAAAATCCACAAAATGATTTTGAATGACCGTAAAATGAAGTTGATCGAGATAGCAGAGGCCTTAAAGATATCAAAGGAACGTGTTGGTCATATCATTCATCAATATTTGGATATGCGGAAGCTCTGTGCAAAATGGGTGCCGCGCGAGCTCACATTTGACCAAAAACACCAACGTGTTGATGATTCTGAGCGGTGTTTGCAGCTGTTAACTCGTAATACACCCGAGTTTTTGCGTCGATATGTGACAATGGATGAAACATGGCTCCATCACTACACTCCTGAGTCCAATCGACAGTCGGCTGAGTGGACAGCGACCGGTGAACCGGCTCCGAAGCGTGGAAAGACTCAAAAGTCCGCTGGCAAAGTAATGGCCTCTGTTTTTTGGGATGCGCATGGAATAATTTTTATCGATTATCTTGAGAAGGGAAAAACCATCAACAGTGACTATTATATGGCGTTATTGGAGCGTTTGAAGGTCGAAATCGCGGCAAAACGGCCCCATATGAAGAAGAAAAAAGTGTTGTTCCACCAAGACAACGCACCGTGCCACAAGTCATTGAGAACGATGGCAAAAATTCATGAATTGGGCTTCGAATTGCTTCCCCACCCACCGTATTCTCCAGATCTGGCCCCCAGCGACTTTTTCTTGTTCTCAGACCTCAAAAGGATGCTCGCAGGGAAAAAATTTGGCTGCAATGAAGAGGTGATCGCCGAAACTGAGGCCTATTTTGAGGCAAAACCGAAGGAGTACTACCAAAATGGTATCAAAAAATTGGAAGGTCGTTATAATCGTTGTATCGCTCTTGAAGGGAACTATGTTGAATAATAAAAACGAATTTTGACAAAAAAATGTGTTTTTCTTTGTTAGACCGGGGCCTTATCAGCCAACCTGTTATTTGCTGAGTTTGCACGAGTAATGTTTATTTCTTAGGTTTGACAAAGCGCAATGAGTTGAAGGAATCGATCAATATTCACTTTACATTAGGGGAAGTTTATTTAAATGAAAAGAGGGGGGGGAGGGGGAGAGAAAAAAAAAGACTACAAAAAAAGAATGAAAAAAAAAAAAAAAGAAAGAAAAAGGAAAAATTGGGGAAATTATGGTGACAATTTTGACCCATACTACCAATGCAGCTGTAAGCACGTCCGAACTCCAGCTGAACAATACAATACAATCTGATATAATAATTAGGATATCTGTGTTAGAGAAACCACCAGACAATATTTGCAGCTGCGATATTGAAGAGGTTGGTATCAAAAACCAGTCTTCACGAAAACATGAGCGGCGCTGAGCTTGAGCTTGGCTCTCACTAGTGCGCGTTCATTCAATACGCGCTCTTCGTCTCGAGTTTATGTTTACCGAGCACATCACACATGGGCGAGACGGATGAACGCGAAGTGTTTGAACTCAGATTCGAGCTCAAGTGCAAAACTCGAGTTTAAACATCAGGCGTAAAACTCGAGTTCAAGCGTAAACCGTAGCGTGCCTCTGCTCGATCACCGACGGGTGGAGGCAAAGGCTGATTGTGTTTTTCTTCGACGGTTACACCTACAAGCAGTCAAAATAAGTGTCCTGTTGCATTGGTGTGACCTTGA
This sequence comes from Aedes koreicus, assembly GCA_024533555.2. Classification (NCBI taxonomy): domain Eukaryota; kingdom Metazoa; phylum Arthropoda; class Insecta; order Diptera; family Culicidae; genus Aedes; species Aedes koreicus. Next base: position 401,701 of record JAHHFK020001076.1, read on the forward strand.
GAAGAACATTTTGTATAAAAATCTTTATTTTTACAACGCAACATAGTTCGTCGATTATTGCAATTTGCTAAAGCACTTGATGCGTTCTTCATGTACCCTTTGCCCGACTATTTTATAGGTTAGTCTTCATGAATTATTCCAAAATTACTATTGAAGTAATAGATTTGCCAAAGAACTATTCTCCAAGTAACAGTTTTATTATATTTTGAATCTTTAATATCTTTTGAATCTAAAAACGATTAGTTAGGCTACGAAGATTGTAATAAAACAAGTTTACATTTTGGAATAATTTTGGATGCATAGAAACTACTTCATATTCCAGCACTATAGCAAATTTGAAATTCAAAGCAAATATTTACACAAAGTTGCCCATACGTTCAGTTGCTAGAAAAAGATCATTTTGTGAAAGCATTTTTTTTTTTTCTTTATTTTACGTCGGCCTATTTCCTCACAAGGTGACTGGTGAAAGTATTAACGCTACGGATTTGTAGTTCCAAAAAAGAACACTGGCAAGCTGCTAGGATTTGATCAGATTATGCTAGGAACAAATTATTTGTGTCGGCCTTACATAGCGCCAAAATTGTTCTTTTTAGACCTCTTACTGCTTCGGAATTCAGTATTTCAAACAAATCTTTTAAAATATAATAAACAGTTGTTTTGATCGAGGGCATTTAATCGACAGGTGATTTAATCGAGAGCATCTTCACGAGAGCGCTATGGAACTCGATAGGGTTGGCGTAGATAGTCACAGCCTTTAATTGTTTGGCTGGGTAGCTGTGCGCTGCTTCAATCGATTGTTCCGATTTACGTTTGTAGGCAGTTATGCCGATTTGAGCTGCAATGTTTAGATGGAGTTGGGCTGCTATAAATTACTTGTGCAGTCTTTCAATTTTCCGGGACATCCCTCAACCTTACACTTGAACACTTTTTCATGTTCATCAAACGTAAAAAAAAAACGTTACTTGATGTCTGCCAAAGTTTTCCTAGTAGATAAAACGTCAATCTAAGTCAAATGAGCTCAAGTAATAATCAATTGTTATAATCACAATATTTTTAAATTTCCGAATTAATGGACAAATTGATGTTAATTTTAATACACAGGTTTACATTTTTTTTGTCCAAGGCAAGTCAAAAAAAAAAAATCATCAGGTCATATTTTCCAGATATTTAACTTTTAAATTCAAATACACATCAACATATAAATGAAGCTCTAACTTAATTTGTGTTCATCAGTTAAATTCTGACTTATAATCTGACACATTATTTGAAATATTGTCCATAAGTACACATTAACATACATTTACAACTGGTATTTCTGTTGCCATGTATATATTTTTATCATTTTGCAAGTAACAGAATACTGTGTGAAAGATTTTTCGTTTCGTAGTTAAATTTGAAACCGGTAAACATTTCGAAAAAATATTGGCAGTGATCAGTTTTTCTGAATTTCACGACTTTTATGAATACCTTTCATGTAGTTTAAAAAATGATCAACTTGTTTTTTGAATTAATTTTGATTGTTTTACCCGATTTAATTTTTTTTACCCGAAACAAGAGATCATTCCCATAGTTTTCTTCTACTCCGAATAAAATCGTATGTTTCTCACAAAAAGTAAGCAGTCAGGTACCTTTCTTATATTTAAACTCAAATCTGAAAGAACTAAGCATTAGTTCGAAGGGTTAATCTTGAAAATCTTTCATATGGATCAAAAGTTATAAATTTTCTAAAAAAATAAAAAAAATAGAAATCGTGATTTTTTGGACCAGCCTATCGTGGGAATGGTCACTCTACTGAAGAAATAAAAATATATACAAAAAAATATTTTCGATAAGGAACAAACCTACCAAATATTTTCGAGTTCTGAGAGATTGTAAGTATATATTATTTTCATAGAACTGTGTAAGGTGTAAGCCCGAGAAAATATAGGAAATATCAAGAATACCCCTCCCTCTGATATCACTACACGTAATATTATTTACAAATTTAGTTTATGTGATTATTAGAACCAAAAATATGCTAGGGAAACCAAGACGATAAAAGAAAAAAAACCCTGATTTCGTTTAGTTTTTTTGAACATATGTACAACTTTATGGAAATCCAATGAAAACGCAAAGAAGTGTTTGAACCACACAATTTAAGAATAATCATTAGTTTTTATATAATAATTATGATTATTATAATCATAGTTTAAACGTATTTCCACGCAAGACTAAAAAGAAATTTATCTTCATTGACTACTTAACGTTTGGATCAGTTTTCCAAAAGAAAAGATTTAATATACGTCTTAGCAGAATAAACCACTTATCGCACATAACTATCAAACCTCTGCAGGATCTCTGAAAGCCTTCTTATAAAATCTCTGTCCGGTTAAGTTTTGACATCATTGGTTTATTGAACCTCTTCTCCCAACCCAAATGCCCGCACCTTTGCCTTAACCCCTTTCATCAAATTTTGGGCAATGATAGGACCGACTTGCTTACTTACTTTTAACCACACTTTCTTTAGTTCACGTTCATTTTCTATCAGTTTTGGAGTTTTAACGAGCTTTGCCTTCATGATTGCCCAAAATTTTTCAATTGGGCGAAGTTCCGGAGTGTTTGGAGGGTTGACGTCTTTTGCTACAAAAACTACATTATTATCTTTGTACCAGTCTGAGACGGGCCGGGCATAGTGGCAAGATGCCAAATCCGGCCAAAACAGTGTCGGGCCATCGTGAGATCTCAAGAAGGGCAGAAGTCGTTTTTGGAGGCATTCGTCCTTGTAGATTTGTCCGTTGACGGTCCCAGAGGTGATGAAGGCTGACTCATTTTGCCACATCCGCAGATCACTTGCCAGACAAGGAATTTTTTGGCGAGTTTCAACAGTTTCTTCTTCCGTACACTCTCCGGAACGGCCAACTTAGAGGTGGCGACGTAGTGTTCCTGTCCTAACATTTGTTTAGTGTCGGCTTTAATGTAGGTCTCATCGTCCATCACAATGCAGAATAGTTTTGTGAGCCACTCCCTTTACAGTTTTCTTGCACGAGTTTTGGCCACCGAGTTCTGTTTATCGCTCCGGTTCGGTGCCTTCTGGACCTTGTACACATGTAATCCAGAACGTTTCATTGTTTTCTGCACAAAACAAACTGAAACTTTCGCCTTTTTCGCAACATCCCTGATCGAAATGTTGGGATAACGCTTAAATTGGTTCAATACCATCCTGGCCTTCTCCGGATTTGATGTGCCACGTTTTTTGCCACTACCATTTTTTCGCTTGGTTGTCTTACGATACTTGAACGTTTTGATCACATGAGATACGGTTGAATGTGCGATTCCGAGCTGTTTTCCGATCCATCGATGAGAAGCGTTTGGGTTTTCGAAGTGAGTGCCCAAAATTTGTTGGCGCACTATTTTTTCATTCGAAGCCATCACTGAAATCACTCGACCGATTTTCACGAAACTCATTACACAATTGACACAACACAACGAAATACATTCAGTTAAAATTTCAATAATTTCTACCCACACGCTAAAAAGTTACGAACAATTGCGTGTGTCCAAATTTCATCGAATACAGTCTTTAGCAGCTGGCGGGCAGCCATTTGCTTAGCCATTGAAGTGAAGTAATCTTCTTCCAAAGAAGACCGAGAAGGCTCAAATTCAGCCGCTGACATGTTCACCATTTCAAAATCCGTCCTTTTCTTGACGACAAGTTCTATTTTACTTGATAAAGAGTTTGTTTAATTGAAATTTCTCTTCTTATTGCACAAGGTATTGATCAAATTGTTGTCACCAATTACTATGATAATTTTCTTTAAAAAAAAATATACGTCTCGCACGCTGGTGCTCTTACCATTGCATGTATGATTGACAATTCTTCTTTCTCGTCTTGAAATGAACCTCGAAAAAAGCACAACCATGATAATGGAAAGGTTTCATCGTGATTTTTTTGTTTTAATGTTTCTGATTTGGATCTAGATCGAAATTGATTTATTTAGATCCTGTCAATTGGGAATAGCTGTGTGTGAATCGGTGGTTAATCTCTCACGGTTTTGATGTCCCGTGAGAAGAAGAGAGCTAAATGAAAATGAAGCCGCAAATTTCGACACGAACGGGGTGACGCTATCAATTTTATTTCGAAGTAAATAAAATATTTTTTCCGCCTCAGCAGCAAAACCAACATGATCAGATCAACATAGAATAGTCCGCACGGAATTCGTTTTGTGCATTGTACTGTTTTAATATTTTCAGTGTAGATACTCCCCAAATAAGTATTCTAGTGCTCACTGATAGAAATGGCTTACGTTATTTATCCTGCGTTTCAATTTCGGGCGATTTTTACAATCCTCGATATCAGATTATTCCTGCCTTACTTCTGAATTTATGGTTTCCTATTTCCAATTCAAAATTTCAATCGCCATCATCCATCATGCCAAATGTTTACCGAACCTAGGCAACCGAAAAAAAGAAAACAAAAATTGCTCCTTGTGGCCGAATCAATCCGCCACCGGGAGAGGTGCTCAAGTGGAAATCCATTCCGGCGCTCATCGCCTCCGGGGTAGTGCCTGCGCCTAAGCCCGGGTCAAATCGCTCGTAGATCAATGTCAACCGTTTGGTGTCGAATAACGCCACCGTCGTCGTCGTAGTCGTCGTCGCGATGCTGAGCTGAAACGATTCCATTCTACACCACCGAAAGGAGGAGAACGAACGCGCGAATGTCGTCCTTTGCCATACGAAAACAATATTTTCAATTGAGCAAATCCTCCGCCTAAAAGCAAACGCTAGTGCTTTTTCGTCCTGGAACGAATTGAGAGATTGTTCCTCCCAACAAAAACGGTTTGTCAGGGGCTTGTTCGATTGTTTGCCAAGGAATAAATCAGCACTATTATTTAAGTTTTGAGCAAATAAATGATACTGTCCGCGATAGACGGCAAGTTCGACTTGCTTCCTCGGGCGACAGACAGCCACACGGATCGCAGGTATTGAACCGAATGAATCGTCGGAGGTCGAAGGGAACTTTTGATGTCACTGCTACTTCGGAATTGCACACGAAAACAAACAATTATCCGCGTCGCATGGGTGATAGAAATGGCAATTGAGCAAATTCCGGATTGCGCTCCGCTACGGAACATTAAACGATTTCAAAGCATATTTCGGCGCGCGGAAGTTGTTTATTGGGCGATAAATTGAGTTGCTTTTTTTCGTAGATGGAGGAGGGGAGGGGTGGTTTGTGGTGTGTGAATCGGTGACATTTCCGGCCGTTGTATTAGGTTGCTGTCGTTTATTGTTATCGATATGATAGACTTTGTAGACTACTCATGATTAATTGTTGTGTGAATATGGATGTTTTATTGGAATGTTTAATTACATATACTCTGATGCCACACAGAAACAAAAGCGTTCCCAAAACTAAAAAGGAACCGTGGACTAGTTCACGTTCTTAGGATTTTAACCATAAAACGTGATTTAGTCTCTGATTATGTAATTCAGTTCACGGTGTATTTTTGCTTGTTCTAGAATTCATGACTGCACATTGAAGATATATTTCACTTAGCTACTACTGGAAACACATGTAGATATTTTTTCAATACTATTATAAATGACTTTTACATGAATATCACATGAAAAAGAAATTCTACTTAACTAATCATTTACATTTCACTGGACACATATGATTCACTTGATTTTGCCAAGTAAATTTCCACTGATTACACTGGTCGACAAAATCCGAAAAAAGTCTTGAGACCCAGAGCTCCAGGCCAGTTTCCGTTAGCTTGGGTCCCAAAACCACCGAATATCGTATTTTCATTCAATTTGCATTTTTCTTCACAAATTGGCATCAAAAATTGAAATTTTGCTGTATTTTGAGAACCACTCTAATCGGTTTTTGAAATTTCTCAGACTTTAACAAACAACTTTGCATAAGAGAGCGTGTTGATCCAACTTCATCAGAAAAAGGTATGACCGTTGGAAGGCAGCATGTTTTAGCAAAAAACAGCATAGTACAGTAAACCCCCCGACATGCGCGGATTCCCTTGATGGTGGTCTCAAATGATAAACAGTGACGGACAATACAATAAGACCAAAGCCCGATATTCATACAAATTGGTCATGTTTGGAGGCTTGTCTTTCACCACTTCAGAAACTACAGACACCACCTACGATATTGACCTCCTTTTGATATCCATAGTTAAGGCCATGTTGATGAGTGTGAATTACAATCTATAGTATACTGATAATAAAATGACCCGTGCATCACTAATCAAAATTTAGATCCTCAAATTCGAGCATCCTTTATGGAAATCAAAAAGGGGTCTTATTGTTTTGTCGTATGCGGTGTCTGTTACTTTTTAAAGTGGAGTATGAAAAATGATGGATTTAATGCAGATGAGAATTTAGGCTACGTCTGGACCACAGCGGAAATTTCAGCTCAATCGGTTCTCGAGAAAATGAAAGGCAAGCTCCCTAACATGACCATTTTGTATGAAAATCAGGCTTTGGTCTTATTGTATTATCCGTCACTGTATGGGCATTGACCTTTGTTGTTTCATCAGAAAATATCTCGTGATCCTTCGTATATAGGAAGTTACTTTCTTGAGCAAAGTTGTTCAGTAAATCAAGGCTTTCAGGATGGTAAACTTCAAAGTTCAGAATTATCTCACCATGTTGCGCTAGCTGTAAACTTACTTTATAACCTGAATCTCGAGATCTGTGGCATATAGCAAGTTGACGTCTTCGACAAAGATGTTTGGTTGATTAAGGCCTTTAGGATGGTGTATACATTAGTTCAGAACTCGTCCGCTACGTGGCACTAGTGTACATGTGAACTTAGTGTATTACCTGTATTTCGAGATCTAGATCGTGTATAAGTTTACTGTTTTCAGGAAAGTTAGTTGTTAAATTATGAGCTTCCAGACGTTCGACTCAACAGTTCAGAATTATCTCACTCCCAGACGGTAGTGTGCATGTAAACTTAATGTATAATCTGGATCTCGAGATTATTGACATATAAGATACTAAAAGATAACTATTTGAAGGGTCAGAGCTTTTTGAATGGTGTACACATTAGATCAGAATTCTTCCGCTACGTGGCGCTAGTGTTCATGTGAACTTTTTGTAATATCTGTATTATGATATCTAAATTATGTAAGAGCTCATTGTTTTCAGGAAATTTATTCGAGTAATCTTGGTCTTCCAGCCGGTCGACTTTATAGTTCAGAACTATTTCACATGTGGCGCACGTCTGCATTTGAACTATGTAATAAATGTTTGTCGCTAGTGCACATAAGAGGCTGATATCCCAATATGGGTATTTTTGGTTAATTCTTCTAACAACTTCGGGTTAATCCTTCAGAGAAGTTCTTCACAAAACTTCTTGTAAGTCCTTCAGAGAACTTCATGTAAGTTCTGCAGAGAAAGTTCTCTGCAGAACGGATTGAAGACTTGAAAATATCCATTACGCCCTTATCACAAAGTAGATATTTTCTGCCGCATATTTTCGCCCATTAAAATGCCAAATTGGAATTATGCCGTGGATATAATGTTGTTGATTTCCATTGATTGTTGTAACGCCGTCGATAGGTTTTACCTGTTTTACTTGCTAAGGATAAGGTTTCATCCAGATTTCATCAAATGATTTTGCTTCGCGTTGAAAAAAACAAATTCTAATCAAAACCAGGTGGAGCTATGGAATGAAAAGTAGGAGAAGGCATTTTTTAGGAGTTGAAGAATGTGCATTCTCCTGAGTTTCTTGTTGATGGAATCGGCAAGCGATCATTTTATATTTACGGATTCTTTTTTTCACACGTTTTTTGGATGCCATCCTTAAAATTTTATTACAAATCGAGCAGAATAATAACATACCTTAACACAAAAAAGCTGGCATACTTGTGGGCGGCCTAGCGCATAAGGGCCAGGATGTTGAACTGTTCCTCACGCTTCCTCTCAACACGAATTTGCGTACCAAAACGATGCTTCAAGAACTTCAGGACACGCTTATGGTTGGACATCTACAGCAATTCCATGACCCGCTTCTCTTAGGGACCATGGCCGACAACCTCACGCAACAGAAAGCACACGAACTTGGTGGGCTTGGTTTGGATACCCTTGGTGCAAAACGGGTGGATTCCTTTAACCTTACGATCTGCTTTGCGGTCTTATGACCTTTGTTCAGATCAACGCAGATTTCCTAACGGAGAGCAATGTTTTCCTCCTCTGTGTAGGCAGCCGGACAATTATAAACGCCGTATATCAGCCTAAGCTAGGCAAGAATATTCCCGCATTTTTCCGCGTTGTCTGTGCCTATGACTGTAAAAACATTATTAAGAATCCGCAATTCAATTAGTACAATAAAAATAATGTTCATTCGATAGAATCACTTACTTGTGGGAGGAAATACAATTTTACATGCTCTGAAATCTACATCATGATGAAAAATCATATTTTCTTTCTGTGTAGTTGAATACATATCGTAAATTTGTCTAGCCGTAAAACTATAGTTACAACTGGAGATTCCAACTTCTGAGATCCCAGATTATCTCACCATCCAGAGGACTCAATGAACATGGTTGAAAACATATCGTAAATTAGTATAGCTGAAAAAGCTACCGTTACAATTGTAAATCCTAAGTTCTGAACTTCAGGACAGCTTGATTGACCTAGAACATCCCAGATTTTCTCATAGTGTCGGTTGGCTTTTCATAAGATTTAATAAACTTTATTGAATTTATATCGCTAATTTGTAAAGCAAAAAATAAATAATTTTTATAGCTAAAAGAAGTTATGAACTCAAGAAAAGTTTGGATGACCTAGAACCTCCCAGATTATCTCAAAATGAATGTTGACGTGGTTGAATGCATGTCGAAACTTTGTGTAGCCGAAAAAGCAGCTGTACAACTGTAGATCCTAAGTTCTGAAGTCCAGGACAGTTTGGACGACCTAGAACATCTCAGATTATCTCTTAATATCTGTTGATCTTTCAAAAAGCTAAATGAACATTGTTGAATAGATATCGTAACTTTGCATAATCGAAAAAGCTATAGTTACAACTGTAGATCCTAAGTTCCGAACTTCTTCATGTTCAGGATGTTCTGGGTTGAAAACCAGGCCTTAAACGCATATATTGTTTATTTTTTCCTGATATGGTAGTCTATTGGCAGCAAGTTTGCCTAAAAAAGTTTTCGTTTTTGTTCAGTTTGTGGTTTTATACAGGCATGTTTCTTCAGGTGGGAAGTCTATCCACAACAAATTTTATAATTACTCAGATCAGTAATTTGTTTCACAGCAACAACTGATTGTCGCTTTTGTTAATGTTACTTATAAATCAATGTTCCTATCGGTAGTGTGTTACATGAAAACAAGCTCGCTACAATATGTGTGCGAATCACAACTTACTTACTGACTTAAAATGATCTCTATTTCTCTTGCTTAATTGTTGATGGTTAACAAGTTCGTAGTACAAGCGACACAGATTTGTCTTTTCATCTCTAGTATTTGAATATAATATAATTATTCGTCCAACATTTCTAGTCCTATCAGATTTGCGATAAACGTCAAACTTCCACTACTTCATCGAGTCAGGAATAAAAATCAGTACTAATTACTACATCGAACATGTGTTGGAGAATAACTTGTAACTCCATGCTTCAAAATTCGTTCCAAACGGAAATTGCTGCTTTTAACAGGATTCTGCCCCTTCTCATCAATCGAAGCCAACACAGGCGCGGTGTCGCCAAAATTTGCCCCATTTCATATCATCACAAAAATTGCCTTCCCCTTCACCACATCTCAATCTTTTTGGATTTCTTTGCATGGGGATACAATTTGGAAGCACAAAAGGTCACACTCGTTAATCTTTCAAAACAATATTTGGAACCATATGCATCAAGAAAAAAGTTAGTGCCAGTTGCGAAGCGTTCATAAAACGCCTACGGCTTGTTGTAAAATGAAAAGGCAAGATGTTGGAGCTCAACATTTATTATATGATTATGCTGGTCAAACGTTCTGTTAGGACCGCACCTGGGTCACGATATTTCTCCATAAAACACGGTTGGGGGCTGCTTGTCTCCAGTTTCTCGAATGTCCCACACTTCCAAGGTCGTGCTCCACTTGGTTTAACCACCTAGCTTGCTGCGCTCCTCTGCGGCTTGTACCAGTCGGATTCGAGGCAAACACCATTTTTGCGGGGTTGTTTTCCCGACATTCTTACAACATGTCCCGCCCATTGTACGCTTCCAGCTTTAGCGACTTTCTGGATACTGTGTTCGCCATAGAGCTGCGTCAGCCCGTGGTTTATCCTTCTACTCCATACGCCGTTTTCACATACCGAGCTCAACATGCAAATTCCTAATATTAAAATGTAATTTTACAGGAAATACAGCATTGGTTGATTGTAAGCCATCCGTTGTGTTTCCACGCACATTAATTTTACTGATAAGCAACCGTTGCCATCCTGTTATTTCCTGTGCTACCTGGCATACACATTTTAAACCCTAGATTTGAAATAAATACACGCGATATTTCATGTAAATTTAAGCGAATAAATGCGTAAATCAGGTCTGTAGCATCCAAGCATGCAAACGGTTTCAATGTTGACGCTTACTTTTGCTTGAAATCGAACGAGGGGAAACTTGTCGAAATTTATAAGAGCTCAAAATATTTGTCCTGTGAAGATTTAATTTAATGGGACAGTAAGGTAGTGTATATTAAAAATATTTCTGATGCTTATTTTTGTCAGTAACAATAAAAATTAATGAGCAATTTGAAACGGCGTTCCCGTGGTTTCCTTTGATCTGTTCAATGAATTGCAATTCAAACTTTCACTGTGCAGCAACATTTGATAGGCAACGGATGCAGCAATTCTAAGAATGACTTCAAAAGCCGCTTTTAGCTTTTCTAGGAGTTGCGTTCATTTTTCCATCCATTATAATTATATGCTGGCTGACAGAGAGAAGCCTTAATTGATCACTAATTTTACCACAGGAAATCGCTGAACGCAAATTATCAAAAAGAAGCTTTTCGAAGAAGACAAAAATAGGTTGGCATGGCTCATAGATCGTTGGCAAGGCAGTTGACAAAAAAGTTTAATAAATGAATATTAAGTAAACAAAACGACTTTCTTTCCTCAAACTGTTGATGACAATGTACCTCTAATTGACTGTATCATTCCGGCAAACAGATCATTTCCAAAACCATTTTGGTAGCTCCCTTTAGCAAAGATTCGCATCGCTGCTGAAAGTTTGAACATCGGTGCAACAGATGACGATTTAGTAGATCCCGCTATCTTCCACTATGTTCATTAGAGATCTGAAGAGAATTTTCCATGCACGAAAATATTCGATGAAGCTTAAGTCAAAGAAAACCATATTGTTGTTGAACCATAGATGTTTGAAAAAAGGGAGGTTTGGAACATGATCGTGAAGCTTTGCCAGTTTGACATTTCTCAAATGAACTCATCATAACAAACGGTGCATTGCTTCATTTCTTTCAAAAATGAACGCATTGAATCACACAACTGGACATTCGGAATCGAGTGAGGCGTGTCATTTGCCATTGAAGTGAGAATTGACATTTTGTCTCATTCGCCGCGTGTCCTCAAACACTGCACTCGATAGATTTAGCCAAATTCAAAGATTTCGCAATTTGTGAACCTGACCACGTTGGATTTTCTACGTGATTTTTAGACCCAGAGCACCCAGTTTCGGTTAGCTTGGATCCCAAAACCACCGAATATCGTATTTTCATTCGATTTGTATTTTTCTGCACAAATTGGCATCAAAAATTGAAATTTTGATGTATTTTGAGAACCACTCAAATCGGTTTTTGAAATTTCTCAGACTTTAAAAAACAACTTTGCAGAAGAAAGCGTAAACCCCCCGACATGCGCGGATTCCCTTGATGGTGGTCTCATATGATAAACAGTGACGGACAATACAATAAGACCAAAGCCCGATATTCATACAAATTGGTCATGTTTGGAGGCTTGTCTTTCACTTTCCCGTGAAGTAATTGAACTGAAATTTTGGCAATAGCCTAGAAATAACCTGAATTTTCATCTTCAATAAATTCATAATATTTCATTCACCACTTCAGAAACTACAGACACCACCTACGATATTGACCTCCTTTTGATACCCATAGTTAAGGCCATGTTGATGAGTGTGAATTACAATCTATAGTATACTGATAATAAAATGACCCGTGCATCACTAATCAAAATTTAGATCCTCAAATTCGAGCATCCTTTATGGAAATCAAAAAGGGGTCTTATTGTTTTGTCGTATGCGGTGTCTGTTACTTTTTAAAGTGGAGAATGAAAAATGATGGATTTAATGCAGATGAGAATTTAGGCTACGTCTGGACCACAGCCGAAATTTCAGCTCAATCGGTTCTCGAGAAAATGAAAGGCAAGCTCCCTAACATGACCATTTTGTATGAAAATCAGGCTTTGGTCTTATTGTATTGTCCGTCACTGTA